>CM064512.1:38626181-38837717 GCA_032716605.1 Paralithodes platypus
TGATGTTACAAATGAATGGTTTGATTTTTCAATATTAATATCAAGAAATGGTAACTTGTTTTCGTTTTCTAGTTCGGCGGTGAATTGGTCAAACCAAACGCCAACTTGCAACAAGGATCTCGGAACACAAGGGTCCCTTTGTCAAAGCATTCATATTCCGCTATCCGAAACCACAGCAAAACCTCAGACCATACTATAAATAGCCAGGATTTTACCATATTATTCACTGCAACAGACGACATGACACGTGTGACAGTTGAATCCCTCCTTACCCACCACCTCCGCCCGTCTCTAGGCACCCACGAGACCTCCACGCCCCTCCTCTGCTTTTAGGTTCCTGTGCTTTTAATATTAGGTACGTGTAGGCATATGGTTAAATAGATATATGTGCCCATTTGTACTCCTGTTTCCTTATTTTAGTCGACCCCACTACTTTCACTCTTTGACTTTTTTAAATTCGCCACCCACATATACCATTATTTTGTATAGCAATAATTATTATTGTTTACATTATATTCACTCTTCCTTTTTTACTTACCATATATCTCTACTTTTATTTTATTAATGTAATGAACATTAGTTATATTTTCGTTAAATTTATCTTTTGAAAACATTTTCAATGTTAACATGTGATGACTTTATGATACTCACGATAGGTTGTATTCTTTCTCTTTTTTTAGGCTTGATAATGACACAAAATTAGTGTTGAAACGTTGCCAATAAACAATTATGTTCCTGTTCGCTTATATATATATATATATATATATATATATATATATATATATTATTATTATTATTTTTTTTTTTAAGAGACAATGAACGGAGGAAGGAAAAGCACAGATAAAACAAAAAGGTCCATGTGCCTAAAGGCATCCTCCATTCATAAAATGTTCGTAACAACTGGATTTAAACATTTGTAGATTGTAAGTTTGTGGAAAGCAATTCGAGGGAAGCGAATTCCAAAGAGTAGTAGCTCTGGAGATAAATGAATTCTGATAAGCAGAAGTTCTGCATTGTGGAGGAGAAAGTGTAAATTCATGGGCGCTCTCAGCTGCCCTAGTTCTACGGGGAAAGATGTGAAGAGGCGGCACAATTGAAGCAAGTTCCTCGGAACAATTGCTGTGAAAATATCTGTAGAATAATGCAAGGGATGCAACGTTTCTTCGTATGGATAATGTAGGAAGGTCCTGTGTGATTGCAGGGTTATTGATTAATCTAATAGCTTTATTTTGAATTTTGTCCGACTGCCTCAATGCAACCACTCCACTTCCACCCCACAGAGGTGAACAGTAATCCATCTGAGAACGCACATGACTTTTATATATCACAGCCAACTGCTCGCCAGTGAAGAATTCTCGAACTCTGTACAGGAGTCCCAGTTTTTTAGAGGCATTCTTAGCAATGCTTCTAACATAATGTGTCCAGCTCAAGTTAGTAGTTAACCTGACAAGCGCGATATGACAGTAGGTGCTAGGGTAGTTATTTGTGCATTTCTAGCCCTGGATTCTGACAGAATTCGTTATATTTACAATATAAACCATTATTTGTTTTCGGTATGCTTTTATTTTACATATATGATGTATATATGAACCTTCAAGAGTGCTAAAATAAGTGGGAAAAGCATTTGGGTGGTGAAAAACGAAGATATTGGCCACCCGTCATAATCTCAGGCGAGAGAGAGAGACAGGCAGCCCTCCCCTCTCGCTGTCTGGGAGTCAACTGAGAAGAGCGGGGCGGTGTGTGCCGGTGTCTGGGTGTTACATAACGATCTTTTATGCAACCCACTTGTGCTACATTATCGCGGGAGAGAAAAATAACCGATAAATGATGATAATAAGAGGAAAAATAGGTGATAATTGAGGTGGGGAGGGAGGGGGGAATAAGGTGGGGAAGGAGGGGAGGGGGGTGGGTGAGATTTACATGGATGAGTACTGGAGGGGAATTATCTCACCTAGAGACAAATTCCTTTGTTTTGATAGGCCCTTTTTTTTTATGGAAGGCTTTTTTTATGGTCCTGCTTCCGTGAGGCCTATCGCGTTCCCTATAGGAAGCCTTCCGTGAGGCCTATCGCGCTTGCCGGGTTAATGTTACACCGAGAATGTCAATACTAGGGGAAGTGGGAATATTTACATCATTAAAAAATATATGGGAGTCAGTGAGATTCTGTCGGTTAGAAAATTGAATGTACTTGGTTTTCTGTGCATTAAAGGAAACTAGATTCTTTTGTCCCCATCCATTAATTCTAGAGAGGTCCTGGTTCAGAGAAATTGCAGTGTTTATTTTTGAATTTATAAGATCGGGTTTGGTGAAAGAATTGGTAAATGTGAAGGAACTGTGGAGTGTTGAGTCATCTGCGTAGGAATGTATTGGATTATGAGTGGTAGATATGAGATCATTGATATGAATGAGGAACAGAATTGGGGCGAAATATATATATATATATATATATAGAATAGTGTTGAAACGTTGCCAATAAACAATTATGTTCCTGTTCGCTTATATATATATATATATATATATATATAGAGATTAGTGTTGAAACGTTGCCAATAAACAATTATGTTCCTGTTCGCTTATATATATATAATTATATACTGTATATATATATATAAATATATATATATATATAGATTAGTATTGAAACGTTGCCAATAAACAATTATGTTCCTGTTCGCTTATATGTATATATATATATATATATATATCAATATATATATATATAGATTAGTATTGAAACGTTGCCAATAAACAATTATGTTCCTGTTCGCTTATATGTATATATATATATATATATATATATATATATATATATATATATATATAGATTAGTGTTGAAACGTTGCCAATAAACAATTATTTTTATGTTCGCTTATATATATATATATATATATATATATATATATATATATATATATATATATATATATATTGAGAATATATCACAAATACACGTGAGCCACTAAATGTTTCTAGTCTCTCAGTGGGGAACGAACCATCGACCATCAGAACGATAGCCGACGCTTAATCAATTACACCGCGGCAGTCGACTGGCAGAGACTGCCGTGGTGTAATTGATTAAGCGTCGGCTATCGTTCTGATGGTCGATGGTTCGATCCCCACTGAGAGACTAGAAACATATATATATATATATATATATATATATATATATATATATAAATATATATATATATATATATATATATATATATATATATAGAGATATATATATATATATATATAGAGAGAGAGAGAGAGAGAGAGAGAGAGAGAGAGATTAGTGTTGAAACGTTGCCAATAAACAATTATGTTCCTGTTCGCTTATATATATATATATATATATATATTTATATATATATTATATATATCATTGTGTGCACATCTGTGTCTTCACCGGTGTATGCCTTAAGGGGAATGGGAGGGAAAAGTACACATACATTTGATAAATGCCATTGCAAACTGGACTGTAGGTAAATTAATTTTTAATTGCAAGAATATTTAAACATTGTTTTCACAAAGTGAATTGTATTGGACATCAATAATTTTGGACATATTCATCTGGCTAATGCTGGACGATTTGGTGTGTGACGGATCTGTTGGAAACAGAGCTCTAACCGATATTAGGTGTATGTCATCGTTTCCAAATGATCCTCTTATATACAATTACAGTCATCTAGAGGTAGCTAGAAACCAAAATAGGCCAAACTAGTACAGGGAGTACACATTCGGTTTAGTGAAAGTATTCATAGGCTCTGGGGAAAGTGAAGATGTGTTAGTTACTGGATATACTGTATATTGTATACAGTATACTGTATATGTAACATAACTAATTGTAATATAAATATATTTGATACAATATATGAAACTAGTAATTGGGCATTGACAAAATTTCAAATCTAAACCTACTTCTAGTAAGAAGAAAAAGACATAAACATATATCTATTTTTTCGAATTTTCAATAACATTGGACTATTTCTCGGTGAACGAAGTGGTTCCCGTAATTTTGCAAACATATTCTATTCGGTCGCTTAAATTGTCAGGCGAAAATATTGCATTTGGCTGCTGCAAAATAAAATTCAATTCGAGTGGCCCCGAGGGAAATATAAAAATATAGACAAACAGAAAAGCTTTCTTTGTGTAGAATGAATATATATCGGTATCTGATAAAGGTTTTCTATATCTGGATCAAGGGTCTGGAAACGAGTTTACCCCTTCCGTACTTGAGTACGTATTTGTCACCTGACTCTGGTTATTATTAGATAATTTAGGCAATTTAGGAAGGATCTCGCGAATCAAAGGGGTACAAACCACTTCAATTTACCCTCTACCTCCTAAAACATCTTCCTAAACTGAATAACAAACTCTACTACTAGCCAGAATAAAGTGCTAGAACGCGTCATAATCCTAACGGAGTTAAGGGGAGACTGGTCGTTTGTTTGGTCTATTAATTCATTTATTCATATATTTTTTTTTAATTTCCTCCCTAGACCTACATCAAGCTTAGAAAAACACCCCCTATAGACACCCCTTCAAGATAAATTTGTAAATTTTTCGGTAGAAAAATGTCCTGGCCGAAGGCCGGTTCCTCTTAAAATTGCAGGCTCGCTATCGCTCGCCAGGAAAAAATCGACACCTAAATGGCACGAAAGGTCTTAAAATTGGACAACCATTCATTATAGGTAGCTATTATATCGTGACGAAAAACTAAAACAGGGCTAGAACTAAGGGGTTGTTTAAGTTTCCACACCTATCCCCGGGCTGACTCTTCCCACACGGTAGAAATATTAGCTCGATTACTCTAGTCGTATTTTATAACTGTCTTGATGGTGTAATGGTTAGAGTGTTTAACATCTGTATGTGGTAACCCAGGTTCGAATCCCGGTAGGATCACATGCTTTTCATAAATTTCAATGGGATGTGTTTGGTGTTGGGAATGAAATACAAAAATTAGATTAAGGTATTTAAATTAGTGACTTTTCCTTATAAACTGAGTATAGACAATGTTATTCAGTTGTAGAGAGGCGATTGGGAGTGAACACTAGTTAGCTAGTGAGCTAAAATAAAACTTCAGAGACTATCAAACCTCCTAGAGTATTTAGCCAGCAAACTGTAAGTTACAAATAGCGTCAGGACTGGAGCCACTTTTCGAGAATTCCAGTACCTTGGACTGAAAGGCTTTATTTGATATGTTTTTCCTGTCATTGTTTGATATAGTCATAATTTGAAATAAAAGTGTAAATTCAATCCGAGTGCAATGACAATTGATGCCATCGTACTGATGGGGTTAAGGGAACACTTTCTTGTAATATATGTATTTATTTACTAATTCTTGTTTAGTTTCCATTCTAAACCTCCATCAACCTTAAAACTCTATGCCATAGATTCCCCTTCGAGATAAATTTGTGCCGAAAAATGACCCAGCTGAAGGCCGGTTCCTCCGAAAGTGCAGTCTCGCTATCACTCACTGGGAAACGGTCGACACCTAAATGACATGAAAGGTCTTAAGGTTAAAATAGCCAAACTAATGGGGCAAACGTCTTTATATCTGAAAACTAATGAGGATAAACATGAGGGAGAAGGGGTTCCAGATTAAAACCACCCCATAAATGAGCCTTGTGATACACACACCATGGATGGCTCGTGGATTACTGGTAGTTTAGGGTTTGTGGAGGTACAGTCAGCAGCACAAATAGCGATGCATCCATTTGAATCATTATCGAACGCAGACGAGACAATACACTATTTGTTTAATGCCCAGATGCTTCAGAACTTGGCTTTAAGGGGGGATGGTTCATTTTTTGGTCGATATTTTCATATAGGCCTATATATTATTAGGTAGTGTACGTGAGAAGCAGGACCTCTAAACGTTGTTGTTGTTGTTAGGGCGATCGATATTGAAATGGGCTATTTCTCGGATTTTACCGAACCAATTTTAATTATTTTGTCACATGCATATACGTTGATCTCTCCTCTAGGCCGTAAGGGAGCCCTTTGTTTCAATTCCTGCCAGGGCGCCCCGCCAAATATCCTCCTTCTGCGACGCTTATCAAAATTTGCTATTTCTCGGTTATTACTGAACCAAATTTTATGAGTTTGCACACACATATACTCAAATATATTTTCTAAGCCATAACGGAACCCTTTTCTTAAATTTCGTTCTGGGCGCCCCACTAATCGGCGCCTTCTGTAGCAGTGATAAAAAATGAAATGGCCACCTGTTCGGAAATTGGCAAGGCATATTTCATAGAACTCTTCATGCATAGATTCTTGCTTATGACCAGGATTTAAGAGGACACTTTTAAAATACTTCGCCCTCGGTGGTTAACTTTAGGGTCCCTAATACAGGAGTAGATGGTATATTTAATCGGCTGTCTTTTGGGGTCATTGCTTTGCTAATTTCATTCACATGCATAGTGTATACTGAAGCGTGATCTATTCCCTGACCATAACGTATCCTATCTCCAACTTTACCCAGGGCGCCTCGCTGCTGTCTCCCTTCTAAAGGAGTGACGAAAAATGAGATCGGATATTTCTATGTGAATAATTACCGTGCCATAATGTACAGTACATACAGATACTTTCAATGAATAATTGGATCCAACATGTCGGCCATGGCGCCCTACCACAGGCCCTCTTCTACAGGAGTGACGGAAATTGAAAACGGTTATAGTTTGGGGATAGTACTCATATTTATTTGAACATGTACGTAACCTCATCTATTTCGTAGACATAATGGTCAGTGTCCTATTTTCAAATTTTGACCAGGGCACTATGCTGTTGCTTCCCTTCTGCAGGAGTGACAGAAATGTGATCCGGTGGTAATGAAATACATTACGTACAATGGCACTATACTTTTATTACCTCGTCCAACAAAGTTGGACGAGGTTATGTTTTTGCCTCCATTTGTTTGTTTGTTTGTTTGTTTATTGTTTGTCTGAAAACAACATAAGCCTATCAAAAAGCTATGAACAGATTGTCACGAAAGTTGGAGGCCAGATAAGATATGCATCAAGGAAGAAGTAGTTTAATTGTGGAGGTGATTGGTAGAGCGCATACCTCCCTTGCTGTAGACGGCTCACAAACTTATGAACCAACGTTCACGAAACTTGGTGGGCAGATAGGATATGCACCAAGGGAGAAGCAATTAAATTAAGGAGGTAATAGGTAAGCATATACCTCTGCCAGCTTAGGAGGAGGTACAGTATGCGCTTTCCAGAGTGCCCTTCATTGTTACCTCCGCCAACGAAGTTGGCGGAGGTTATGTTTTTGCCTACGTTTGTCTCATTGTCTGTAAAAAAGATATCTCAAAAGTTATGAACCGATGACCACGAAATTTGGTGAACAGATAGAATATGCTCCAAGTAAGAATTGATTAAATATTAGAGACTATCAATAGAGAGCATACCTCCGCCAGCGTTGGCGGCTCTCAAAGTTATGTACTGATTTTCACGAAATTCAGGGTGTATTATTGAACCAAATTTAATGAAATTCCACATCTATCTATCTATCTATTGCCTGACGCCGTGATCCCCGAAGGGATGACCACGAACGAACCGCCCCCATGCACCTGTCTCCAGTCAGTCGACGCCCCTCCTCCCAACCAGCACTGCCTTCATTCATATACAGTACTTCCTCACTCCATCCTTCCTCCTCTCCTTCGGTCTACCTCTCCCTCTCTGTCCTTCCACCTCGCTTTCGTACACCCTCTTAGTCATTCTCTCGCTTCCCATATGTTCCATATGGCCGAACCATCTCAAGTTGTTCCTTTTCACACTTCCCAGCACATCTACCTCCACACCACAACTCCTTCTTACTTCCTCATTCGTCTGTCTATCCCTCCATGTAATTCCGCACGCACTTCTCAAGTAATATATTTCCACCCCTCTCACTCTTGGTTTGAGTCTCTTCTCAAACATCCATGCTTCGCTTCCGTAAGTCAGAGTCAGGATTACCACACTGTCATGCAAGGACTTCTTCACTTCCATACTGACCACCCAATTTCTTGTTACTGCTTTCAACGTTCCGACAACCCTCTTCCCCTGTTGCACCCTCACCCGCACTTCTTCATCCATAGTCCAATCCTTACTCAACACACTGCCCAGATACTTAAAAG
This sequence comes from Paralithodes platypus, assembly GCA_032716605.1. Lineage (NCBI taxonomy): Eukaryota > Metazoa > Arthropoda > Malacostraca > Decapoda > Lithodidae > Paralithodes > Paralithodes platypus. Next base: position 38,634,292 of record CM064512.1, read on the forward strand.
AGTTGACGATCTCCATAGCCTGACCGTTCAACTTCACCTCACACTCTGTGACTTCACCCCTTTCGAAGACCATAGCCTTGCTCTTCCCCACATTTACCTTCAAATTCCGTTTTTCGCACACTTTTGCAAGCTCATATACCAGACCCTGCAACTCCCATTCATTATCGCTCATCAGAACTGTATCATCCGCAAACAGCAGTATAGGCAGCTTCCACTCATTTCCCTCCCTTTTCAGCGATACACCAACATCCACTGCTCTTCCTAGTAATTCTTTCATGAGTCCATCCATATATACAGTAAACAACCACGGGGACATCACACATTCCTGTTTCAACCCAACATTCAGGTCAAAGAACTCGCTCTGCTCATTCTCCACACGTACTGCCGCTTTTGCACCCTCATACATGCTCTTCACTGCCTTCAGCAACTTGCCATCTACTCCGTATATTCTAAGTACTTTCCACATGCCTTCTCTATCCACTCTGTCATAGGCCTTCTCCAAGACCATAAAGGCAACATACACCTTTTGTTGCTTCTCCAGATATTTCTCCACAACACAATTCAGAGTAAAAATCTGATCTACACATCCTCTTCCCTTCCTAAAACCTCCCTGCTCATCGCCTATCTATTTCTCCATTTTCACTCTCACTCTCTCAATCACTACCCTACTGTACACCGTCCCTACTACGCTTAAAAGACATATTCATCGGTGGTTACCACACACTCCTCTTTACCCTTTGCTCTTAAATAGGGGGACTATTATGCCAGTCTTCCAGTCATCGGTTGCATTCCCCTTCTCCCATTCTAGTTTGCACATTTTCCATACCCATTCGATCACTATCTCACAACCATACCTCAACATTTCCCCACACACTCCATCTGTTCCTGGTGCTTTCCCCATCTTCACTCTTTTCAGAGCTTCCCACACTTCTGACCTCCTGATCCCCACCTCCTCCTCCACTACTTCTCCTCTTCTCCCTCCCATACCATATCCAACTATGTTTGCTGGATCTTCAATCCTTACATTTAGCAACTAATTGAAGTACTCCCTCATCTTTCGACTCTCTCTTGCTTCTCGGCTAGCATTCTCCCATTCTTATCTTTCACACCCTTACCGTTTCCCTTGCTACCTTCCCTAACTTTCTTGACTTCTTTCCAGAACAGTTTCGTACACTTCCTCCATTTTACACTCAGATTTCTTCCATATTCCTCATCTACTCTTCTCTTACTTTCTTTCACTACTCTCTTCACCACTCTCTTTCTCTCCACGTACCTCACTCGTTTCTGCCTCTCCAAATCTTCATTCCCTCTACTGCCCAACCACTCTCTATGCTCTGTCTTCTTGTCTTGCACAGCTATTTTTACCTCTTCTGTCCACCATGCTGTACCTTTCACTCCCCTCCCTCTTCTCCTCACTCCACACACCTCCTCACATGCTGCACACATCTCTTCCTTAAACACCTTGCTTATCTCCTCCACTTCCTCCATATCTTCCAGGTCGAACCCACCTAGGCGTCTTTCTACTGCTCTCCTGTACTCTTCCCTGATTTCCTCCTCCTGTAGCCTCTCTACCCTCCTCACCATTCCACCTTCCTCTCGCCTCCCTCCATCTCTCCTCACCCACTTCTTTTGTGTCCTAACCTTAGCTACTATTACATAATGATCAGACAGACCTCCTCCAATACTCCTATAAACCCTAGCATCCATCACAGATTTCTTCATTCTTTCATCCACACATATACTGTATAATCAATCAGTGACTTTTGTTCCACCACAGTCTTATCCTTCATCGTCCACACCACTTTCCATGTGTACCTGTGTATCATTCTGTGTCGGAAGAAGGTGTTGGCTATCCACAACCTCCTCCTTACACATACGTCCACAAGTGCACTACCATTCCCATTCACCTCTGACGGTACCCCACACCCTCCCACCACTCAGGACCAATTATCTTTCTAATTTACATCAACGACATAGATGAGGGTCTCACCTGCACAATCTCAAAATTTGCTGACGATACAAAAATTGCAAATAGCGTACTCTCAAAAGAACAAGTTGACGATATGCAACACAATCTAGATAAAATGTCATGTTGGGCCCAAATTTGGCAAATGAGTTTCAATGCGGATAAATGTAAAGTACTACATGTCGGATACCTAAATGAGAAAGCAAACTATTCGATGAATGGCACTCAGCTTAAGAATGTAAACAGAGAAACCGATCTGGGAGAAACAATATCGAGTAACCTAAAACCGAGTCAACAATGTTCAGAAGTTGTTAAGAAGGCAAACAAAATAATTGGCTTTATAGGCAGGTCATTTGAGCATAAATCCAAAGAAGTTATCCTAACCCTTTACAATTCCTTAGTCCGCCCTCTTCTGGAATACTGCGTTCAATCCTGGTGCCCTTATTACCAAAAAGATATAAACAAGCTAGAACGAGTTCAACGTAGAGTTACCAAAATGATACCTAGCCTAAAGAACAAACCATACGAATAGCGTCTTAGAGAATTAAATCTATTTCCTTTAACCAAGCGCAGATTAAGAGGCGACTTAATTCAAGTGTTCAAAATCATCAAAGGCATCGACAATATGAACTGTAGTAAGTACTTCACTATCGACCAATCTAATTACACGCGGGGAAATGGTTGCAAAATTATTGGTAAATCTTTTATCTCGCACGAATCTAAGAATTTCTTCTTCAATCGAGTTGTCAACTTGTGGAATGGGGTTCCCCGAGACGTTATAGACTGCAGCACCGTTGATTCATTTAAATTCCGCCTAGACAAATATCTCGCATCAAACCCGCGACTGACTGCGTTTGTAAATTAATAACTTTATCCTCCCCTCAGTTACTAACCCATATGTCCCCTACTAACTTCCTAGTCCTGCCACGTTAGTGGCAGGGCAGTAGTTCCCTTTCCAATGTTCCCTTACCCACTCTAAACCACTGTTTTGACACTTGATCCTCAGTGTTTTGGAGGACAAGCAGCCTAGAAGGGTCACTAGATATGTTGTTGCTTGATTTCCTTTGTACTCCTTTGTACTCCTTTGTACACTCCATCAACTTTCCTATCACCCACCTTACCATTCATATCCCCAATCAGAAATATTCTTTTCGTTCTTGTCAAACTTATCCAGGCACGCCTCCACATTCACCCAGAACTCCTCTTTCTCTCTTACATGTTTATCCTCTGTCGGAGCATACACACACACAATCACTTACGTTTGTATTCCTACTTTCATTCTCCCCCACACAATCCTTGAACCCACAGACCCATAATCTCTTACACATTCCTTCCATTTGTTACTTACAAACAAACACGCACCTTCTCTCGCTGCGCCCTCACTCACTCCAGCACACACACCCATTCCACACTCCCACTCTCTCACATCTGTACCCTTCCATTTGGTCTCCATCACTCCACATACATCCTGCTCTCTCTCTTTTTTGTGCCATCATTCATGCCACTCACGTTCCATGTACCTATTCTCAGAATGTCCATAAGCTTGTCCATAGTCGGTCAGGGTTCGACAACACAGGGTCCATCCGCATCCGAGGCTGATTTTTTGTTTATCGTTGCTACGTACTTTTTTCCGGGTGGGGGTCGCAAGCCCACCGACCCAACCTCTTTAATCGCCTCTTATGACAACACGCAGGAGGCACGTGGGGCATATTCTAATCCCTTACCCCCTGGGGTAAATTCCACATGCATATACTTTATTTTCTCCTCTAGGCCGTAACGGAGCCTATTTCGTTTACATTTCGGCATTGCGCCACGTACCTTGGAGTTTACACGGCAGAACGTACCTAAACTTCAACATGGACTTGATATTTTAGTTTCCTCTGTAGACCTCCATCAAACTTATAAAAACGACCTATGGATCCGCCTTCAAGATATAGTTGAAATTTTTTCGGAAGAAAAACGGGCGTTGGCTGGTTCCTCCTAAATTACAGGCTCGCTAACGCTCGCCAGGAAAAAAAATTGATACCTAAATGACACGAAAAGTCTTAATATTAACAACGAAAAAGGGCGAATGGTCTTAAAATCGCCACAATAATAGGCCAAACGTCTTAAAATCTGAAAACTAATGGGGCTAAGCATAGAGAAGAAGGGTGGCCAAAAAAATAAATAAAAAAATAAAAAATAAACTACCATCAACCTTTACAGGTTTAATTATTCGATTTGATGTAACCTTTACATTACATGCTAAGAACTGCACATGATGGGCCCTCTCAAGTACTTTGAAATAAGCCAATACTTTCACTAGAATTATTTACAACATTTGTTTCGAAGTCAATACCTGCACTTAATATTCGACATTCGCTGTCTAATGTCTTAAATTGGAGACTTTCTGTTGCATTTTTATATGAGAGGTAATAACAGCATATACGATTTATGCTAATGACAGCCGGTGTATATGCTTTAATTCTGCTCTAATAGGATACCTTGGACCATAATTACCCATAATGATGGTTCTCATTATATAATTGTACTGGAGTTCGCCCATAATAATTCCATCCTAAATTCCCATGTGAGTCAACACCAATTGTAACCCTTCCACTAAAATAATACCGCTTTACTGTTTCTCTCTCTCTCTCTCTCTCTCTCTCTCTCTCTCTCTCTCTCTCTCTCTCTCTCTCTCTCTCTCTCTCTCTCTCTCTCTCTCTCTCTCTCTCTCTCTCTCTCTCTCTCTCTCTCTCTCTGTTTCCATGGTATGTATAGTATATATATATATATATTTAGTTAAAACAAACACATGTAAATAACAAGTATAGATTTATCACCAATAAACCGTCATACACTTCGGAAATCATTGTTTATGAATTTAAATAAAACTTACCATTCGTATCTCCGTCTTACTCCTAAGGATAGAACAGAATGAGGGTTGACAAAATCTAAAAGCGTGGGAATCGTTATCGAGTTACGAATCATAAATATTACCTATATTTGTATAATCTTAAAAGAGAATGTTAAACAGTGGCGCACTGTCTTATTCTTAATGAACAATAAAATAACAAATAGAAGCATATATTATATAGGATACGTTTAAGTGACTGAATTTGTTTGTAAAGATTAAAACCTTAAATCAAACGTACGAAAATAATAACAATTATATGCTAAGCGTGCGTTCAGTCATAATTTTGTCTACATTATTTGGAAATTTGATATAATACGATTCGTTTAATATAATTTATTTTCGTTGAAACAGTTAATATATTTGAGCACTTGAAAATACATGGATAAATATGAGAGAAACAATATTTATAGAACACATCAAACGTGATGCCTCCGCTTTTTACCTGTTTATTTTAGTATTAAGTTCGGGTTTTATAGTTACTATAAAATATTGTTTTCTCCAATAAATGCCTCGTGCTTATTTCTAAACCTAGCTACTATTCCAAAATCATCCTCACTAAAGCGGTGATTTGCTTCCCTTGCATGATTTCTAATTGCCAAAAATTGCATGTTAATGAGAGGCCGTCTTCTTTTTATAATGGACCCTCACGGACCTAAACAGACTTACTGAGAGATAAAATGTTTGACAGACTGTCAAACAGCCCCTTTAACATGTTCGTGTCCTCTTGGACAACCCATTCAATTTTTGTTTAGACAATTGACGAATATACTATAAATATTTGGTATATAGCTGTTCTTGGTTAGCATAGCGAAAGCTATTCAGTTAGCAATAGCGACAGGCATTTATAGGAAGATTAAGAGATAGTTAAATATCGGTATATAATACCAAAGAATTTTCTGTAGCTGATTATATTTTGTTTCAATCGATAGTTTGGGACGTACGTGCCTTACTATCAAAGAAGCCAGGTTTATGTAATTGAGAGTTTGGTATGTACATGACCAACTTTCAGAGTATAGAGTCGATAGATAAGGACGTATGCACCCGGCTATCGAGAAGCTAGGATAATATAAACAATAGTCAGGGATGTACGAACCCAACTATCCTGTAAATCTAGGCTGATTAGACGAGTGGACTACTTAGAATCTAACTTAATCTGAGAAGTAGGCAATAACGTAATAATACCTGCAATCTATACAGACTAGAAGGATTGGAATTATTATTGAAAAACTTTAGTTGGAGTAATAGATAGGCAATCAGGCCTCCATATTTGGAAACATTTATGTTGTAAGGAAACTATTTTATCAATATACAGTAGATATAACCTTGTCGAAAGCATGCTCTCGATCGTGCGTAATATCTATAATACGATATAAGGATATATCTTATTCGCACAGTTTCTTTTTATTTGTTTAATAGTTATTGTGCCTTGAGACCGAAGTCGAAGTAAAACAAACTCTGAATAGCGATCATACAGGTATGGGAGTTAATAATCAAAAGGACAATTTATACTGTATCATCGTAAGTATTCAAACTCTTCAAGTTTGAACGTATTTCGACCCGGATCGAGAATCATTAGCTATGAGGAATATTGATTGCTTTTAAGTTTGTTAAATAAAGTACAAACTTCCGAACAATTCCAACCCTATTAGTATAAGTATTTCAAAAAATATATACTACATTTTGGTGGCCAGCGGTGGAATTTGACAAATTGTTCATATTGAGTGCGTTTGTTTAACAGATTACACACAATGACGACAGTACTCCCTTTTAGATTATGGGAGGAGGGAAAATAGGAGATCGAACTGTGGGTTGAGTAGTTGGAATGCCAATTCATCTTGATGGATGTTAGGGAAGATGAGAAGAAAGTGGAGTATGGGAAGGCTCACCTGGGGAAGGCCCTGAATAACGTAAGGCTATGACCAACGAGGATAGAACACCATGTTGGGCAAGTGAGCCAGAAGAGTGATACCTGGAAGAGTAGCCAAGTGGCATTTTCAGATGCCATATTTGCACACTTTTGTAGTTGTTGTCGCTGTTGCCGAGCTCATGCCGCGTCCCTACACCTATATGGCGTTAGTGGCGATCTGCATGTCATCGACGTGGTTATTTAATTCGGCTATACATAAAGTTTGAGCTTGAAATACACTCACATTATTTTAGATATCCAATTAAGATACATATCGTAATAATATTGATAAAATATGTTGGGTGGCGAAACAAATAATGCTGATAAATAACAACCATTCATTTTAGCAAACGGACTCACGGAGGTAAGGCTCATGTTGGTGGTCAGTTATTTTGTCCTTTATCTCGCCTGAAAGAGGGATTAATGCTGGTACTTATGTCCCACCAAAAACCAAGAGGTCCAAAAAAAAGGACCTCTCTTAGAAATGTAATAATGAGGAAACAAACGACCCAATAATTATAATTTCCCTAAACCAAGTAAAATGTAGATAGTATTTTGCTGAAGGCAGGCAATGTAAACATTAGACTAATCATGAAATACTCAGACAGGGCGACGTATATTATCTTACAGTTTTCAGTATTTTGTTCCAATATCTCACTGCTCTGTATTATGATTATCCTTGTTTACCTAACAATTTCTTTGGTATCCACATATCGGTGTAAGTTGTGGATTTGTGCCAGTGCCCAGTATTGAGCTGAGGAGTGTTCACACATCATATTACCATAAACTAATCTAAATATACAGAACAATTATGTATTATGTGATATTATCCTTAGCCATGTTATAATAGAACTCCGGTATGACACTACTTTTAATGACATGTTGAACGCAATATATAGTATAATATTGCAGTCTGTTGCGGGTTGTAATGTAATTTATAAATATAGCTGTGTGTTCACAGCTGTTTAGGGTATGTTTCGTGATTTTGTATTCCCATTACAAACATTATACAACAATTATAAAGTAATCGTTGTGGTTCATTTCAATTGTTTAATGTGAGGAGATTAAGTATAATCATCTTCTCTTACCTCGTTGAATATTAAATTACCAAATACACAATTACTAATATGTCAACTTTAAAGATCATAATCACCCATGCTATAGTTATTACTTATCTATCTATCTATCTATTGCCTGACGCCGTGATCCCCGAAGGGGTGGCCACGAACGAATCGCCCCATGCACCTTTGTCCCCAGTCAGTCGACGCCCCTCCTCCCAACCATCGCTGCCTTCATTCATATACTTCCTCACTCCATCTTTCCACCTCTCCTTCGGTGCACCTCTCCCTCTCTGTCCTTCCACCTCACTCTCGTACACCCGCTTAGTCAATCTCTCGCTTTCCATACGTTCCATATGGCCGAACCATCTCAAGTTGTTCCTTTTCACACTTTCCAGCACATCTACCTCCACACCACACCTCCTTCTTACTTCCTCATTCGTCTGTCTATCCCTCCATGTAACTCCGCACGCACTTCTCAAGTAACTCATTTCCACCGCTCTCACTCTTGGTCTGACTCTCTTCCCGAACGCCCATGCTTCGCTTCCGTAAGTTAGTGTCGGGATTACCACACTGGCATGCAAGGACTTCTTCACTTCCATACTGACCACCCTATTTCTTGTTACTGCTTTCAACGTTCCTACAACCCTCTTCCCCTGTTGCACCCTCTCCCGCACTTCTTCATCCATAGTCCCATCTTTACTCAACACTCTGCCCAGATACTTAAAAGAGCTGACGATCTCCATAGCCTGACCGTTCAACTTCACCTCACACTCTGTGACTTCACCCCTTTCGCAGACCATAACCTCATTCACCCGAGTTAAATTGGTCAAATTGGTCATTAGTAAGCGACCATAACAGAGAAAGCAAGGAGATTGCAAACATTTTATCAAATGTTATCCACACTAATCAATCAGAAACAATTACCCACAGTGGCCGTGTTAGTCGTCCACCAATCAGGTACCCGGAACCGGATATAGTAGAGCGCCAGCTATTTGTATTTCTGAGGTTTCTTTATATTTGGAGGTTTTAAATTGTAACCTGATTTATGATTGCGACTGTACCATACTTGTTCTTACCGTATCATTTTACTGGATAATAAAAAAAATCAAGTTCCTCAAGAGCCTCTTACTTCACTTGCAAACTTTGAAGCTAATATTATGATTCAAATAAGGAAGGGGACCTTGACGCCTTATATCATTAATTTAACAGTATGCTATATATAATACATATAAACATGAAACATACTGATTAAATTAGTTATATTTTTGCATGTAAATTAGCGGGACAGACATCCTAAGATATGGGTGAATACATTTTAGAGTTATATAATTATATAGTAATTTCCAAAACAACAAGTACAGCAGTAAACTCATTATATAATAACTGCCAACACAATTTCAACATGCTCCAGCCTACCTATAGTCTGTTTCTTTTCATCTGACTACACACTGCAATATCCTCTCCTTATTTACCCAGGTATTACCAATATATTGTGGTGAAATATATGGTATATTATGAAAACTTAGTATTTTTAGGTTACAGAGACATACAGTAGTAGTTTCATTTTTGTCCATTAAGTATCGATCAATTTGCAACAAAGGGATTCAATTTACCCTCAGCTGGAAAAAAACAGATTATAGTAATTAAGAGAGATCATGTTGCCTGAATGTATTGTTAAACAAAACAAAATATAGACAAGTACGCAAATATCTGCCATAATTAGTTTCGCCTGGGCTGAATGAAATGTTATTAATTCGAGGCGTAACAAGCTTTGTTAACTTAAAAACAGTAGTTTTATTTATGACGGTGTAATCCAGGCCAGACAGGGGATAATGATGAGGCAACCCAAGCCATCTATCAGGGGAATAACTTCAACTATGTTGTTCACAGTAGTTGCCTTATTTCTCACCACCTTATTTATTCTTTTAGTTTGCTGACGCCTTTTGTTCATTAATGTGACTCGCATTAGATAACTTCATACTGTGTATGCAGGATCTCAAGAAATAAGGGAGTGGAAACTCAATAACAGAGTTTGTTACAAAGATGGAAGTTAGGAAAGGAAAATGACAAGGCAAAGCTAAATGGCGATAAGTAACAAAATAGGAAGAATGAAGCAGAACGTAAAAGAGGAAAACAGTAACAGCCTTGAAACAACCTGAGGTGTGCGTGTAAGGAGTGTTGTGCCAACAAATGTTTGTGGACAACCATAAGCCGGTGTCATACAAGCAATTTTTCCTGCAATTTATTTAAACAATTGTCGTCTGGCATATGCTAAATTAAAGTTATATAATATGTCAGTTCCTTAAATGCATAGGCATTCATTCTAGTTGTCGACTACAATGCGAAAACAAACAAAAAGTAGAACAATAGATAACGTGCTCTTCGAAAATTGACGGAAAAATCGCTCGGGTGACACCGACGTTATAATCTTCTGGACCTCACCTAAAGACGTAGTCTAAGGCAAAGTCTCATTCTCGCACGTTGAAAGAGTCAAACCTTGATTATGGGTGAGGGGAGGGGTGTCCATTCCCAGGTATCCATAAATTTCATGGTTAATACACACATGGTAGTTCGAAACTTAATTAATTTCCACTGAATGATTAAGGGTCTCGTGCTTCCCATTTTCGGAAGAGGTTGACTTCCGGTTCCAGTCAGGTTTACGTTAGTGTCGCTTAACTGGCCCAAATCAGCATTTTCTGTTGGCTTAGGTATCTACCAACATCTTTGCCACTCTTCCATTAACCCCCCCAGACATATTAACTTACGTTAGATAGGGGTTTCCCGAGCGCCCGGAATTTCCCCCACAACAGTCTTTCTCACACTGAGGGACCGTTAAAGTCGGAGGAATTTTGGGTTGCCATCAACCGAAAGATTATGATCTAACTTACCTAAATTACTGAGCTCAAAATGACGTAAATGCGTCATAGTTATGGACGGCCATCGCTCACTTCCTCACGCTATTTACTCCGGTGTTCCTCAGGGCTCTGTCCTATCTCCTATTCTCTTTCTAACTTTTATAAATGATCTCAACTGTACTTCAATTCATATCCATTCATGCGCAGATGACTCAACCTTACACTACTCCATTAGTTTTTCAGAACGCCTCAGCCAGCAATCCCTCAACGACAAACGTAATGAAGCCATAGAACTCTTAAATTCTGATCTAAATACTATCTCCAATTGGGGCAGAGAAAACCTTGTTACCTTTAATGCTTCCAAAACCCAATTTCTCCATCTATCTACCCGTAAGGAACTCCCAGCGGACTATCCCTTATTTTTCAACAATATAAAAATCAATCCTTCATCTTCTCTCAATATTCTTGGTGTCTCTTTTTCTTCTGCTCTCATTTGGAAGGACCATATTACCAGTCTTGCTAAGGCAGCCTCCCAGAAGCTAGGTGTGCTTTACCGCCTTAGGGGGTTCTTTACCCATGCACAGCTTCTTGCTCTGTACAGGGGCATAGTGCGTCCTTGTATTGAGTATTGTTCACATGTGTTGGGAGGTTCCTCTCACACCGCTCTCCTAGACAAAGTTGAAAGGAAGGCCATTCGTATCATTAACTCCCGTCCACTTACCAACTCTCTGCAATCTCTCTCTCTCCGCCGCAATGTTGCATCTCTCTCGCTATACTATCGCTACTAGTGTTCCTCAGAGCTCTCCCAGTGTATACCACCTCCTTTACATAGGGCATGTGGTACCTGTCTTGCAACACAATCCCACCCCTACTCTGTACAACTCTCCAACCCAAGAGTGAAAAGTTACTCTCAAACTTTCTTCTATTCAACAGCTGAGCTCTGGAACTCTCTCCCAGAATCAGTCTTTCCCTCTACCTATGACTTAAATTGCTTCAAACTCCGTATGTCCAGGCATTTTGGCTCTTAACGTCCCTTGATTTTGGCCCTGTCACTCTTTCAACTATGGGGGAGGCACTCGCTATAGGCAGTTCTGCCTTTTGCCTCCCTCACTCACATAGAAAAAAAAATAAAAAAAAATATATATATATACTGTGTATGTATATATATATATATATATATATATATATATATATTATATATATATACATATATATATATATACATATATATATATATATATATATATATATATATATATATATACTGTATATATATATATAAATATATATATGTAAAGTAGGCAAATATCTGCCAGAATTTAGCTTCGCCTGGGCTGAATTGAATGTTTATTAATTGGAAGATTAACAAGTTTCGTTAACTTAGAAACATTATTATAATTTATGACGATGAAATCCAGGCCAGACAGGGGATAATGATGAGACAACCCAAGCCATCTATCAGGGGAATAACTTCAACTATGTTGTTCACAGCAGTTGCCTTATTTCTCACCACCTTATTTATTAATTTAGTTTGCTGACGCCTTTTGTTCATTAATATGACTCGCATTAGATAACTTCATACTGTGTATGCAGGATCTCAAGAAATAAGGGAGTGGAAACTCAATAACAGAGTTTGTTACAAAGATGGAAGTTAGGAAAGGAAAATGATAAGGCAAAGCTAAATGGCGATAAGTAACAAAATAGGAAGAATGAAGCAGAACGTAAAAGAGGAAAACAGTAACAGCCTTGAAACAACCTGAGGTGTGCGTGTAAGGGAGTATTGTGCCAACAAATCTCTGTAGGCACCCTTAAGCAGGTGTCATACAAACGAATTTTCCTGCAATTTATTTATGAAATCTTCTTAATTAAAGCTATACTGTATATTATTTCAGTTTCTTAAGAGCATATACATTCAGTCTAGTTGTCATTTTCAAAGCAAGAATATCAACAAATAGTACAAGAGAACACTTGTTCTTCGAAAATTGACGTAAAAATCGCTCGTGACACTGGCTTTATAATCTTCTGGACCACGCCTGGAGAAGTAGGCAAGGCAAAGTTTCATTATGGCATGTTGAAACAGTCAAACCTTGGTTTGACCTGCTGGCCTCCTATACACACATGGTAGTTCGAAATTTGATTTCTTTCTACTGAATGATCTTGCATTCCCCATTGTCTGAAGAGGTTGACTTGACCGATCCAGTTCGTACTTCTCCCAAGCGCCCACCTATGAGAGGATTATTGCACAATTATCCGTATTTCCTTTTCCGTTTGGTGATGATGGCTATCGGATCATATTTAAATACTGTCTCTCCTGTGGTTTTACCTTGTTTCCCTTGCCCAATTTGCCTCATCTGTTCTCCGCGTCTCTCTGGTGGTGCCATTATCGGTAGTGGTCTCGGGTTCATGGATAATGATTCAACATTTTGAGGTGACATCGAGCCTTGGTTTTAGTATTTGCGGGCTATGTGTCCCACTTGTCGGCAGAGGAAAAAGCTTATACTCTCATTTCTCCTGCTTTTGTGGGGTTCTCTTCTATCTTCTTTTTCTCCTCTCTCAGCTCCCTAGGTTCCATTACCTTCTTGACAACCTCCATTAACACCTTATTGGCGGGCTAGGCGGTCTAGGGGACCGTAGTGCCCAGCGTTTTTTTGTTAACCCTAAATAGGGTTGTTTACGTGATAATTTTCATGCCTAAATAAGACCCAGAGCGTAAAACAAGTATATATCCTTGAAAGGGCGTAAACAGAGTATTCCAATGACACCCAAACCATCCTTGTACGATTGCTGGTTCTCGTGCAACGATTGTGCAACACGATTGGAAAAACCCTGTAATTAGGTAATTTCCCTACATAATTCCCTGTGTAGCGAGTGTGAGAGGGGAGGGAAGGGTGGGATTCATATCAGTAGGTCCGCCGCAGTGGTCGGGAGCAGTCATACGCTTGCTACGCACTTCCCACCACTCATCTCTCTCTCTCAGCAACATTACGTGGTGAAAATGGCACACGACATAAGTTGTGAACCGCCACTTAGTCCATATTTATTTCACACGACATAAGTTGCGCGCCGCCAAAGAAGGGTTAATCCTTTGGTGAAAATTACCTTGTGTGTAATGCAGTGTCTCCTTACTTTGATTGGGCACACCTGTGCTATTATTTCTCTGATTTTTTTCAAATGAGGATAGGCTAGGTGAATATTTTTCTCTATTTCACTCCAAAGGGCTCGTATATTGTGTCCTTTTGAACACCTTGCGTCCAAACTCCTCTTCGACGAGTATGGTACTCTGGTCTCCTAGGTGTCTGTTCCTTCTAGCCTCACTCATACATCATTTAGGGCCTTTCCCAAGTGTTCTTTGCCATAAGCCAACTTCTTTGCTTCTTCATTGATTTCTAACACTGTGAACTGACGCTCCAGTTGTTCAATCCATACTTTGATTTTTTCTTTCCCTTTTTCCCATACTCTGAATGGAATTATTGTGGCATCGTGGCTTATCAAATAATTTCATCTTCACCCTGATTAATGAGTTGAATTCCACCCCTTGCCAACAAATAGTATAAAATACAATAATCTTATTCCAATGGGTTTGGAATAATTCAATAGTTAATCAGGAACTTAAACTATATTTAATAAACCCTTCTCTCCTTATAATATATATTATCCTACTTCTAACAGATATAAATTCAAATAAATGGAGAAGGGTTGCATATCCTGGTCACAGTGTGTAGCTTTATCCCTTAGAATTATGAATTTCTATTACAATTTACCACTATTAACGTCACTAACTTTAAATAGTATGAGTAATGGCCTGCGACAAGAAATTAACTTGATATTCGCACCTGGTATGTACCGCACCACCATTGTTACTTTACTATACTACCTACGACTCATTTACCAAGTTGGTTACTGTGGGGATCCTTGTATAATCTTATATCTATCATCAGTAGCACATAGCTTAGGAAGTTGTTTTATCTTGAGGTATCATGTAATTTTATTTCTTTGAATGTTTAGAGTTTTTTTCAGAGATAAGCAAACTCCCTCTCTCTCTCTCTCTCTCTCTCTCTCTCTCTCTCAATCAATCAATTGCAGTTGCTTGGGGGTAGAACAAAAGGTGACTGGTAATTTAGAGCATGGAAGAGGCGAATGATTGTATTCATCAAGACACGTTGACGCAATTAGTACAGTATCTGTCTTCTGGCTTTTATTAGACGATAATATTCAGATTAGGAAGGTTATATAGAAGTCAGAGGGTTAATTGAGACAATCAATCTTTACCCTTGGAATTCCTGCAGATCCTTCCTAAGCTGTATAATCGTCTATTGATAGCCAGAATTAACTGTCAATATTCCTCAAGGGGTTAACATATGTGGATAAGGAAATCGCAAGGAGGAAAACAGCTTGTCAGAAAGAAGGAAGTAAAGAAAGGAAAACAACAATGTAAAATTAAATCTGAGAAAGTACCAAAGTAGGAATATTCCATTTGAAGCTCAGGGCCATATTTAAGTTTCTACTTAAGTCTACAACAGTTGAACGTGATTTACAATGAACCTGATTTACAAAAATATTTACAATTGACATTTCCTGTTTATATTGACATGCTCTCTTATGGTTTGGTCGCATGAACTGAATGTCTCCAAAATGAAAAGTAAAGTAGTTATGACAAAGTTTATGGAGGTAGAAGACTATGTTGAGAGTGAACTTTGGTTTGATACCTGGCTATTGCAAAGGCACCCCAAGACCTTCCGCCCCATTCACGTGTCCATGTTAAGACCCCTCTTGCCCTTTAGATGTCGATTTTTTGCTGGCGAGCGAAAGCAAGTCTCTAATTTTGGAGGAACCTGCCTTCGGGCGGGGACAATTTTCTACCGAAAAATGTACATAATTACCTCGAAAAGGGAGTTATTAAATTTAAAACTAGATGGGAGTCTAGGTATCCAACTAAAAACCTCCCCTTAAGTACAACATGTACAGTATATCAATTGAAATGAGAGACATTTGGAGTGATAGTTGTTTTACTGTCTCTTACAGTCACCATTCAGTATCTCTTGTTGAGGGTGTCCTTGACACCAGGATTTGTTCATAAGCAACTTTGATATAAAATAAGAAATAATAATATTTCAAACATGTTTAATCAAGAATAAATTTAGTACTATGCAGTATGTTGTATACATACAACTCAAACAACCTTTAGCAACAGTTGAATCAACTCATCGAGGATTTGGCCACTCTATGTTGTATTGTGAAGGAATGTTTTATTTTATTAAGCCATATTTGTTATATATATTTAGAGTTGAATAAGCTAACACTGTTATAGTGTCAATAGCCTTCAAACTTCCGGAATGTTTAATTATCATATAAATACGCCTGGATGAATTAGTTGTACAAGACTACAACTCATGTGAATGACAAACGCTGTGATCAATCGTGTGTAGCAGTCAATTCAAGGCAGATATTGGATTCATCTGGACGCCCTTCTCCCTCATGCTTAGTCTCATTAGTTTGGTAGTTATAAGATGTTCAAACCATTAGTTTAGCAATTATTAGACCTTTCACCCCATTCTCTTGTAAATATTTGGGCCTTTTGAGCCATTTAGGTGTCAATCTTTTCATGGCGAACGATACTGAGCCTGTAATTTTGGAGGTACTAGCCTCTGACCGAGACATTTCTCTAACGAAAAAAAAAATCTATACAGTATTTATCTCGAAAGAGGGTTTAGGGGGTATTATTTTAAGCTTGATGGGGGGTCTAGGGAACACACGTAATCCCTTCCCTTAAGTACTAGTACTATCTTTATGTAAACTGAACACACGTAATCCCTTCCCTTAAGTACTAGTACTATCTTTATGTAAACTGAACACTTCAGTAATGCCCTCAGTAAACATCGTCCGACTGTGTGAATGAGTTGTATGTGCTGAGAGAGATTTACATGGATTTACACAGATACACTGGCCACACAGACCTTAAAATCCCTGCGAGGTGGCCAGGACTTAATCCTAGTAGAGATAGCAGCCCTAAAAGTAAGAGAGTGTGGAAGGAAAGGATACCACCCTCCGGCAATTTGCCTTAAATATAAATAGTTAGAAGTGGATAACCTTCCAGTGCTTGGAAATCGCCCGATGGAATTTACAGAATAGTTAGAACTGGAAAGTAATTGTCATGCACACCTTCACCATCTTGTCTACTCTCTTCACCTGAAACTGTTCAACTCTGCCAGGTTCTCTTGTCAGTAATCGTGTTCTATTCCAGACCAATTTATCTGTGGTATGAGTTTAACCATGTTTAAATGTGTCTATTGAGCCATGGTCTATAATTTAATTAGGGAGCTTATTCCACTCACGAACTATACTGTGGGTGTAGACATTTTTAGTGGTATCTAGGTTCGCTTTATTGCCAATTATTTGAATTTGTTTCCTCATGTGGAACTCTCTATGGATATCTTAAATATATTGTTGGGATTAACGTTACTAAACGAGAGATAGCTAGATAGATATATAGATTGATAGATAGAAAGAGAGAGTGTGTGTGCACCGCCAGTAATGTTCTTATGAGGCAAACACAAGATACATACTCCAGCTGCTCTATACTAAGCGCATAGGATATATAAAAGTCCTATTATATATTATTTTAATACAAACAATTTCAAAGTTAGAAGGGCGTAGTAAAAGTTATACTGAACAAAAGTCAATTGTCCAAATATTATCACCACTATACCCTGCTCATAATAGGTAGGCCAGAAATCGTGACCACCATCCTCTGTAACTTAAACAACGAATAGAGTAATCGAACAAATAGTTCCACCATTTGGGGAGAGTCGGCAAGGTAATCAATGTGAAAATTTACAGCCCATTTCTCGTTTTTTTGTTTAGTTGTAGAACATTTCAGATTTTTGGCCTATTTAAAATGAATGGGTTATGGATTTCTTCTGATTTCATCCAACAAACAGCAACAAATCTTCACTCTTCAGACATATACGTTAGTCAGCAAACCATACTTATTTGGCAACCAATAATCTTCACGCATGATAGTACAGTCAACAACTCAACATCCTTCAGATATCCAAGATCGTGAATATAACACCACTCATTCTTCGAACAAAATTCTTAAGACAAGATGCTAGCATCTTTCAGAGAGCAACCCAAATATTATTCAGACGACCAACATCTTTCAGAAAGCATCCAATAATGTTGCAGGTAATAAAATCCTCTAACATTACCAAGCATCCTTCTCAAAACAACCAACATCATTCAAACTATTTTAACATAATTTATCCAACACCCAACATCCTTCAGACAACACCCAACATCCTTCAGACAACATCCAACATCCTTCAGACAACATCCAACATCCTTCAGACAACACCCAACATCCTTCAGACAACATCCAACATCTTTCAGACAACACCCAACACCCTTCAGACAACACCCAACACCCTTCAGACAACACCCAACATCCTTTAGACAACACCCAACATCCTTCAGACAACATCAAACATCCTTCAGACAACATCCAACATCCTTCAGACAACATCCAACATTCTTCAGACAACATCCAACATCCTTCTGACAAGATCCAACATCCTTCTGACAACATGCAACATTCTTCAAACAACATCCAACATCTTTCAAACATTTAACATCTGTTATACAACACACACAATGCTTCAGACAACACCCAACATCCTTCAGTAATAAAGGTAAGGAAGGTAGTGATTATATTAAAATTATAATAAGTATAAGTGTGGCTGTTTAATATGTTTATGGATGCTGTGGTGAGGGAGGTGAAAATGAGAACTATGGGAAGAGGATTGGGTTTAGTAGGAAAGAATGGTAAATATTGGGAGTTGAATCAGTTGCTGTTCGCTGATGACACAGCGTTGGTGGCGGATTCTGAGGAGAAATAGCAGCGGGTTGTCAAAGAGTTTGGTGTGGTTTGTGGGAGGAGGAAACTGAAGGTGAACGCCAATAAAAGTAAAGTAATGGTGTGTAATAGGGGTGATCGTAGGGTGAATTTAGATGTGAGGCTGGATGGGGAAATATTGGAACATGTAGAGTGTTTTAAATACCTATGTGGAACGATAAGCAGTAATGGAGGTATGGAAATTGAGGTAAAACAAGGAGTGTGTGAAGGAAGGAAGGTTTTCGGAGCAATGGGAAGTATGTGGAAGACGAGAAATCTTGGAATGAAAGTAAAAAGTGCCATGTATCAAGGAATTGTTGTGCCAACAGTGATGTATGGGCTGAGACAGGGGCTCTGAAGGAAAAGGAGAGAAGAAAGCTAGATGTGATGGAGATGAGCTGTTTGACGAGTATGTGTGGAGTTACTCGTAGAGACAGATTGAGGAATGAAGAGATACGTAGGAGAGTGGGAAGCAGGAACATTTGTCAGCCAGAGTGGACAGAAGGGTGCTGAGCTGGTATGGTCATGTTGAACGAATGGAAGATGAAAGACTTACAAAGAAAATATGTGAGTCAGATACAAGGGGAGATAGAAGGGCAGGAAGACCTCCATTAAGATGGAGAAACTGTGTAAGACAAGCTTAGAATGATGAAGGAATGACTGTAGATCAGGCAAAGGAAGTGGTAATAAACAGGAATGAATGGAGAATACTTGTGAATAGATGAGTGAACACGTGGTCATTTGGGGAAGGGGTAACAAGTTGGATGAGATAATAGTCCATCAGGCGCCGGGCCAGGGGAGACGGTATATATGAAGGGTGCGCCTGGAAGTGTGGTGGGCGGGGTTATGGCTTCGGCTCCGCTGCATGTCTGCCTGCCGAGATCGGAACCTCTCCGGGTCGTCGGGGGCCGGGGGAGTGCTGGAGGGACCTTGGTGATCCTGGTCTCTGGGTCTTTTCCTGGATGACCTAGATGTGTGTGAAGTTGTATTTTGTTTTTGTGTGTTCATTGTTTTCTGTTGTGTTTTGTGTTGTCCCTATTCTGGCTCTGTCTGAGTCGCACTCCCCCCCTCACCCCACCCTCCAACACAATTAATAAAAAAGGAATAGTGGGGATTGGGCCTGAGTAGATAGATATATAGATATATAAATATATTATACTTGGCTGGTATCCACTCTCCTATCTTTCTCACAAGTCAATACAAAGATCCCCACATAAGTTTTGAACCGAAATATGTTAAGGTAATTTTCTTGGCTCACGCAAGAAATAGATGTATTGGCAGGTGTTCAGGGCAGGCTCAATTGCACCATAATTATAACTCTGGGATCCGGTGTATAATGTGAGTTATGAACAAGGTGGAGCTATTTACGAGAGTGGGTCTGGGGGCTATATTACTGCCAGGCTGGATAATGGAAGTATAAACAAAACAATAACTATATTGCCATGGCCGCATTGATCAATTTATGTTTATAATCTCGAATACATGTGCCTTGATGGAAATGGAGCACATC
Organism: Paralithodes platypus; assembly: GCA_032716605.1. Lineage (NCBI taxonomy): Eukaryota > Metazoa > Arthropoda > Malacostraca > Decapoda > Lithodidae > Paralithodes > Paralithodes platypus. The sequence continues at coordinate 38,654,377 of CM064512.1, forward strand.
ATCTTTCAGTTGTGTTGACACCAAAATGGCAGGTAGCTACACTCACTTTCCGAATCCATTATCACTTAATATTCTGTGCTAGGCTCTAAGCTGCAACTATTCAGCCTAACCATTAATTAATATTTTCCTGAAATAGTTTTTCTGATGTTCTTTATCGGTATTAGCAAATAATACGAATTAGTGGAATCGCTTTTTGATAGTAAAAATAGGGAAGAACACAGTCACGCTGTAAGTTATGGTCTGTATATTATGTTCTGTGTGAAAGTGTATTTTGAAAGCAAAAAAAACAAAAAACGCATATTTGGCTTGGATAAAGACAAGCAGACTGTTAAGTTTATAGATATTGTCTACAGCAAAGGTTACCATGATGTAGGATATTGTTTTATTTTGCGGTATTATCTTCTATATTTCTCAGCAATGTACTGGCTAGTACAGAAACATTTCAGTATATATCGCTCGCAATAACTCGGTAACTAAATGGGTTAGTGAAACAAAACGAAGTCTGTTGAGAAAAATTGCTCTCAAGGTTACCAGGGACGTCAGTCCCTAATCCCAAGTTGATGCGAAAGCTGAGTAATGAATGAATGAACTTGGATAGTTTTGGTGCGAAACATTCTTTCCATTCACCTGACCGCGATCAGATGGGTGGCACGTGTAACGCCTTTGTTTCTTACCTTATCGATCTTGTGCTATATAATTGTTTTCAAACAGCATATATAGCTGGAAAAAGGTGTGTGTGTGTGTGTGTATGTTGGGGGGGAGAAGATGTAGGTAGGTTGAGGGGTGGGTCGGTAAGCAGGCAATTTATTACTAATACTGTTGGGGTATTTGGGGGTTGTTTGGTAGACCTCAGTGGCTGTCATGGTGGTCTGGCCAGCCTAAACACTGGTATCTTGCAGAGAGCAGGACATGGGTGATATGTCTGCTTGCATGCTGGAACCCACAAGTCGCTGAGTGAGTGTGGGGAGGTCTGATACCGCGGTTAGGAATGAGTACTATCAATATTGACTACTCACTCTAGAATTTTGTGTATGGCTTGAAATACAATGTGTAAACCTAAATCACTCGCCAAGCCCTCTTGAATATTGTTTTAGCGTGCATTTACGTCATCCGCCTGATACGGGTTTAAGTAAAACTGTAATGAAGCGTTTGTATTTCTACATTATATATAATGCAAGTTAACGCTAAAGAAATTGCATTCTAGATTCGGCGTAAAATAGCAGATTAAGTAGCCGAGAAGTGATTGCGAAAAACACTCCAACACCCGCTTGCGCATCCCATTATGGTAGTGATTTTCAAAAAGTAAATATTCTTCATTCATTATCTTGATGTAGAAAATATAGTCAAGAGATATAGAGAAAACATGAACTGGTGATAATAAAATAATGATTAGCTTCGTTAAAACTCACTCTGATATAAAACTAATCAAAACGGTATTTTGCCATTTCCATGTGTAATAAAGTAATATACTGTATATATATACTGCATATACAGTATATATATATATATATATATATATATATATATATATATATATATATATATATATATATATATATATTCACATTTATATAAAAGTTATAGTTTGGTGAATCAAAGAACTCAAATAATAATACCTTCACGCACCTATACAGTATACTGTATTAGAACAGCGACCAGAAGCACGACTAGCTCCCTTTTAAGCTATAACTCAAGTAAACCTTCACTTTACCTAGCCATGTGAGTCATGTGTTTTGACATTCAGATATAACTCAAGTACACATTCCTTTTCATTAGTATTGCGAATTACGTATTTTTATTATTCTTTGTCTTGTTATTGTGTGACTTGTTATTCCATTTGTGTATAAATACAAGTGTTGTTCTGTACCTATTGTATAACTTGCCTTTGTGTTTGATGGTAGTTAAATATTAAATATTGATATCTACCTGTTAATATAACTCACTATTACCAGATTAAGTTTGCCCTGGCAAATTATATTGTTATATATTTTATATAAGTGGGAACATTGCAAGGTAGTATTATTTGCTTTAAACTAAACTTTACTATGCAAATACGCTCAATGCTAAGAGATTTTATATAACTTGCAATATACAGTATGTATGAGCAAAACAATTTATCACTGGTCTGTTCTCATATATATGTAATACAGACTGAAATATTATTACAATATACATAATATCATTAGTGCATTAGTGAGTTAATTGCTCAATAGGTGGCGTTCTGAGAGTTAGGGTCCGAGTCTAGGGAGTAAGAAGGTGAAGCGCAGAGGCAAAGCAGCTTCAGAGATGGAGTTGGGTTCAGGCCGTTAATTGGTGCTTCGCATGTCTCACTCCTTAGACTGGAACAAGACCTCACGGGCCTCACCGTGTTCAGCGGTAGAGTGTGCAGGCTCTCAGCTTATGCCCGAGAGGTAGTAGTTGGAATATAGAGAACAACAAATATGCTGGAAAGAGCTTTAGGTGATTTGTTTTTTTCTGAACCCTCTTCTCCCTCATGTTTAGCACTATTAGTTTTACATGTTTATGTTATCAAAGAAGAGCCTGTAATTTAAAAAGCACCAGCCGTACAGAAAAAATAAAATCATGTATCTCCATGTTTTGTTTTTATTATTTTTAATATTAGTTGTTAAGCTCGGTAGAGGTCTAGGGTACAAAAAAACTCCACCATCTAAAGTTATGATACAGCTACGCGTACACACACTAATACATACAAGCAAAGTGATGTACAAAAATACATACCTATGTACACACACACACACACACACACATTCACACAATAGCATGCACACGTATGAGGTCAGGTACACACATACTTAAGCTTAAGCGGGGGGAATATGTAGTGGTGATAGTAGATCACCGAAGTCTGCCCTTACTCGGGTGGAATGGGGTTTTCTATAATAATGCTAATATTTATCATTATCTGTAACTAAATCAATACTATATATATATATATATATATATATATATATGTTGGTAAAGCCAGGTAATAAATTTTCTTTAACACCTTACGAGCGGCCTATGCGGTTTATTATATGTACCGCACAGCGGGGTGTTTTTAGCCAAAATAGGGCTGTTTACGTGATCATTTTCATGCCTAAATAAGACCCAGAACGTAAAACAAGTACCTATCCCTGAAAGGGCATAAACAGAGCTTTCGAATGACACCATAACGATCCTTGTATGATGGATAGTTTTCTTGCAATAACCGTGCAACGCGAGTGCAAAAAGCAGGTAATTCGGTAGTTTCGGTACATAATTGAGTATGTAGCGAGTGAGAGAGGGAGGAGGGAGCTGAGATTTGTGTCAGTAGGTTCGCCGCGGTGGTCTGGAGCAGTCATACGCTCGCTAGTCTCCTGCCACCACTTGTCTCTCTCTCTCAGCCACATTACGTGCTGAAATTGCCACTCGACCTATGTCGAGCGCCGCCACATAGTCCAGCTTTTTTTAACTCGACTTATGTTGCTCGCCGCTAATTAAGGGTTAATACATACGAGGTTGAAAGAAATGGCAATTTCTGCGTTGGAAATTTTATTATTCAAAGTTTCCAGGTCTCTGATGAGTTTTCGCTGGGTGGCAGGAAGTAGATGAAGGAGATGAGCAAAATTCATGGTGGTACAGGGTTACATTAAAGTACATGATGATACAGGATATACGACGCGTTTCACTGGACAACCAGCATTATCAAGTAAGGAAGCAATGATATAAAAGGTAAACAGGAAGGGTATATATAGAGGGTGGAGGATCAGAGGAGGCGGAAAACAGGGGGCAAAAGTCTGCTATTGGTGGAAGGGAAAACTAGGAGAGAAAAAGGGGGTAACCGCTTCACGCATGCGCACTGGATGCGGGATGGTGGTCGATAGGTGGGGTCGAAGCTGATTGGCTGCGTGTCGAGGGGCGTGGCCTAAGTTGTGTGGCGCCTGCAGAAGACGAAGCTGAAGGAGGTAGCGCGGGGGGCTGCATCAAGGGCACCGGGGGGCGAGGAGGGGTGTTAGGTCCTGTAGGGTAGTGCCTTTGATATTGATATTGATATTGATTTGGTATTGATAAATACCCTACAGGACCTAACACCCCTCCTCGCCCCCCGGTGCCCTTGACGCAGCCCCCCGCGCTACCTCCTTCAGCTTCGTCTTCTGCAGGCGCCACACAACTTAGGCCACGCCCCTCGACACGCAGCCAATCAGCTTCGACCCCACCTATCGACCACCATCCCGCATCCAGTGCGCATGCGTGAAGCGGTTACCCCCTTTTTCTCTCCTAGTTTTCCCTTCCACCAATAGCAGACTTTTGCCCCCTGTTTTCCGCCTCCTCTGATCCTCCACCCTCTATATATACCCTTCCTGTTTACCTTTTATATCATTCCTTCCTTACTTGATAATGCTGGTTGTCCAGTGAAACGCGTCGTATATCCTGTATCATCATGTACTTTAATGTAACCCTGTACCACCATGAATTTGCTCATCTCCTTCATCTACTTCCTGCCACCCAGCGAAAACTCATCAGAGACCTGGAAACTTTGAATAATAAAATTTCCAACGCAGAAATTGCCATTTCTTTCAACCTCGTATGTATTAAAGAAAATATATATATATATATATATATATATATACGATATATATATATATATATATATATATATATAGATATATATCTATATATATATATATATATACATATATATATATATATCATTATGTTCTACAAACGTCCTTAACATTTAACCATTTACACAATGTAATGTGTAGTGTTAATGAATGATTGCAACCACCGGGAATCGAACTCGGGACCGACAAACAAAATAACCCCAAACAATTATTTATTAACCCTTCATATTATATTGTGTAAGTGGTTAGATGTTAAGGACGTTTGTAGAATATAATGATATTATAATTTCGTGTTAATTGGCATTTCTTTCATAATACTATATCTACGTGTTTCAATACTTCCATTTGACTATCATAGTGAGGTTGGGTTTAGTGTAACACTCAGTGCATGTTCCTATATATCGACAAGGTATATGTATGAAGAGTGTGTGCTAAACCTTTAACCTTCTTGATGGTACAGTGGTAGAGCACTGTCGTCCTGTTTGTCGGTCTCAAGTTCGATTCCCGGTAGTTGCAATCATTCATTATATATTAACCCTACACATTACATTGTGTAAGTGGTTAGATGTAAAGGATGTTTGTAGAATATACTAATGTTAAATAATGTCGTGTTAATAATTGATATTTCTTTCATAATTTATATATATAGTTAATTTACTATATTGTTTCGTAGTAGATATTGGGTAGGATGAATTTTGTTTGGAATTAATAATCATAACCATCTCACCGCTTACTTTTTGTATAGTCCAGGTGTTCGCGGGGAATTTAGTATTCCAACAACCTCCATCGAATTTGGACTCCTAGACCTCTCTAGCCAGCCTGTTTGAGCACCTTCACTATTCACCACGGGGCGCCTGCAAAGCGTTAACACTATTCCAAGGGTGTCAGCCCTATCAATACATCAAAAACCCAATCTTTTCAAAGCTTCAAAAAAGTTGGACCTTTTCAATTTGACAAAAGGCTGGAACTGACTGGATGATATCATATCATCCAAAACACCAGTGGTCTTCAAAACATCAAACATTTATATTATCTCATCAATGCATCAAAAACTTCAGATCTTTGCAAACTGAAGAAAGATTTCTAACCTAACCTAACCTAACCTAACCTAAAACTGTGTCTTACTGCTTTGTTATCATTGTTACAGTTGTAACATCCCATACCCTATAATATTGGAGTAGGTTTTTGATGCTTCGATAGCTTTTGGATTTTTTTATGCGTTGATGAGTTTTTGTCAATTATATGCTTTGATAACATCTGGCATTTTTGATACATCGATGACTTCCAACTGTTGATGCATTGAAGTGATATAAACTTTTTTACACATTGATATGGTCTGGGGAACAACTGGTTTTTGACAAAATTAACACATCTGGAAAATTTGATGTACTGATAGCTTTTTGCAGATTTGATGAAATGATAGGATCAGTTTTTGACGCGTTGATGCTCCCCCTTCAACATAGGTAAGCATACCTAATTTGTTATTTCTATATGTAAATGGGCCTATTTATATTATGGGGTGTTCAATTTAGGGTGCTAGTTTAATCCAATATCGATGATCTACATTATTAAGGTAACTATAGCCTAGACTATCACACAACGTCAAACGTCTTCCCTTCTTCCTGGAAGTTTTCTCTCATTCAACCTGTTCCAAAGAAGGGTGACCGCTCTCAACCCTCCACCTATCGTCCAATTGCTCTCATTTCTTGTGTCTCTAAAGTTTTTGAAACTATTCTTGCCTCAAACATTTCTTAAGCATTATCTTCTCATAACCTACTGTCAAACTGCCAGTATGGCTTCCTTTACCCCTCGAGTACCAGAATACCACCTTATGCGTTGGCAATGTATATACAGTATATATGTAACGCTAAACCCCAGAGCTGCATAGGGTGCGTTGCTGATAATTTACTCCGGTCGTATGGCACTTAGAAGGCTCAGATTTATATGGGAGCTGTGTAAGCATCTCACGCAAAAATGTCGATGGTTGTAAACCCTCAAAATCCAGCCGCGTGCTCGCGAGCGTGCAAAATCATGTTTTTGCATACCCATTTCCCCATGTTAATTCCGACCTTCAGGCGCCCCGTAGTACCCCTTAACCTATCCGCGGCGAGACTCCGATTCGTTAAACGTCGTGAGGGGCGAAGCTATTGCATTAATTTCTGACTAAAATCGTCATTATCCGATAATTATCATTATTACTTTTTCATATGCGCCTATTTTATGTTTAATAGGAAGATAGTTACATGTTACAACAATAAAGCAAGTGGGAATACTATTTGGGGGGTGACAAACACGAAATATTGCCGAGCGGTTCATTCATGGAGTTGACAGAGAGCGAAACTGCACCCTCCCTTCACAAGCTCTGGAGCGAGACTGGAGGTAGTGCGGGGTAGTCTCTGTCTCTCTCTTCCCTCCACACCCCTCTCTTTCGACCTTGAAACCGGGTAGGGAGTTTTGGCGCCATAAAAAAAACGATAATCACAGGAATAAGAGAAAAATAGGTGATAATTGAGGGGGGATGGGGGTTAAGGGGGGAAGTGGGGAATTGGGATACATGTGGAATAGTGATAGGGTGTATGGAGAGGAATTTCTCACATATTTACACATTCCTTTGCTTTGAGTGCCAGTGGGATGTTTGGAAAGGCTTTTTTTAGGCCATGGCTCATATGAGGACGCTTGCCCTCCTAGGGTTCAGAATTAAATGAGGACGCTCGCCGTTTACGGGCTAATGACCTAGGGGATTGTTTTTTTGTGGTTTTTCCTTTATTTCTAACCCATTCCAGGTGTTTTCTTGATTTTTATTTTTGTTTTGACAACCTGCTGGTCCATTTATCTATATTTTTATTAATTTCACCACAACACCCAACACCTCCAACGAAATTATTGAAAGCATATTTGTAATCCACGGGGATTCGAAGCTGGGATATCACACACAGATTATAAAAACTCTAACCATTACACCACCAGGACGGTTAAAGGTTTATGCCTGGTGCTCGTTGGGTTAAGGGCCGTTCTACTGGTGATCTTCTTTCTTATCTTACTAACTCTTGGTCATCCTCCATTCGGGACTTCGGTGTGACTTTTTCTGTTGCGCTAGACATATCGAAGGCCTTCGATAAAGTCTCACTAATCCCTCATTTCCAAACTAACCTCCTTCGGTTTATATCCCTCCAACTGTGCCTTTGTCTCTAACTCCATTTTTGGTCATTCCATAACTGCGGTTGTTGACAGCCACCATTCACTTCCTTAACCTATTAACTCTGGTGTTCCTCAGGGTTCTGTCCTATCTTCAATTCTCTTCCCACTATTCATTAACAACCTTCTCAATTGCACGTCCAATCCCATTCATTCATATGCTGATGACTCTACATTACAACAACAACAACAACAACAACAACCCCAGACATATGTTGCTAGCTTACTGATAGGGTGGCGGAGCGCTCGGTATTTCCCTCAAAACACTTTCTCTGACATTGAGGTACCGGTAGAAGTCGGAGGTATTTGGGGTTGCCATCAACCGACATAAATTCTGATCTAACTTACCTAACTTACTGAGTTCAATATGACACAAATGCGTCATATAACTTACTTATTGAGCTATTTCACTAAGTTCATATGACGCAATCGCGTCATATGATACTCTTGGGCATACCGCCATATGACGCGATCGCGTCATAGATGTCGGAGGGGGTTAACTATCATTCCACGAATTCACTCACAGCAGGAACTCCAAAACTCACGTAAGGATGCCTTGAGGCACCTATCTTGTGTTGCCTCTACTATCTCAAAATGGGGCAGAGAAAACATTGTTATATTCAATGCTTCCAAAACTCAATTTATCCATCTGTCTACTGGTTACCCCCTTCCAGAAAACTATGACTTACTCTTCACCAACATACAAATTAACCTTTCATCTTCTCTTAATATTCTCGGTATTTTTTTTTCTTCTGATCTCTCTTGGAAAGTTCATATTACCACTCTCGCTAAAACAGCTTCCCAGAAGCTGTTTGTGCTCAATAGCTTCCAGGGGTTCTTTACCCCTGCGCAGCTCCTTGCTCTGTACAGGGGCACAATGCGTCCATGTATTAGGTATTGTTCACACATGTGGGGAGGATCCTCTCACACAGCATTTCTAGACAAAGTAGAAAAGAAAGCCTTCCGTCTAATTACCACACGTCCACTCATCAATTATATGCAGTCTCTCTCTCTTTGCCACAATGTTGCATCTCTCTCACTTTTCTACCACTATTACAATAATCAGTGTTCCTCGTAGCTCTCTCAGTGTATACCACTCCATCTTCGTAGAGCACGTAACACTCGTCTTGCAATACAATCCCACCCCTACTCTGTTCAACACTCCAACCCAAAAATGAAACGTTATTCTCAGTCTTTCTTCTATTCAACAGCTGACCTCTGGAACTCTCTCCCAGAATCAATCTTTCCTTCATCCTATGATTTATATTGTTTCAAATTCCGTGTGTCCTGGCATTTGGGATCGAATGTCCCTTGATTACGGCCCTGTCACTCTTTCAACTCTGGGGGAGGCACTCGTCACAGGCAGTTCTGCCTTTTGTCTCCCTCATTGACATAGAAAAACAAAACACACTAGGTTTCAATGTTATGCTCGTTTAATGTAACCTAAATATAGTCCACTCGACGGTCTTTGTCCTGCTTTGCCCCCATGAGTTGGGACAAACCATGAGGGAAAAGGGTGTTCAGAAGAAGAAAAAAACGGCCCCTTAATCCACCTATCCCACAGCATGCGCAAATAATCACACACATATCGGCCACAAACAAACATAAATTAATGGATTTTTTTTTTTTGTATGACTTACAGATACTGATACACATACACAAACAGACATAAAACATTAGTTGAAACACATGCACATAATCATTTAAATATACACATATACACATCCAATCATGCTTTCCTCAGAAAACGGTGTCTCTTTGATGCATCCAAATTGCGTTAATTATTATCAATAGTGTTACGCATTTCACCGAACAACTGGTAAACAATTATAGTAAGAAGCAAATTAGGACAATAGTTATACCCAAATAATATTAACCAGACGAAACATGATAATTTCACTATCTTTATGACTGAGCTGTTACAAGGACGTCCCTGGTACTGTGTGGGTTAACACTCAAGCCGCGGGTCTCGACTTAGGTTGGGTGAGAGAACCATGGCCTATCCAGCGGGTCCCGACTTAAGTAGCAACGGATGTTGAGCACATTATCGGCTCTGAGAGAGAGTCCACGCAGTCGGAGGACTGCAGGTGGGCTCTGACCGCTTGGCCTGGGCCTAGCGAGGTAACTGGCATCCCTACCACACCCCTACACATGCCTGGCCTCGTGGGGCAAGGTAATATCTCGGGAATTTACGGTATTTTAGGGTTTTTGCATTCGTGTTGCAACATCGTTGCAAGCGAACCAGTGGTGACTGGTCGTACAAGGATGATTCAGGTGTCATTGGAGAGCTCTATTATCGCCCTTTCACGGATACATAATTGTATTGCGCTCCGGCTCTTGTTTATGCATGAAAAAGAGCACGGAATGATGATCGTTTAGGGTAAATACTTTAGGGTAAAAAATTTACTACCTGCCTGGCAGGTAGTAAAAGTTACAAATATCCCCGTCCATAAGGGGTTAAGCACGAAAGCCGTGTTGAGTATCTTTAAGTATGTTATTTTCCACTAAGTGATTTACGAGTCTGTCTCCTATGAGTTTTTCTAGCATTTTACATACAACTGAGGTTAAGCTAATTGGACAATAGTTACATGGTAGGGATTTGCTACCATTTTTTAATATCAGTGTTACGTTGGCTAGCTTCCACTGATCAGGCATAGTTCCAGACTGCAAGGATTTATTGAATAGCAATGTCTGTCGTTTGGAGAGCTCATCCTTAGCTTCCTTTAGAACTCTAAGTGAGATTGTATCAGGTCCAGACGTTTTATTTACCTTGAGTTTTTCTAAACAATTCAATATTTGTCTCTCTGTAATGGTGATATTGCTTAGAACATCAGATTTATCAATCTGAATCGGCGATGCTGTAGAAATATCACTGAGGTCTTATCTTTTAAAAACTGATGCAAATAAAGTATTGAGGGCATTACTCATTTGTACTCCGTCTTTGGCGTATTCTTCATTTTCATCGAATAACGGTTCAACAGTTGAAGTAGCTACTTTTTTCTTTCTTATATAACTATAGAATTCTTTCGGGTTTGTTTTACTTTGATTTGCAAAATGTAACTCCAGGGTCTTTCTACTTTACTTAATTCACTTTTTGGCTTTGCGTCGTAGTTCTACAAATTTCAAAGGCGTTCTTCGTCATTTCGTGAGGATTTTAATCTATCATTAGCAAACTTTTTAGCAAGCAAACAGTCTGAAATCTCTTTATTCCACCATTTGGGCTTATCATTATGGCCTGTACGCCGTATTTTCGATGGTATGCAGTCTTGCACTGCTTGCAGGTAAGTGGTTCTTCGTCATTTTGTGAGTTTTTTTATCTATCATTAGCAATCTATTTAGCAAGCAAACAGTCTGAAATCTCTTTATTCCAATATTTGGGCTTATCATTATGGCCTGTACGCCATATTTTCGATGGTATGCAGTCTTGCACTGCATTCAGGTAAGTGGTTGCGAATAATTTCCAAGATGTATTTATGTCATTATTGTTAATTAAAAAGCTGCAACCAGATTCTTTAAACATAGCTCTAAGTTTACGAAAGTTTGCTCTCTTGAAATTAGGGACTTTCTCGATGCTGCTATTTGGTTCGTTATACTGTAAGTTATTGTAGGATGGTCTCTGTTACTGAATTCATCACCAGCATTCAAATTCACTATTAATTCTTCTTCTGTTACAAGTACAGGTCGGCAATCGAACAAATTGATAGAGCGAACTCTCTTGCAAGTTCGCATACAAGTCATGTCCAGAGTGTGAAGTAAGAGTATCGCCCCTCTTGGTCACAGTTAAATTAAAGTCACCAAAAACTACGATATCTTGTGAGTTATATACATCTGCAATTTGTTTGTAAATTTCTCAGTCAGGTTACACTGATTGAGCTGGAGGTCTATCTATCTATCTATTGCCTGACGCCGTGATCCCCGAAGGGGTGGCCACGAACGAACCGCCCCCATGCACCTCTGTCCCCAGTCAGTCGACGCCCCTCCCCCCAACCAGCACCACCTTCGTTCATGTACTTCCTCACTCCATCCTTCCACCTCATATTCGGTCTACCTCTCCCCCTCTGTCCCTCCACCTCGCTCTCATACACCCTCTTAGTCATTCTCTCGCTTTCCATACGTTCCATATGGCCGAACCATCTCAAGTTGTTCCTTTTCACACTTTCCAGCACATCTACCTCCACACCACACCTCCTTCTTACTTCCTCATTAGTCTGTCTATCCCTCCATGTAACTCCGCACGCACTCCTTAAGTAATTCATTTCCACTGCTCTCACTCTTGGTCTGAGTCTCTCAACCAACGTCCATGCTTCGCTTCCGTAAGTCAGTGTCGGGATTACCACACTGTCATGCAAGGACTTCTTCACTTCCATACTGACCACCCTATTTCTTGTTACTGCTTTTAGCGTTCCTACAACCCTCTTCCCCTGTTGTACCCTCTCCCGCACCTCTTCATCCATAGTCCCATCTTTACTCAACACACTGCCCAGATACTTAACCTCTGAAGTGCGCATGGGGGTAATTGGAAACGTCCCCCTGTGCTGACGTATTTGAGGTGTTTCCGTCACTAAAATATTCATTGTGCCATTAATAGCATTAATACTTATCCATATGCGCCTATTATGGGTTGATTATAAAGGTATTAACCTGAAACAACAATAAAACGAGTGAAAACAGCGTTTGGATGGTCAAAATCGGAGATATAGCCCGCGAGTTGTATAATGTATGGGTGAGGCAATCTGCTTTCCCGCCAAATTCCCCCAAGGCCACTGAGACACAGTCGATCGATACTCTCTCTCTCTCTCTTGCACTCGCTTGCTATCAGTGATGACCACACCCTCCAATCGGATTTCTAATGTTAGCACGAAAATATACCTCAGAATAAGGGAATAACAGGGAAAATAGGTGATAACTGAAGAAGAGGAGGAAAGTGGGGAAGGAGGGGAGGTAGAGGACTGAGATTTTGCATGGCCCAGGAGCCAAAAAAAAAATAAAATAAAAAACAAAACATTTTTTTTTTTTTTTTTTTTCGATGTCAAAAGTTGATTTTTTTTTTCTCTGACTCTTAAGAGTCTCCCCGCAGTGCGCCGGGGGAACTCTTAAGAGTCTCCCCGCAGCTCCCGGGTTAAAAGAGTTGACGATCTCCATAGCCTGACCGTTCAGCTTCACCTCACACTCTGTGACTTCACCCCTTTCGAAGACCATAACCTTGCTCTTCCCCGTATTTACCTTCAAATTCCGTTTTTCGCACACTGTTCCAAACTCATTTACCAGACCCTGCAACTCCCATTCATTATCACTCATCAGAACTGTATCATCCGCAAACAGCAGTATAGGTAGCTTCCACTCAATTCCCTCCCTTTTCAGCGATACACCAACATCCACTGCTCTTGATAGTATTTCTTTCATAACTCCATCCATATATACAGTAAACAACCACGGGGACATCACACACCCCTGTTTCAAACCAACATTCAGGTCAAAGAACTCGCTCTGCTCACTCTCCACACGTACTGCCGCCTTTGCACCCTCATACATGCTCTTCACTGCTTTCAGCAACTTGCCCTCTACTCCGTATATTCTAAGTACTTTCCACAAACCTTCTCTATCCACTCTGTCATAGGCCTTCTCCTAGTCCATAAAGGCAACATACACCTTTTGTTTCTTCTCCAGATACTTCTCCACAACACAATTCCGGGTAAAAATCTGATCTACACATCCTCTTCCCTTCCTAAAACCTCCCTGCTCGTCGCCTATCCATTTCTCCGTTCTCACTCTCACTCTCTCAATCACTACCCTACTGTATACCTTCCCTACTACGCTTAGAAGACATATTCCTCGGTGGTTACCACACACTCCTCTTTCCCCTTTGCCCTTATATAGGGGGACTATTATGCCAGTCTTCCAGTCATCGGGTGCACTCCCCTTCTCCCATGCTAGTTTGCACATTTTCCATACCCATTCTATCACTATCTCACCACCATACCTCAACATTTCCCCACACACTCCATCTGTTCCTGGTGCTTTCCCCAACTTCACTCTTTTCATGGCTTCCCACACTTCTGACCTCCTGATCCCCACCTCGTCCTCCACTACTTCTCTTCTTCTCCCTCCCATACCATATCCAGCTATGTTTGCTGGCTCTTCATTCCTTTCATTTAGCAACTCACTGAACTACTCCCTCCATCTTTCGACTCTCTCTTGCTTCTCGGCTAGCATTCTCCCATTCTTATCTTTCACACCCTTACTGTTTCCCTTGCTACCTTCCCTAACTTTCTTGACTTCTTTCCAGAACAGTTTCTTACTCTCCCTCCATTTTACACTCAGATTCCTTCCAAATTCCTCATCTACTCATCTCTTACTTTCCTTCACTACTCTCTTCACCACCCTCTTACTCTCCACGTACCTCGCTCGTTTCTGTCTCTCGGAATCATCATTCCCTCTGCTACCCACCCACTCTCTATATGCTTTCTTCTTTTCTTCCACAGCTATTCGTACCTCTTCTGTCCACCATGCTGTACATTTCACTCCCCTCCCTCTTCTCCTCACTCCACACACCTCCTCACATGCTGCACAGATCTCATCCTTAAACACCTTGCTCATCTCCTCCACTTCCTCCATAACTTCCAGGTCGAACCCACCTAGTCGTCTTTCCACTGCTCTCCTGTACTCCTCCCTGATTTCCTCCTCCTGCAACCTCTCCACCCTCCTCACCATTCCACCCTCCTCTCGCCTCCCTCCCGCTCTCCTCACCCACTTCTTTTGTATCCTAACCTTAGCTACCACTACATAATGATCAGACAGACCCCCTCCAATACCCCTATACACCCTAGCATCCATCACAGATTTCTTCATTCGTTCATCCACACATACATAATCAATCAATGACTTTCGTTCCACCACTGTCTTATCCTTCATCATCAACATCCGTTTCCACGTGTACCTGTGGATCATTCTGTGTCGGAAGAAGGTGTTGGCTATCCACAGCCTCCTCCCCACACATACGTCCACAAGTGCACTACCATTCCCATTCACCTCTGATGGTACCCCCCACCCTCCCACCACTCCCTCAACTTTCCTATCACCCACCTTACCATTCATATCCCCAATCAGAAATATTCTTTCGTTCTTGTCAAACTTCTCCAGGCACGCCTCCACATTCATCCAGAACTCCTCTTTCTTTCTTTCAAGTATATCCTCTGTCGGGGCATACACGCATACAATCACCCACGTTTGTATTCCTACTTTCATTCTCACCCACACAATCCTTGAACCCACAGACCCATACTCTCTTACACATTCCTTCCATTTGCTACTTACAAACAAACATGCACCTTCTCTCGCTGTTCCTTCACTCACTCCAGCACACACACCCATTCCACACTCCCACTGTCTCACATCTGAACCTTTCCATTTGGTCTCTGTCATTCCACATACATCCAGCCTGGCATTCACTAACACTTCCAGAACCTCTCTCTCTTTTGTGCCATCATTCATGCCACTAACATTCCACGTAGCCATTCTCAGAATGTCCGAAGGCATGTCCTTAGTCGGTCGTGGTTCGTCAACGTTGGTTCCGTCCGCATCCGAGGCTGTTCGTTCGTTTTTCCTTGCTTCGATATTTTTTCCGGGTGGGGGTCGCAAGCCCACCGACCCAACCTCTTTAGTCGCCTATTACGACACGCAGAAGAGCTGGAGGTCTGTATATTAATGCAAGTATTATTTTCGTACCTTTATTATTTTGTATTAGCACAAAGGATGTGTCGACGTTCACAATTTGAGGTTTTGACAAGAGGGTCGGGTTAATACTTTCTTTGATATGAAGTAAAACGCCACCTCCACTTCTATTTATTCGGCTTTTCTCAAATATTACATAACCGGGAAGTGAATACTCTGCTAAAAAGTGTCTGTCTTTTGTATTGAGCCAAGATTCTGTTATGCCAATAACGTCACAATTTTCTGTAAACACTAGTTCCCCTAAATCTGAAAATGTATTGCGTATGATACGAGCATTTCCATAGAAAACATTTAAAGTGGCAGTTTTAGAACGCTCTTTAATCAATTTTTGGTTCTGGTCGGATCTACATTTACGTTCACGGCTGTCCTCGGTCCTCGGTCGTTATCACTGGCGGTTTTAGATTTGGGTCTTGTTGGGTATTGTTGAGGTCTGTGTGTGAGTGTGTGCACCGCCAGTAATGTTCTTAAAAAACGAAAACAAAAGATACATACTCCAGCTGCTCTATACTAAGCGCATAGGATATATAAAAGTCCTATTATATATTATTTTAATACAAAAAATTTCAAAGTTAGAAGGGCGTAGTAAAAGTTATACTGAACAAAAGTCAATTGTCCAAATATTTTCACCACTATACCCTGCTCATAATAGGTAGGACAGAAATCGTGACCACCAAACTATGTAACTTAAACAACGAATTGAGTAATCGAACAAATAGTTCCACCATTTGGGGAGAGTCGGCAAGGTAATCAATGTGAAAATGTACAGCCCATTTGCTCGTTTTCTTTTTAGTTGTAGAACATTTTTGATACATGGCCTATTTATAATGAATTGATTATGGATTTCTTCTGATTTCATCCAACAAACAGCAACAAATCTTCACTCTTCAGACATATACGTTAGTCAGCAAACCATACTTATTTGGCAACCAATATTCTTCACGCATGATAGTACAGTCAACAACTCAACATCCTTCAGATATCCAAGATCGTGAATATAACACCACTCATTCTTCGAACAACATTCTTAAGACAAGATTCTAGCATCTTTCAGAGAGCAACCCAAATATTATTCAGACGACCAACATCTTTCAGAAAACATCCAATAATGTTACAGGTAATAAAATCCTCTAACATTGCCAAGCATCCTTCTCAAAACAACCAACATCATTCAAACTATTTTAACATTCTGTATCCAACATCCAAAATTCTTCATAAAACACCCAACATCCTTCAAATAACCTTTAACATCCTTTAAACAGCACCCAACATTCTCCAGACAAGATCCAACATCTTTCAGACAACATCCAACATCCTTCAGACAGCATCCTTCAAACAACATCCAACATCCTTCAGACAACATCCAACATCCTTCAGAAAACATCCTTGAGACAACACCCAACATCCTTGAGACAACATCCACCATCCTTCAGACAACATCCAACATCCTTCAGACAACATCCAACATCCTTTAGACAACACCCAACAACTTTCAGACAACATCCAACATCCTTCAAATAACGTATGTATAACATCCGTTATGCAACACCTAACATCCTTCCGACAACCTTCAGACAATATTCAACATCCTTCAGACAACACCCAACATCCTTCAGACAAGGTCCAACATCGTTCCAACAATATCCAACATCCTTCTGACAAGATCCAACATCCTTACGACAACACCCAACATCCAACATCTTTCAAAAAACATTTATCATCTGTTATACAACACACAACATCCTTCAGACAACACCCAACATCCTTCAGTACTATTAGTAAGGAAAGTAGCGATTATATTAAAATTATCATAGGTATAAATATATTATACTTGGCTGGTATCCACTCTCCTATCCTTCACCCAAGTCAATACAAAGGTCCCCAAATTTGTTTTGAACCGAAATATGTTAGGGTAATAGTCTTGGCTCACGCAAGAAATAGATGTATTGGCAGGTGTTCAGGGCAGGACCAATTGAACCATAATTATAAGTCTGGGACCGGGTGTTATATGTGAGTTAAGAACAAGGTGGAGCTATTTACGAGATTGGGTCTGGGAGCTATAATGCTTCTGGGCTGGGTAATGGAAGTATGAACAAACCATTAACTATATTGCCATGGCCGCATTGATCAATTTATGTTTATAATCTAGAACACATGTGCCTTGATGGAAATGGAGCACATCATCTTTCAGTTGGGCTGACACCATAATGGCAGGTAGCTACACTCACCTTCCGACTCCATTATCACTTAATATTCTTTGCTAGGCTCGAAGCTGCAACTATCCTGCCCAACCATTTAATCAATATTTTTCTGAAACAGTTGTTTCTGATGTTCTTTATCGGTATTAGCAAATAATACGAATAAGTAGAATCGCTTTTTGATAGTCAAAAGAAGGGAAGACCACGATCACGCTGTAAGTTATGGTCTGTATATTATGTTCTGTGTGAAACTGTATTTTAAAAGCAAAACACGCATATTTGGCTTGGATGCAGAAAAGCAGAATGTTAAGTTTATAGTTATTGTCTACAGCAAAGGTTACCATGATGCCGGATATTGTTTTATTTTGCAGTATTAACTATTATGCCTCTCGCATATTTCTCAACAATGTACTGGCTTGTACAGGAACATTTCAGTATATATCGTTCGCGATAACTCGGTAAATAAATGGGTTAGTGAAACAAAACTATAGATGTTGTTTATAGCTGGTTTCAAGGTTACCAGGGACGTCCGACCCTAATCCCAAGTTGATGTGATAGCTGAGTAATTAATGAATGAACTTGGATAGATCTGGTGCGATAAATTGTTTCCATCGCCTGACCGCGTTCGGATGGGTGGTACGTACAGTATAACGACATTACCTTCATTTGTACCTTATCGATTTTGTTATATATATATATATATATATATATATATATATATATATATATATATATATATATTGTATATACATTATATATATAGCCGGCTGATACAGGTTAAAGTAAAACTGTACTGAACTGTTTGTATTTCTACATTTTAATGCAAGTTAACGCTAAAGAAATTGCATTCTAGGATTGGCGTAATATAAAAGTAGCCGAGAATTGATTGCGAAAAAACACTTCAACACCCGCATGTGCACACCAGTATGTTAGTGATTTTCAAAACGTAATCAATATTTTATTATCTTTATGTAGAATATATAGTCAAGAGATATAGAAAAATATGAACTGGTGATAATATAATAATGACTAGCTTCGTTGAAATTCAACTCTGATATAAAAATAATCCAAACCGTATTTTGCCATTTCCATGTGTAATATAATAATATATATATATATATATATATATATATATATATATATATATATATATATATATAATATATACTGTATAAATATATATATATATATATATATACAATATGAATATATATATATATATAAATATATATATATATATATATATATATATATATATATATATATATATATATATATATATATATATATATATATATATATATATATATATATATACATATACAGTATATATATATTATATATACTGTATATATCACATTTATATAAAAGTTATAGTTTGGTGAATTAAATAACCCACATAATTTACGAATACCATAAATACCTGTATACACGAATATACTGTATTGGAACACGCGACTATAAGCACGACTAGCTCCCTTTTAAGCTATAACTCAAGTAAACCTTCACTTTACCTAGCCTTGTGAGTCATGTATATTGACATTCAGATATAACTCATGTACACATTCCTTTTCATTAGTATTGCGAATTACGTATGCTTATTATTCTTTGTCTTGTTATTGTGTGACTTGTTATTCCATTTGTGTATAAATACAAGTGTTGTTCTGTACCTATTGTATAACTTGCCTTTGTGTTTGATGGTAGTTAAATATTAAATATTTATATCTACCTGTTAATATAACTCACTATTACCAGATTAAATTTGCCCTGGCAAATTATATCGTTATATATTTGTTATAAGTGTGAACATTACAAGGTAGTATCATTTTCTTTGAACTAAACTTTACTATGAAAATATGCTTAATGCTAAGAAATTGTATATAACTTGCAATATATGTATGAGCAAAACAATGTTATCGCTGGCCTGCTCTCAGATGTTTGCAATACAGACTGAAATATTATTTAAATATACAATTTATCATAAGTGTGTATGCTGGAAAAGAGCTATGGGTGAATTAAACTTTTCTGAATCCTCTTCATCCTCATGTTTAACACTATTAGTTTTAAATGTTTATGTTAGCAAAGGTGAGCCTGTAATTTAAGAAGCTCCAATCTTACATATAAAATCAAATAATTTATCTTAATTTTTTTGTTTTATTATTTGTATTATTATTATGTTGTTGTTGTTGTTTTTCCCCAAGCTGCCTGGCGGAAACAGTCCCAAGGCCCCGAGCAAGGCCAAGGCCATAACCGAGCGCCCCCACAGAACCCTCCCTGCCGACCACAATAAAGCCTTGGTGACCGAAGCCACTCCATGGCGGGGAGCTGAGGAGGATGCGGAAACGCCCGGGAAACCAAAGCCCCACCCAGGCCCTGTGCCCCTCAGCAATTATGAAGAGAAAGTTGAGGGGCAAAGGAAAGATGTGACGCTTTGGCTTCCAATCTTGGTAGATTAGGAGGTCAATCCACGCAAGAGACGCCGTCACTTGAGATCTAGAAAATATATAAGTAAAAGGAACAGTCAGAGTAAGCTATGGGTATGGCAGAGATCGCTCAGTTCTCACTCTGATAGACCAGCCCATCACCACATGACTAGAACCCCATCCTCTCAGCATCAGCTAGGAAAGGCCCTAGAAAGCTGCCTTTGGCGGGGGGGGGGGATAGCTCCCCTATTTCAACCCTTTTCGGGGTTGGGCACCCGCCCTTATTATTATGTTGTTATTAACACCTTATTGGCGGGCTGGACGGTCTATTTGACCGTACCTCACAGCGGATTTTTTTTACCCTAAATAGGGTTGTTTCCGTGATCATTTTCATGCCTAAATAAGACCCAGAGCGTAAAACAAATATCTATCCCTGAAAGGGCGTAAACAGAGCTTTCCAATAACACCCGAACCATCCTTGTACGACTACTGACTGGTTCTCTTGCAACGATCGTGCAACACGAGTGTAAAAACCCTGAAATAAGGTAATTTCCTTACATGATTCCCTGTGTAGCGAGTGAGAAAGGAGGGGGAAAGTAGAATACAGTTCACTATGTCCACGGTGGTCGTGGGGAGCGGTCATAGGGTTGCTACGTTCGTCCCACCGCTCAGCTCTCTCTCTCAGCAACATTACGTGCTGAAAATGGCGCTCGACAGATGTCGCACGCCGCCACTTAGGCCAGATTTATTTCATTCGACATATGTTACGCGCCGCCAGTTAAGGGTTAAGCTTGGTAGAGGTCTAGGGTGCAAAATAACCCCACCTCCTAAAATTATGATCCAGCTAAGCCTGTTTGAACACCTGCACCATTCGACATAGCTAAGCATACCCAATTTGTTCTTTCTATATGTAAATGGCCCTGTTTATATTATGGGGGGTTCAATTTAGGGTGCTAGGTTAATCCAATAACAATCATCTGCATTATCAAGGTAACTATAGCCTAGACTAACGCACAACGTCAATAGTCTAACGTCTTTCCTTCTAGCTGGAAGTTTGCTCTCATTCAACCTGTCCCAAAAAAGGGTGACCGCTCTCAACCCTCCAACTATCGTCCAATTGCTCTCATTTCTTTCATCTCTTGTTTAAACTATTCTTGCCTCAAAATTTCTTAAGCATTTATCTTCTCAAAACCTACTCTCAGACCGCCAGTATGGCTTCCTTAAGGGCTGCTCTTCTAGTGATCTTCTATCTTATCTTACTAACTCTCGGTCATCTTCCATTCGGGACTTCGGTGGGACTTTTTCTATCGAAGGCCTTCGATAGAGTCTGGCACAAATCCCTCATTTCCAAACTAACCTCCCTCAGTTTCTATCCCTCGATCTGTGCCTTTGTCTCTAACTTCCTTTACGGCCGTTCCATAACTGTAGTTGTGGACGGCCACCGTTCACTTCCTGAACCTATCAACTCTGGTGTTCCTCAGGGATCTGTACTATCTCCAATTCTCTTCCTACTATTCATTAACGACCTTCTCACTTGCACCTCCAGCCCCATTCATTCATATGCTGACAACTCTACGTTACACTATCCAACTAGCCTTCCACGAATTCACTCACAGCAGGAACTCCAAAACTCACGTAAATATGCCTTAAGGCACCTATCTTTTGATCTCTCTACTATATCAAAGTGGGGCAGAGAAAACCTTGTTACATTAAATACTTCCAAAACACAATTTCTAGAAAACTATGACTTACTCTTCACCAACATACAAATTATACCTTCATTTTCTCTTTATATTCTTGGTGTCTCTTTGTCTTCTGCTTCCCAGAATCTGGGTGTGCTCAACCGCCTCAAGGGGTTCTTTACCCCTGCACAGTTTCTTGCTCTGCAGAGAGGCACAGTGCTTCCATGTATTAGGTATTGTTCACACGTGTGGAGAGGATCCTCTCACACAGCACTTTTAATAAAGTAATAAAGTAGGTGTGCAGTTTTCACATTACCAAAAAAAAAATAAAAATAAATGCATACGCAATCTGCGACCTAGAAGTCTTCAAGTAGTATTGAATCTCTTAGGTTAATCTATATATATATATAAATATATATAATATATATATATATATATATATATATATATATATATATATATATAATTATACCGGTATATATATACAGGGTGTCCCGCGAGTTTTGTCAAATACTTCCAGAGATGAAAGATTGAGTAATTCTAAGTAAAAACTGTTATATACACATAGGCTTTTGGGGGTTTTGTTTTGTAGTTATGGACCCTTGAAGTCGGCATTTTGGTGTTTTTTGTAATTTCTAACCGTTTTTCTTCAATAAGATGAGGATAGGAAAAAAAACTATAAAGTGTATTATGAAGCATGATATCAATAATTCAAACTGACAACAAAAACTTCCCTACATCGTACTTCGTATTCCTTTGACATGGAGTTGAATATTACAAGAAACCAACAAAACTTAATTTCAAGCTCATCATCACGGAAAGAAGAAAGGAGCTACAGAGGATTTGTTGTTGTTTTCATTAAGTATTGATACCATGCACCATCATACAGCATGTAACGTTATCGCTATTAATTTTCAATTCTCGGAAAATGGGTTTAAACTGACATAAAACACCAAAAAATACTTTGTAGCTCCTTTCTTTTTTCCGTGATGATGAGCTTAAAAATAAATTTTGTTTGTTTCTTGTAATATTCAGTTTGAAGTATTGATATCATGCTTCATAATACACATTATAGTTTTTTTCGTATCCTCATCATATTAAAGAAAAACAGGGTTAGAAATTACAAAAAAACACCAAAATGCCGACTTTAAGGGCCCATAACTACAAAACAATGCCCCAAAAAGCCTATGTGTATATAACAGTTTTTACTTAGAATTACTTAATCTTTCATCTCTGGAGGTATTTGACAAAACTCGCGGGACACCCTGTATATATATACAGTATATATATATATATATATATATATATATATATATATATATATATATATATATATATATATATATATATGTATACTAAATATTTTTATACTCACAGCCGGACTTGAATCACCGACAGTCAGAACAAGTGCCTATTCATTAATCCACTATACCACAGCGTGATAGAGGATACTTGTGTGCAGTGGATTAAAGCATAGGCACTCCTCCTGACTGTTGGTGGTTCATGTCTGCCTGGGAGTATATACTGTATATATAATTACATTTATGATCACATTGAATCTTAACCATTGGAATATTTATCAATAATAAGGTCAGCGTAACACTATTTTGTAGCATTTTGAATATGGCGTAATTCAAATTTAGAATATATTTTTTTTTATAAAGAAATAGTGACCATAATCTGTGACCTTCACCATTCACCTTGACCTTTGAATAAAAAAAATAAAAAATTTAGACAATTATTGCATTGACCAACCGAATTTGCCAGCAAAATTTGGTGACGATACGCAACCCGTTCAGTACAGTTCGGTTTGTTTCATTTCATACTGGATATTAAGACAATTTTATTTAGTTTATGAAGGGTCTCCATAAAATTAGCAGGCTTTCAAATATCTTAATTAACCCTTTTTACTACCACAGATCCTTCATACGCTCCACAAAATCGTTTAATTATAGCTAGACTACAATAAAAGAGATGTCACCAGTACCCAAAGGGTTAAACAGTCTAGAAAGAGTTTCAAGAACATTATTAATACTCTTCTTTTGCTGTTTGTCTTTGACCTTTAACCTTAAGTATTATAATATATGTTTATATGATTGAAATATATGATATTTAAGTAAAATGCAACTAACAGTCGTCAGCTTATCGAAAATTGAGATTTTTTTATGATGAAGGTTAACTTTTGACCTTGGCCTGAGACCTTGACCTTTATGTAGGATTGTATTTTAGTTTGCTTTGATGTAACCCTAGAAAATCAAATAAGTGTGTCAAACTTCATTAAAGATCATCAGTCAGCTTAAGAGGTATTAAAGGAATAGTTGACCTTGACCTTTTACCTTCATCTTGACCTTCATGATGTCTGAAAATTTAAAATTTTACTTTTTCCTTAAAGCACAACTGTCTCAACGAATCTTGTGAAGTTTACATGAATAGTAAAGAAATCAGCATATTGACCTTATATTTGATGTTGACCTGTGACCTTGACCTTTCAAATGGAATTATGTTTATTCTTGTATGAGCTGGGCCTAAGCATTCCGAATATGCATGATATGCCTAATGAAAATTTTACATTAAATAGGAAATGCTAGTAAGAATCATATTTCGACCTTTAACCTTTGCCTTTGACCTTGACCTTCGACCTTAGAATTTCTTATCCAGGATTTAGTTAGCTTAACACCAATTTTCGTATTTACTAGCATTATGAATATGGAGTAATTCGTACAAAAACATATTGATTACAAATCGTGATCATATACTGTGACCTTGACCTTTGACCTATGGCTTAAAATAAAATACATATATTTGGATGGTCGTAACATTGACCAACTGAATTTGCCTGTATAATTTGGTGACACTACATTAAACAGTCTAGGAGGAGTTAGGGAAAATGACAAATATTCTTGTTTTGGCCCTTACCTCTGACCTTAACTATTACAATAGTTATGTGAAATTTGATATATATGATATTTAACCCTTATTTAGCGGCGAGCAACATAAGTCGAGTTAAATAAAGCTGGACTATGTGGCGGCGCTCGACATAACTCGAGTGGCAATTTCAGCACGTAATGTGGCTGAGAGAGAGAGACAAGTGGTGGCAGGAGACTAGCGAGCGTATGACTGCTCCAGACCACCGCGGCGAACCTACTGACACAAATCTCAGCTCCCTCCTCCCTCTCTCACTCGCTACATACTCAATTATGTACCGAAAGTACCGAATTACCTGCTTTTTGCACTCGCGTTGCACGGTTATTGCAAGAAAACTATCCATCATACAAGGATCGTTATGGTGTCATTCGAAAGCTCTGTTTATGCCCTTTCAGGGATAGGTACTTGTTTTACGTTCTGGGTCTTATTTAGGCATGAAAATGATCACGTAAACAGCCCTATTTTGGCTAAAAACACCCCGCTGTGCGGTACACATAAATAAACCGCATAGGCCGCTCGTAAGGTGTTAAGTAATAGGCCATAACACAGCCAGTTTTCCAAAAGTTGAGTAATCTTTTTTACTAAATAATAAAAGTTGACCTTTGACCTTGGCCTGTGACCTTGATTTATGTAAGAGTACATTTTTTATTGCAATGACATTGCCCATGGAAATCAAATAAGCATGCCTAATTTCATTAAAACCCAATAGTTAGTTTCATATATATTAATAGAATAGTTGACCTTGACCTTTGACCTTTATCTTAACCTTTATATGTCTCAACATTTATTATTTTCCTGTTCACTTACAGTGCAACTATCTCACCAAAATGTTGTGAAGTTTGCATGAAAAATAAAGAAAATAACATATTGACCTTTTATTTGACCTTGACTTGTGACCTTGACCTTTCATATGCAAATGAATAGTTTATTGTATGACCTTGGCGTAGGTATTCCGAATACACATGGTAAGCCTAGTGAGAATCTAACAGTTAGTATAAGAAATATTTGTGAAAACCTATTTTGACCTTTGACCTTCCTTTTCAAATATTTATCTAAAATTTGGGCAATACGATATTAATGTTACCAGTAACTTATATAGTGAAAATTAAGACATTTGAGTAAAAAGTAAAATAAATAGTAAAAGTTGACCTTTGACCTTGACCTGTGACTTGGACCTTTATGTATGAGTATTTTGTTTTGTTTTCATTGATAATGCCCTGGAAAATCAAATAAGCATGCCTAATGTCATTATAACCCATCAGTTAGTTTCATATATATTAATAGAATAGTTGACCTTGACCTTTATATTGACCTTTATGATATGTGTGTCCAAATGCATTATTTTCCTTTTCATTTAAAGTGTAACTATCACCAAATGTTGTGAAGTTTGCATGAAAAGTAAAGAAAATAGCATATTGACCTTGACCTGTGACCTGTCATATGGAATTGTATAGTTTCTTGTATGACCTTGGCCTAGGTATTCCGTATATACATGGTAAGCCTAGTGAGAATCTAACAGTTAGTAAAAGAAATACTAGTGAAAAACTTATTTTGACCTTTGACCTTGACCTTTGACCTTACCCTTTAGAATATTTACCTAATATTTGGTCAATACGATATTAAGGTTACCAGTAACTTGTATAGAGAAAATGAAGACATTTGAGTTAAAACTAAAAAACATGAAATATTGACCTTAATTTTAACCTTGACCTTTGACCTTAACCTTTGAGTTAAATTGATTTTTTTTGTTACTGACTTTTGCATTGACCTAATGGATATACCTGTACAATTTGGTGAAAATCCATTGAACGGTCTAGGAGGAGTTTCCGGACAGCCAGACGGACGACGACGACGGACGACGACAGACAAGCTGACAGGTGGTGCACAGTATACGGCCGGGATCTGTCTGCGTGATACCACTCTGCTTCGCAGAGTTGATAAAGAAAGCCTTCCGTCCCATTAACTTACGTCCACTCACCAATTATCTGCAGTCTCTCTCTCTTCGCTGCAATATTGCTCTCTCTCACTATTCTACCACTATTACAATAATCAGTGTTCCGCAGAGTTCTCTCAGTGTATAACACCCCCTCTTCGTAGAGTATGTAGCACTCGTCTTGCAACATAATCGCACTCCTACTCTATGCAACTCTCCAACCCCAGTGTGAAACGATATTCCCAATCTTTCTTCTATTCAACAACTGAGCTCTGGAACTGTCTCCCAGAATCAATCTTTCCTTCAACCTATGACTTAAATTGCTTCAAACTCTGTGTGTCCAGGCATTTTGGCTCGAATGTCCTTTGATTACGGCCCTGTTACTCTTTCAACTCTTGGGGAGGCACTCGTCACAGGCAGTTCTGCCTCTTATCTTCCTCACTCACATAGAAAACAAAAAAACACAAAAAAAAACACGAGGTTTCAATTTGAAGCTCATTGAAAGCAACCTAAATACAGTCCACTCGAAGGTTAGTCTTTGCCCTGCTTTGTCCCCATGAGTTGGGACAAAGCGTGAGGCCGGGTAAAGGGTGTTCAGAAGCAGAAATAATGGCCTCTTAATTAATCCACCTCCCCCACACGCATGCGCAAATAATCACACACATATCGGCCACAAACAAACATAAATAAATGGACTTTTTTTTGGTCATGACTTACAGACACTGATACACATTCAGTAACAGACTTACAAACATTAATTGAAACACAAACGCATAATCATTTAAATACTCACATATACACAGCCAATCATGATTTGCACAGAAAACGATGGCTCTTTGATGCATCCAAGTTGCGTTAATTATTATCAATTGTGTTACGCATTTCACCGAACAACTAGTAAACAATTGTATGTAAGAAGCCAATTAGGACAGAGCTGACACTTGATTGTTACAGTAGAATATATCGTCGTTGATGAACATACACTTTGAATAATATATGTAACCCCCTAGTGACGTAGTATATCATTATGAGGACGGTTATCGACTGGAAGGGGATGATATAATTTATCTCTGTTGTTTATGCATACGAAGGAGACACAACACAAACTGCTTGTAACGCGTATCCCTCAACAAAAATTGACAGAATGATAGAGAGCCAAATTGAAGGTGCGTAATAGCTATACAGAGGTGATAGTGTTAGTAAAGAGTTAGAACATGTGTTTGTACTTATATAATGCAAGGCTCAAACCAGAGAGTAGTTTTAGTGTATTATCACCAAGTACCACTATATCATTATAATTATTATGTCGTATGCATGTCTCAATCTATCATATACAGTATGTATAAATTGTATATATATATATATATATATATATATATATATATATATATATATATATATATAGGGTGATTCAAGTCTACCAGCAAACTTTATGAGGAAATAGATGAGCATATCACAATTATATATTATATTTAAATAAAAACAATGACAACAATGCATTAAGAAGGAATTAGAGGACTTGCTAAGTTTGTAGTAAAGCAGCGTGTCATTCAAGCTTACAAATCGGAAGATAGGAAATTGTGGTCTTTACTATCTGCCATTGAAAACTAGATACAATGTATACAGTAAGTTGGAAACAATGTTGAAGGCATAATGATGTATCATATTGAGTAAGATTGATAAATTGGATTGATGTAGCAATTTCTAGATTATTGTTAGCTCAATTCACTATTGTGAAATGGTAACACTAATTTTACAGGCAATGATGTAGCCAAGACCTTAGTCAACTGTCCGAACACTTAATACTTAACAGTCATGTGAATCGAGCTGATCTCGATCATTGACATACTTATAAACTACTTGTAACTACTTACTTGGTAATGTGTATAATATTAACAACACTGCAATTGTTCATGAGAAGTAACATTCACACAATTAGTACTTGTAACTCAAGGGAAAGAAACATATTTATTTGGTATTTACACCCAGAAGTAAATGTCTCTGGCGACGGTGGGTGGTGGGAGGTCTACGATTCAAAATATTACTGATATATGATATCAGAAATGCGAAATAGAATAATTTTGAATCATGCCTAAATTATCAATTTCCAGTAGTCGACTTGGTGTAGGTAGAGTGTTCGTAGCGTATGACCCTCCTATCCAGTAACAAAGTGAACTGATCTTGAATTAGTGGATATTTTAAATTTGACAATCATGTATCTTAAATCCTGATGTCTTTTCTCACTGAACACAATCGCAATTTTGTCAAACGAAAAACTCATGCTGAACTTTTAGCTATTGTTTCAGCTTGCTTATTACAGTATTACAGTACAGTGCAATGTTGGATGCGAAAATGATCATACATGTTAAAAACAATGTTCGCCTTTTGCTACCGTGAGAACAAAGATTCATTTAGCATATTCACTTCACATGAAATGCTTCAAAACAACTTACCTCGATATCCCAACTGGGAATAAGGGTTCGGCGAGAGAGTAGGAATACTGTAGTGTTCGGTTTGTTGGCTACAATATACGAGGAATGGATTTGGCTATGTATGCTACTTTACTTATATAGTATATGTCATATTATCTGTGCATTTTCACGCAATAATTCATGTGAGACACTATGCTTAATATAATTTACTTAATATACCCTGGAAATTTGTCGGTAGAGTTTTGAATCACCCTGTATATATATATATATATATATATATATATATATATATATATATATATATATAAATATACATATGAGTGTGTGTGTGTGTGTGTGCGTGTTATTTGTGTGTGAACCTACAATGTGTGGGTATTTGTATGTCTGTGTGTGTGTGTGTTTATGTGTGTGAGAGTGTGTGTGTGTGCGTATAATGTGGGTGTGCGTGTGGGTGTGGGTGTTATATGTGTTCCAATATATTCCAACTCTATGGCCGTCATAACCATGAATCAAGAATACTGTAATATCATGGAACGAAAAATGAGGTCAATGCCTTTTCTCTTTTTATTTTTCCAGGTGAAGGCAGGCTAATTTTACCCGAGCAAAACAAAAATAAAAATAAAATAAAATCATATTTTCTGGCCCATAAACCGGTAGCGAACGTAATTTTTGTGTAATAACAACCTTTCTTTTCTTCTCACCCCCTGTTTTGTATATCACGACTCCTTCCCTGACCCTCTTAATTACTCTCGCTGACTCTAAATCCGACTCTCTCTCTCTCTCTCTCTCTCTCTCTCTCTCTCTCTCTCTCTCTCTCTCTCTCTCTCTCTCTCTCTCTCTCTCTATCTATCTATCTCTCTGCATTACACACAGTTCATGATACAAGATGGGTACTGAATGAGAAGAAAGGGCAGAGAAAGGAAAATGTATTCCATTATAATCATTTTTGTTCGTGCTAGGATGCTTGATAAAAACGATTGTGCATGATTCAAAAACGTATTTCATTATTCATTGCAATATGAACATCAACTACACGGTACACCATAAATTATTCATTGCAATATGAACATCAACTACACGGTACACCATAAATGATTCATTGCAATATGAACATCAACTACACGGTACACCATAAATGATTCATTGCAATATGAACATCAACTACACGGTACACCATAAATTATTCATTGCAATATGAACATCAACTACACGGTACACCATAAATTATTCATTGCAATATGAACATCAACTACACGGTACACCATAAATTATTCATTGCAATATGAACATCAACTACACGGTACACCATAAATTTGTGTGACGAATTTAGTTAACTCCGAGAATCTAAAGGCTGACCCTAAAAATATATATATATATATTTGGGAAGAAGCTCAAGTAAACTTTCCAAGACGGAGGTGATAAAACTATATGGACAAGAATGCTAAGGTGCAGTATAGAGGAGAATGCAAACACAAATACAAAAACACAAACATATTACAAAAAAGAGGGAAGTGGTGAGGGAGGCAATCGAAATAGTGTTTGATAAAATAACGGTAAACAAACTGAAAATGTATGGTTAAAGAAAAGCCAAAACACCACTAAATATATGAGTGGAGAATGCAATCCTGGAGCAGGATAAAGTAAATGAAAGGTGAACATCAAGAAGCATGTAAGAAAAGACCAACCGAACGTCGAAGAAAAGAAAACGAGAGAGTGGACACCTAAGACTGGGGCAATGATGAAGAGAGAGAATACCGGTCTCTGTGTGTGTGTGTATATAAAAACAAAATAAAAACAAAGAAAGAATATATATATATATATATATATATATATAAATATATATATATATATATATTCCTCCTGAAGTCCGATATATATATATATATATATACATATATATTTATATGTAGGGAGAGAGAGAGTGAGAGACCAATATTAGATCAATATTCATGATCTAAAACTCCAGAGTGCGGGTCCAGCAGGTGGTAATAATAGACATTAGGCCGATCGGTATCCATCATTCACCAACAACCAACCGTTCATTATAGCCCATTCACTGCTATGCTGTCATTTATACTTTACTAGCTGGGATACCCGGCATTGCGCGGGGGAAAACCGAAATATGGGCTGTCCTCCCCTCGGGGGAGGCTTTCCCTTAGTTTTCATGCCATTTATGGGCTCTCCATCTTGAAAACTGATGGAGTAGTTCGTGCACAAACAGACAGATGACAGACTCGCAGAAAGTGCCCTATACAGTATATAGTCAATTCTGGCTGATATTAAGCTATATTAATAGGCATAGAAAAGTACGTTATGAATCAACGGAATTGCAACCACTTCATTTAACCCTCTCATGCCCACAGATCTTTCCCAGACTTTCTTTTTCATTTTAATTAGTAAGGGAGACAAAAGGCAGAACTACTTTTAGCGACGGAAAATGGAGAACTACCTTTAGCAAGGGGAGGTGTGGTGGAGTAGTCTTGCCACTGGACTGGTAATCCAAAGGTCCTGGGTTCAAATCCCGATGTGTCAATGGGAAGATATTATTGGGATTGAATTTGTGCTGTACCTAGTATCAGTGCACTACCACAAAACCCACTGAAATGCCAAAACAATACCCTCATTGTTCCCTGATTAAATAGCAGTGTATGAATATTCCCATATTCAAAATATGCTACAGGGGGGCAATGCCTAGTGAGTTAATTGCTCAGTAGGTGGCGTTCTGAGAGTGAGGGTCCGAGTCTGAGAAGTGAAACAGTGATGCATAGAGGTGAAGCAGCCTCAGAAGGGGGACTGCTTCGAGCAGGAGGAGGCAACCAAGAGCCACGTGTCTGCAATGGCAGGTTGGCGAGGGCTGGTTGAAGCTCGTGCTTAACTTGTCTCACTTCCTAGGCTGGAAGAAGACCTCACGGGCTTCACCGTGTTGAGCGGTGAATGTGCAGGCTCTCAGCCTATGCCCGAGAGGGCATAGAATATAGAAACAAAAACAAATCCCCAGAGTTGAAAGAGTGACAGAGCCAACATCAAGGGACGTTCAAGCCAAAATGTCTGGACACACAGAGTTTTAAGCAATTTAAATCATAGGAAGAGGGAAAGACAGATTTTGGTAGAGAGTTCCAGAGGTCAGCTGTTGAATAGAAGAAAGATTGAGAATAACGTTTCACTGTTCGGTTGGAGAGTTGCACAGAGTAGGGGTGGGATTGTGTTGCAAGGCGGTATATCAGCTTGATAACTTAAATAAGGTCTATTATACGACAGTATAGTATTTATGAGTCTTTAGGAATAACTATATGACAATTGTTATATAACTCTGTCGTAATATTAAAAATGTGGTACGATACCACTAGACTCCCGCTATAGACTTAGCGGTATCCGCTAGATTACCCGTATTAGCAGGTGAGAACGAGTCTAGCGAGACGCCGTGCGTCAGAGCTAAACAATACTTCGTCCTATCAACACCTCCACTCTTGATTTCGCCGCGATCCCAGTGTTGGCTTTTCACCAGCTCTCATCATCACGACTTCATCTAACTGACAGACAGACAGCTAAGCTTATTATCATGATTTAAGCCCATTCATCATTATTCCCTTCTCTGTTGAGCTCATACAAGATCTATCTACAACATAACTATGCTATGGTAATTTAAAGTGAGTTACACTTCCGGTATTTGATATTCAATTATAATATACTGTATATATGTGCGGACCAATGCAGTCTAGGTAAAAGTAATCTCAACCCTTTAAATCTGCCATACTTCCCTTAAAAAAGGTCCTTTAGGGGTTACTTTATGGTCCAGATCGACCCTGGACTCTTCTTGCTCCTTTGAACCCGCAGGCCACGCAACTGACGGTGTCGGGTGAGACTCCTGTCCCTGAACACTGGTGTTCAAGCTGGATATTGACAAGTTCCGATTAAGCCTGAACACCAACAAAAAACAGCCTTTTCCACCAGTGAAGGACATCTGTATGAATGTAACGTCCTACCTTTTGATCTGTGTAATGGTCCTGCCACATTTTCCCTTGTCATGGAATCCGTGCTAAGAGAACTAACTTGGGAAACCTGCCTAGCCTACCTAGACGACGTCATTGTATACGCAAAAACTTGGCCCGAGCACATTCAGCGGCTCCGACAAGTGATTCAACCCATCAGACAGGCAGGTTTAAAACTCAAACCCTCAAAATGCGAGATGGCCCGAAAGACGGTAGATTTTTTAGGCCACGTAATATCAGAGAAAGGTATCTCCCCAGACCGATATAAACTATCAGCCATAGCAGCCCAGTCGCCCCCTACTACAGTTAAAGGAGTACAGTCTTTCCTCGGCCTAGCCACCTACTAGACGCTTTGTGCAAATTTCGCCACAATAGCCAAACCCCTCCACGAACTCACCCACAAAGACACAGAATTTGTGTGGACACCAGAGCGAGACAAAGCGTTCAATACCATAAGAAACATATTAGTAAACGCCCCTACCGTAGCATTCCCAGATTATGGATAACCCTTCAGGTTATACACCGATGTTTCTGTTTAAGCCATAGGTGCAGCCTTCGCCCAAATTCAAGACGGAAAAGAGCACATAATAGCCTGTGCTAGCTCCACCCTAAACAACGCCCAACAAAATTATGCCGCCACCAAAAGAGAATACCTTGGCGTTATTTGGGCCTTAAATCATTTCCGTTCCTTCCTCATCGACACAAAGGTCGACATCATCACTGACCACCAATCCCTGTTATGGCTTCGTCGGTCAGAGACAAGTTCAGCCCTCCTAGTGCGATGGCGAGAGACGCTCGAGGAATACGACTTCGAAATCCACTACCGGCCAGGTAAACTGCACACCAACTCCGACGCCCTCTCCCGCCTACCAGTACCCGACGTCCAAACATCTACCTTAGCGGCCCTAACACAGTCCACCCGTGTAACTCAACAAAATAAAAAAACACCTGCAGACACAGAACCTACCTTACTACAAGCTTGGCAAAAGAAGAAAAACCCAAATGGTTTCCAAAAGAAATTTGTTACCACCTCCATCAGGTCGGTGATCAATTGTATACCGAGTCCGGACACATCACCGTCAACTACCACGCCACCCAAGACCTCATGATATTCATCCACGAAGGCAACGGAATACATTTAGGTCAAACAAAGATGCTAAAAACCTTTCAACAAATGTATTAAACCACTAACCCATAAACCATTGCAAAATGTGTCACAGAAGCCTGTAAACCCTGTACTTTAAACAAGGATAGAGGTAAGACCACTGGTACAGCCAGAAAAATTTCAGCCAACAAACCTTGGCAAATACTCTCCCTCGACATGATGGGCCCCTCCCCCGCAAGTAACGGAAAACGATTGATAGTCACTTTCGTTGACATCTATTCAAGATTCCTAATAGCCTACCCAATAACAGATCATAAACACCACCGCCAGCCCAAATCATCCCAAATAAACCCACAAGAAGCCTCACCTACAAACACCTAGCCAAACGACCTTCAACCTTCCCCCCCACTTCCTCACCACCTTCACCCAAACAAAAACGCCAACCCCCCTCAACCTCCCCATCTCCACGCACCTCCACCCTTACCTCAACCGAGTCACCCACCTCAAACAAATCCACTACCTCTTCATCCCCACCTTCTACACCACCCGATCACGCCCTACCCCGACCTCGCCCCTACCATCCCCACCACCATCCACAAACCCCAATCCAAAACCCTACTCCACCCTCGTATCTACCTTCCACGTCAACAAACCCCCAAGCATTACCCTCAACCTCTCATACCAACCAAACATACCAAATCACAAACCCCACCACCACCCCTCTTCTAGCTCCTCCCACCCTATCCATCTACCGTACCTCCACCCACACGAAACATTCCACAAAAATCATCCATTTCCCAACAAATCACCTTACAAACTAACTTCTTCACTCAACCTATCACCCTCAACCTTCGACCTCAAACCCCACCATCAACCACACACTCGACATCCTACGACACCAGCCCAATTCCATCACCTAGATCCTACATTCTCAGAAGATCAGGCCGTTTATCAAAACCCCCAGTCCGATTTTCCTCAATTTTGACACACAAGCCTCACATAACCTCTTACCACCACATACCGCACCAAACAAACCACTTAACTAACACACAAACACAAACAACACTCCGAATCTCGTCAGCAACAAACATAAAATCAGCCTTCCCACAACCAGTTTTTGACAGCTTCGTTATCCTGAGTACTTTTGCGTCCGCAAGGATCAATAAAACCCCTCAGGTCACTGACGAGGCCGTCAGTTGCCCTCACACCACCTACCTGCCTCCACGTTAACTAGCTGTCCACCACCATGAATACCTCCACGCCCTTCGTCACCAAGGTAAAATGGACCGCCGACCAAGAAAAGGTTTCAAGATACGACGAAGCACAGACCGCAGCTATCATCGCAGAAAAACCCTCATTCTTAACAGTATCAACAAATCCCCAGCGTGTTCCTGACCAACGATCGGTAGACTGGTGGGCATACCTCAACGCCCTCCCTACTTTTACCTGCCGTGGAAACACATTTTGTTTTTGGCTGGAGTCACGGGGTCATGCCTATCATTCCCAAGAGGGAAATCAAATAACCGGATTATCGAAGACCGTCACAACAAATAAAAGGAAGAACTCAGAAGAAAGAGAAGTTAAAACAAACAAACTACATAGCCAGAATCAACAGAGAAAACGAAATAGGAGAGAAGAAGAAGGAGTAACTAAAACAAAAACAATAACAACGAAAGCAGAAACTACGAATACTAAAATCACCATGATGCCCAGGATACCCAAATTGCCCACATCATCAACAGAGGAGACGGAAAGTAACATACCAGACCAGACCTGCACGCCAAGAAGGAAAACACATCTCCATCACCGAAGGATAACAAACAACCAAAACCACATGAACGAGAGAACCAACCAACAAAATCTATACATCTCATCAAACAACTAAATATCCTACACCAGCTATTAACGCCTGACGAGACGCCAGTATTGCCACCATCACCCCGGAGATACCAGTAACACCAGGCAAGACCATCACCAAAAAAACACATCACCACGAGGCTCCCAGAAAGAAGATAGTGTCCAGTCAGGGACAAAAGGACCAACATCACCACCTTAAGGGGAGATTTCCACTTGAGGGATATTTTTTTCGAACCCTTTCTCCCTCATGTTTAGCCCCATTGATTTTGAGATTATAAGATGTTCGCCCAATTAGTTTGGCGATTTTAAGACCTTTCGCCCCATTTATGTCAATTTTAAGACTTTTCGTGCCATTTAGGTAACAATTTTTTCATGGCGAGCGATAGCGAGCCTGTAATTTTAGAGGAATCGGCCTTCGGCCGGGACATTTTTCTACCGAAAAATTTACAAATTTATCTTGAAAGGGGTACTAGGGGGTGTAAATTTAAGCTTAATGGAGGTCTATGAAATAACTCAAAACCTCCCCATAAGAGAGGACACTTGCGCCCTTCTTCCACCCAGAAGCCGAATCACCTGCCCACAAACTTCTAAGGGGTCCTCCTAATCCCCCCTGGATACACCCCTCCTGGACTTATGACCTTTTGACCCCCGCACACTTGCCCTGGGACATCTCAGCGGAAGTCGTCACTACTCCGAGGAAACCTGAATAAGGCAAGCAATTTCTTGGGCTTGATGAACTGGCATGTCAACAATCTAGCCCTAAAATTACCCTCCCATTCAAACAGAGTATTGAAGCCATGGTGATTATCTTTTAAAGGTCTGAGGAGTTGTTTTCCCTCTTGATGAATTATTATTGTCACATACCATGGTATACGTAATAATAATAAGATCCCTAATTATAGGCTGCACCTTTTAGTACTAGAAGTATAAACTCGCGGACATGTCCCTTCCTTACTTCTCTTACTAAATGTGCATTCTAAAAACTACCGAGAGATACTTGCCATGGTAAGGTCATTCGACTTGTTTAGGGCTTTGCGAGATACCGTTACATCGGCACTCTGCATATAGAAGTCCTTCGTGCATCTGTCCAACACAATGGTAGCGGACAATTGCAATTAAAAGGTTTCAACACCGCCCCCGAGTTCTTTGTACCTCTTATAACGGTCAGTGGCAGATCGAGCGAATTAGTACAGGTCATGATCATGCTATCTCCTCGCGCTAACTCGATACGTTGTCACTGTGTCATGACACTAGAGACATTGTATTAAAGACCCTAAGTCAAGAGTACCGAAACGGAACTTCATCAACGATTAGCATAACGATCAGGATAGACGAGTAACTCTAGCCCCAGACATATCCGGCTAAACCTACTCAAGTGCCCGATGTCATGACATTAAGGAACTATCGTTAAGATCCAAAACCAGCTAATCCATCTGTATCCCAAACAACTGATCCACACGGCAGCCTGGACGGCCCAACGGAAAACCAGAAGACCCTCTAGCTATTACCTCAACTCATCCCATACTCCAGTTTCAAGTGCTAGTCTAGGAGTAAATATTGAAAACTCACAATAAAGACTATACCAAGGAACAGGGTATAAACAAGCTAAAGACAACAGAGTCCCTGCCGTTGCTGGGAGTGGGGAGTGATTTATCTACTGACGGCTCCCTGCCGTCGCTGGTTTAGAAGGGGTTAAGTCATAGGAAGAGGGAAAGGCTGATTCTGGGAGAGAGTTCCAGAGCTCAGCAGTTGAATGGAAGAAAGACTGAGAATAACGTTTCACTCTTGGGTTGGAGAGTTGCACAGAGTAGGGATGCGATTGTGTTGCAAGATGTACTGCACATAGAGGAGATGGTATACACTGGGACCTCTGAGGAACATTGATTATTGTAGTAGTGATAGAATGGCGAGAGAGATGCAACATTGCGGCGAAGAGATTCCAGAGAGTTGGTGAGTGGACGGGAGTTAATGATACAAAAGGCTTTCCTTTCTACTTTGTCTAGGAGTGCAGTGTTAGAGGATCCTCCCCACACATGTGAACAATACTCAATACAAGGAAACACTGTGCCCATGTACAGAGCATGAAGCTGTGCAGGGTTAAAGAACCCCTTGAGGCAGTTGAGCACTTCCAAGTGAGAGCAGAAGAAAAAGAGACACCGAGAATATTGAGAGACGATGAAGGATTGATTATTGTATTGTTGAAGTGTAAGGGATACTCCGGACGGAATTCCGGACGGGTAGGAAGATGAAGACATTGGGTTTTGGAAGCATTAAAGGCAACATTGTTTTCTCTGCCCCTATATGAAATAGTAGTTAGATCAGAAGATAGGTGTTGCATGGCTTCATTACATTTGTTTTTGAGGGATTGCTGGCTGGGATATTCAGGAAAATTAATTGTGTAGTGTAAGGTAGACAAACTCGTCTACGTATGAATGGATGGGACTGGAGGTACAGTTGAGAAGATCTTTTATGTCAATTAGAAAGAGAATGGGAGATAGGACAGAGCCCTGAGAAACACGGGAGTTGATAGGATGAGGAAGTGAGTGATGGCCGTCCACAACCGCAGCTATGTAACGGCCGGAAAGGAAATTAGAGACATTACTTGCTACCACTCCTACATAATTATGTGTCCCCTAGTTTGCCTAGGCAGGGAGTTAGCACAGAAGCTCAGTTTTTTAGTACAACAGGAGAAACACTGTCCGGACCGTAAGCCTTCTTAGTATATGCCCCCTCACCCGACCAACCATCCCCTGACGACCCCACACAATTACCTGGACCTCGGCCTGTTACTCTTTCTATTAATTTCTGCAACATTCGCGGACTCTCCTCTAACTTTCACTCTGTTGAGCACCATCGCTCCTCCTATAAACCTGATCTTCTCTTCCTCACCGAAACTCAGGTGTCTGTAGCAACATCCAGCAACCCCTTCTCTGTATCCTCCTACTTTCTCTATCCTAGTTTCAAAGCCAAAGGCGGATGTTGTGCATATGTGCACAACAAACTCACTTGCTCTCGTGTTCCCGATTTCGACTCCTCTGAATTCTCAACTTTATGGCTCAAACTTTCCTGTCATTCTCTTACTAAATATTTCTGTGCTGTCTATCTCTCCCCTAACTCTACCAACTTTCCCAAATTCTTTGACTATCTAAACTCTACAGTGGAACACATTCTATCCATTTCTCCTTTCTCAGAAATCTCCATCTTAGGAGATTTCAACGTTCAGCACCGCCATTGGCTCTCCTCTCACACTACTGATCCACCTGGTGAACAAGCCTACGTCTTTTCTATCCTAAATGACCTAGAGCAGTTAGTTCAGCAACCCACCCGTATCCCGGATCGCATCGGAGATCGGCCCAACATTCTTGACCTGTTTCTAACTTCTAACCCTTCTTCTTATACTGTCGATCTTTTCTCTCCTTTGGGCTCCTCCGACCATAAACTTATCTCTGTCACCTGTCCTATCTCTCCAGTACAGCCACCCGATCCTCCTAGCCGGCGGCGCTTGTGGCAGTTTGGCACTGCCGACTTGGAGGCTCTTCGGCAGTACTTCTTTGATTTCCCATGGAATGATTTCTGCTTCCATGGCCGAGGACCCTCGGAGAGTGCTGAACGCATTACCGAGGTAATCCTATCGGGCATGGAAGCATACATTCCATTCTCTTTCTCTCAGACTAATGCTAAAAAATCTTGGTTTACTCACGCCTGTTCTACTGCTGTCCGCAATAAGGAGGAAGCATTCAAACGGTACCGACGCCTTAAAACTCAAGACTCTCATTCTTCATATGTTTCTGCCCGGAATCAAGCCAAATCAGTTCTTCGACTTGCCAAACACTCTTTCATCAATAATAAATGCTCTGAACTATCCAACTCTAGCTCTTCCCAAGCTTTCTGGCATCTAGTCAAAAACCTCTCCAACAATTTCTCTTCCTCGTCTTTCCCTCCCCTTTCCCACTCTGATGGCACAACCATCACTTCTTCCTCT
Organism: Paralithodes platypus; assembly: GCA_032716605.1. Taxonomy (NCBI): domain Eukaryota; kingdom Metazoa; phylum Arthropoda; class Malacostraca; order Decapoda; family Lithodidae; genus Paralithodes; species Paralithodes platypus. The sequence continues at coordinate 38,694,427 of CM064512.1, forward strand.
GACAAAGCTAAACTCTTCGCTCAAACTTTTGCTAGAAACTCCACCTTGGATGATTCCGGTGCTATTCCTCCCTCTCCGCTCTCCTCTCTCTTACTTATGCCTAATATCCTAATCTCTTCTAAAGATGTACTTTCTACCCTCTCTGGGCTTAACACTAATAAGGCGTATGGTCCGGACGGTGTTCCTCCTGTTGTTCTCAAAAACTGTGCTTCCGTGCTGACTCCCTGCCTAGGCAAACTCTTTCGTCTCTGTCTATCCTCTAACGTCTTCCCTTCATGCTGGAAGTTTGCTCACATTCAACCTGTCCCAAAGAAGGGTGACCGCTCTCAACCCTCCAACTATCGTCCAATTGCTCTTATCTCTTGTCTTTCTAAAGTTTTTGAAACTATTCTTGCTTCCAAATTTCTTAAGCATTTCTCTTCTCATAATCTGCTCTCAGATCGCCAGTATGGCTTCCTTAAGGGTCGCTCTACTGGTGATCTTCTTTCATATCTTACTAACTCTTGGTCATCCTCCTTTCGGGACTTCGGTGAGACTTTTTCTATTGCACTAGACATATCGAAAGCCTTCGATAGAGTCTGGCATAAATCTATAATTTCTAAACTACCCTCCTTCGGTTTCTATCCCTCCATCTGTGCCTTTGTCTCTAATTTCCTTTCCGGCCGTTCCATAGCCGCGGTTGTGGACGGCCATTGCTCACTTCCTCACCCTATAAACTCCGGTGTTCCTCAGGGCTCTGTTCTATCTCCTATTCTCTTTCTAATTTTTATAAATGATCTCCTTAACTGTACCTTAATTCCCATCCATTCATACGCAGACGACTCAACCTTACACTACTCCATTAGTTTTTCAGAACGCCTCAGCCAGCAATCCCTCAACGACAAACGTAATGAAGCCATAGAACTCATAAATTCTGATCTAAATACTATTTCCAATTGGGGCAGAGAAAACCTTGTTAACTTTAATGCTTCCAAAACCTAATTTCTCCATCTATCTACCCGTCAGGATCTCCCAGCGGACTATCGCTTATTCTTCAGCAATACAAGAATCAACCCTTCATCTTCTCTCAATATTCTTGGTGTCTCTTTTTCTTCTGCTCTCGTTTGGAAGGACCATATTACCAGTCTTGCTAAGGCAGCCTCCCAGAAGCTGGGTGTGCTCAACCACCTTAGGAGGTTCTTTTCCCCTGCACAGCTTCTTGCTCTGTACAGGGGCATAGTGCACCCTTGTATTGAGTATTGTTCACATGTGTGGGGAGGTTCCTCTCACACCGCTCTCCTAGACAAAGTTGAAAGATAGGCCTTTCGTATCATTAACTCCCGTCCACTCACCAACTCTCTGCAATCTCTCTCTCTCCGCCGCAATGTTGCATCTCTCTCGCTATTCTATCGCTACTATAATAATCAGTGTTCCTCAGAGCTATCCCAGTGCATACCACCTCCTTTACGTAGGGCACGTGGTACCCGTCTTGCAACTCAATCCCACCCCTACTCTGTGCAACTCTCCAACCCAAGAGTGAAATGTTACTCTCAAACTTTCTTCTACTCAACAGCTGAGCTCTGGAACTCTCTCCCAGAATCAGTCTTTCCCTCTTCCTATGACTTAAATTGCTTCAAACTCCGTGTGTCCAGGCATTTTGGCTCGAACGTCCCTTGATTTTGGCCCTGTCACTCTTTCAACTATGGGGGAGGCACTCGCTATAGGCAGTTATGCCTTTTGCCTCCCTCAATCACATAGAAAAAAAAAAAAAATACAGCTTTAGAAGAGATTAGGATATTAGGCTTAAGTAGGAGAGAGGGGGGTGGAGAGGGAGGAACAGCACCGGAATCATCCAAGGTGGAGTTTCTAGCAAAAGTTTGAGCGAAAAGTTTAGCTTTGTCAGAGGATGAAGTAATGGCAGAGGATGTCAGAGGATGAAGTAATCTGATGGCACATCAGAGTGGAAAAGGGGAAGGAAAGGCGTGGAAGAAAAATTGTTGGAGAGGTTTTTGGCTAGATGCCAAAAAGCTTGGGAAGAGCTAGAGTTGGATAGTTCAGTGCATTGATTATTGATGAAAGCGTGTTTGGCAAGTCGAAGAACAGATTTGGCTTGTTTCTCAGCAGAAACATAGGAAGAATGAGATTCTTGAGTCTTAAGGCGTTGGTACAATTTAAATGCTTCCTCTTTGTTGCAGACAGCAGTAGAACAAGCGTGAGTAAACCAAGATTGTTTTGCATTAGACTGAGGGAAAGAAAATGGAATGTATGCTTCCATGCCCAAGAGGATTACCTAGTTAATGCGTTCAGCACTCTGCGAGGGTCCTCGGCCATGGAAGCAATAGTCATTCAATGGAAAATAAAAGAAGTACTGCCAAAGAGCCTCCCAGTCGGCAGCGCCAAAGTGCCACAAGCGCCGTCAGTTGGGAGGATCGGGTGGCCCTACAGGAGATTTAGGACAGGTGACAGATATTAGTTTATGGTCGGAGGAGCCCAAAGGAGAACACAGATTTACAGTATAAGCAGAAGGGTTAGAGGTTAGAAATAAGTCAAGAATGTTGGGTCGATCTCCGAAGCAATCCAGGATACGGGTGGGTTGCTGGACTAACTGCTCTAGGCCGTTTTCAGATAAAAAAGATGTAGGCTTGTTCAGCAGGTTGGTCAGTGGAAACAGTGGAGAGCCATTGGTGGTGGTGAACATTGAAATCTCCTAAGATGGAGATTTCTGAAAAAGGAGAGAAGGAAAGAATGTGTTCCACTTAAGAAGTTAGATAGTCAGTAGAATTCAGGGAGAGATAGATAGCACAACAATATTTAGTTTGAGAGTGACAAGAAAGCTTTACCCAGAGAGTTGAGAATTCAGAAGATTCTAAGTTGGGAACACGAGAGAAAGCAAGATTGTTGCCTACATAGACGCAACATCCACCTTTGGCTCGAAACTGAGGATAGAGATAGTAGGAGGATACAGAGAAGGGTTTGCTGTCAGTAGACCCAGACATCTGTGTCTCGGTGAGAAAGAGAAAATCAGGGTTGTCAGAGAGGTGGTGTTTCAGAGAGTTGAAGTTAGAAGACAGGCCAATATACTGTATATGGTGGTGTCCTGGTGGCGTCCTGGTGGTGTAATGGTTAAAGTGGCAAAAATCTGTGTGTGATAACCCGGGTTCGAATCCCGGTGGATCATATATACTTTAATTAATTTAATTGGGGGTGTGGTGGTGAGATTAATAAAAATAAAATTATATATATATATATATATATATATATATATATATATATATATATATATATATATATATATATATATATATATATATATATAATATATATATATATATATATATATATATATATATATATATATATATATGCTGTATATATATTTAACTTAACTTAGAGGGGAAAGTTATAATATATTAGTGTTCCAATTGTAAGGCGGCACACAGCATAGTTTTTATCATTCTGTTCACAGGCAAGAACACATCTATCATCGTATAAGCTAAATCTGCGACCAAAGCCTGTTGATACTTTAGTGATGCCAGTCCATCCTTCACGAGCTGTTCATCAGTCATGTAAAGCCACCAACATACATCATCGTGGCACTCATAGCTCCATTAACCCGAATATCTACTATTTTTTTTTCTGGACGTTTGAGACACTTTCTACAGCCACTTATTTCAGTTTCTGGTATCTCGTTGTTTTGCATTTTTTAAACTGAGTAAGTGAATCCCGGGAGTGTGTGATCTTTGTTATTTTATATTTAACGTATAACTTCAATTAAATGTCCTTGCTTGATGTGGGAATCAATACATCTGAAGCAAATATACATGTTTGTTAGTGTTTTCATGGTTGTAACTATTCTATTATATTCTAAATACTTAGTCTCAATCCCCACTTTTCCTATTTTTATTTAGTTATTATTTGTTTTTGTTTTTTTTGGGGGGGCCGACTCAGGACAGAGCCAGAATAGGGACAATGCAACAGAAAATAATGAACACATAAACAAAACACAAACTCACACACATCTAGGTCATCCAGGAGAAGACCCAGAGACCAGGGTCGCCAAGGTCCCTTCAGCACTTCCCCAGCCCCCGACCACCAGATGTTCCGATCTCGGCAGGCAGACATGCAGCAGAGCGAAAACACAAGCCCGCCAACCACACTTCCAGGCGCAACCTGGACCAGGTGCCTGATGGACTATTATCTAGTCCAAAACTCCACTTTGGGTAATTCCGGTGCTATTCCTTCCTCTCCACCCCCCTCTCACTTACTTATGCCTAATATCATAATCTCTTTTAACCCTTTACGGACGGGGACATTTGTATCTTTTACTACCTGCCAGGCGGGCAGATTTACCCTAAACGAGCATCATTCCATGCTCTTTTTCATGCATAAACAAGAGCCAGAGCGTAATACAATTATGTATCCGTGAAAGGGCGATAATAGAGCTTTCCAATGACACCTGAATCATCCTTGTACGACAACGGGTTCGCTTGCAACGATGTTGCAACGCGAGTACAAAAACCCTAAAATACGGTAATGTCCCGAGATTTTACCCTGTCTAGCGAGGCGAGGGATGTGTAGGTATGTGTTATACACGCCAGTAACCTCGCCAGGCTCGGGCCAAGCGGTCAGAGCCCGCCTGCGGTCCTCCCACCCCGTTGACTCTCTCTCAGAGCCGATAATGTGCTCAAAATCCCTTGCGACTTAAGTCGGGACCTGCTGTTTAGGCCTTGGTTCTCTAACCCGACTTAAGTCGAGAGCCGCTGCTTGAGGGTTAAGGATGCACTTTCTGCCCTCTGTGAGCTAAATACTAAGAAAGATGTACGGACCGGATGGTGTTCCTCCTGTTTTACTCTAAAATTGTTCTTCTGTGCTTACTCCTTGCATAGGCAAAGTCTTTCATCTCTGTCTTTCCTCTAACGTCTTTCCGTCTTGCTGGAAGTTTCCTCTCATTCTACCTGCCCCAAAGAAGGGTTCAGATTCATCTCTTATACTTCAATAATACACAAATCAACCATTCATCTTCTCTCAGTATTCTTGGGGTTTCTACCGTTTCTTTTTCTTCTGGCCTTTCTTGGAAAGATCATTTCACCACTCTTGCTAAAACAGCTTTCCAGAAGTTAGGTGTGCTCAACCGTTTCTGTGGGTTCTACACCCCCGCACACCTTATTGCCTTTCAACAAAGTCCCACCCCTATTCCCTCCAGCTCACAAACCCAAGATTGAAAACAAATTCCCAATCTTTTTTTTCTACTCAACAACCAAGCTTTGAAATTCTCTCCCTCAATCTGTTTTTCTCTCATCTTATGACTTAAACTGCTTCAAGCTCCGTGTGTCCAGACATTTTGCCGCTAAAGTACCTTGATTTTGACTCTCTGTTACTCTTTCAACTTAGGGAGAGATATTTGTTACAGGCATCTTTGCCTTTTGTCTCCTTCATTCACATAAACACAAACAAAATGTCACACCTGGCAGTGCGGGAGGGGCCTTTATACAACAACATGAAACATTGTGTACAGTCATGAGCCATAATACGGGCACACCCATTTAAATCTTTGAATCTTTAAAGCCAAGTTGTGAAACCTCTGGGATATAACAGTACTGTACACTCAACCAAATAACATTCTTTACACTAACGCTCTAAACATTCTGAAAGTTGATCGAAATCTTGTGATAATACCTCACAGACGTATGCTTCACCCGATTCATTCCGTTCACACAAGATTCTATACAGCTCACCAGTGTAAAGATTGCTTCTTGGTTGAGTGTACATTACATTGAATTGTCTCGGTTTGATTCGACATAGATTCAAATGGGTGTGGATGTATTATGGCTCATAAATGTGCACATTTATAATACCGCCAAATTATGTCAACCTACTGTAACGTGACTTAATTGAATCTATGTTACTTTAACCTATTCCAAGACCATGTGATCGTATGGTAGCGAATGTTTAAGCTGAAATACATGTGTGCACGTAACATAAGTGGGTATCAGACGGGAAGTAGTTCTATCATATGACAGTTCTAAGCAGAGCACAGCCATCCAAATAATTAGCAAAATTAACATTGATTAAAGGAAAACAAAATACTACTGTCTTTGTGCCCTGCATTGGGCTGACTAACTCTTCAGTCCAGGCTAACATAATATATACTCCCAGCATGTATCACGTACAGTGCGTCTCACTTCTCGGCTTGTTCTTCCTCTATCCAATTGCTCTTCTTTCCTACTTTACTCCAGCCATCTGGTCTGGTCTGGATCACGTATAATTTGCCTGGAACCTCTGCCACCACCACCACTTTAAAGTAATTACATTTGATGATGGCTGTATATCACATAATTACAGGTAGGAACAACATGCAAAAATTATAACCACATGAAGCTGAAAAATGGGCTCACACACGATGGTAAATTATAGCACTAAATATCTGCCACCTGCTTCCCTTAACATAATATTCAGTGTAATTAACGCTCTGCTTTCCAGTTCGGTTAATCAATTATCGCCATTTAACCTGCCCACTGCCGCCATTATTACATCTACTGGACGCCTGCCAGCCTGTTTCATTTATTATTTTTTGGCGTAAGGGATTTAGAATGTGAGAAAATGAAGGGATGCAGTAAAAGAAAACATGCACTGACCCTTTTTTCGTGAATGTAGGCCCTCTAAACATGTGTAAAATGCAATATCTGAAACTTATTCAGAGGCTCAAACTTGGAGAAGGGACTGGGGTTCTCGAAAAGGGGATCCAGTCTTTAAAATGTTCTAGACTTGCAGTGTGCTGGCTTAATAATCCTGAAGGGTTGATAGCCTCTGAAGTCCTATTTCAACTAACTAACTCATACCAGGAAGACAGCTATGGAGTGGGCATGACACTCCTGACAAGTCAGAAATTACTCTTATTTTGGGTACTGAACAGCCAGAGCTCCGCCCATCTGTTGTCGAATTAAATTGGACGAAAACCGATTTCCGAAATCTTAAGATGAGGATTTTGTTTTGTTGGGGGCGGCGAAGCAGGCAGTCACACAATTTTAAGACTCAAACTAGGCTGACGACTTCGGTTGTGGAATCGGGATGGTACGCTACTGATCAGCCAGTAGGCCATTCATGATGGGATGATAGCATCATTCTGTGACTCCTTCACAATAGCACCACCAACCCTCCCCGACCCAAACTCCAAGAACACCACTACACTAAAAACAAATATTTGGAAGGAATTTGTATTCAGTATACAGTAAACCGAACCTTTCTCAAAGATGTTCCAAATGTATGTTTCATACGAGATTTATTATCAGCGGATGACACTGGCCAACAACTGTACAAACGCTCGATGGGTCATTACATCGCCAAACTAATGGAGCGAATGTCTTCACATTCCAAAACTAATAGGGCTAAGCATGAGGGAGAAAGGGGTCCAGAAATAAACAAAAGCCTCCCTTTTGTTTTAATCTAGGTCAGAAATGATTATATTTGGTTTGGGTTAGCTATGTTAGGCCATTGTAGTAGCTAGTAGTCATTGGGTAGTGATGATAAAGAACAACATCATCATAGCCATATCCTCTATTTATATATTTGCATATTAGTGATACTGTATGCATGCAGAGAGTACAAAGGAGTACAAAGTACAAAGGAAATCAAGAAACAACAGTCCTAGTGACCCTTCTAGGCTGCTTGTCCTCCAAAACACTGAGGATCAAATGTCCAAACAGTGGTTTAGAGTGGGTAAGGGAACATTGGAAAGGGAACTAATGTCCGTGGCAGGATTAGGAAGTTAGTAGGGGACAGATGGGTTAGTAACTGAGGGGAGGATAAAATAAAGTTATTCATTTACAAACGCAGTCAGTCGCGGGTTTGATGCGAGATATTTGTCTAGGCTGAGTTTAAATGAATCAACGGTGCCGCAGTCTATAACGTCTCGGGGACGCCCATTCCACAAGTTGACAACTCGATTCAAGAAGAAATTCTTAGATTCGTGTGAGTTAAAAGATTTACCAATAATTTTGCAACCGTTTCCCCGCGTATAATTAGATTGGTCGATAGTGAAGTACTTACTACAGTTCATATTGTCGATGCCTTTGATGATTTTGAACACTTGAATTAAGTCACCTCTTAATCTGGGCTGGGTTAAAGGAAATAGATTTAATACTCTAAGACGCTCTTCGTATGGTTTGGTCTTTAGCCTAGGTATCATTTTGGTAACTCTACGTTGAACTCGTTCTAGCTTGTTTATATCATTTTGGTAATTAGGGCACCAGGATTGAACGCAGTATTCCAGAAGAGGGCGGACTAAGGAATTGTAAAGGGTTAGGATAACTTCTTTGGATTTATGCTCAAATGACCTGCCTATAAAGCCAATTATTTTGTTTGCCTTCTTAACAACTTCTGAACATTGTTGACTTGCTTTTAGGTTACTCGATATTGTTACTCCCAGATCGGTTTCTCTGTTTACATTCTTAAGCTGAGTACCATTCATCGAATAGTTTGCTTTCTCATTTAGGTATCCGATATGTAGTACTTTACATTTATCCGCATTGAAACTCAATTGCCAAATTTGGGCCCAACATGACAATTTATCTAGATTGTGTTGCATATCGTCAACTTGTTCTTTTGAGAGTACACTATTTGCAATTTTTGTATCGTCAGCAAATTTTTAGATTGTACAGGTTAGACCCTCATCTGTGTCGTTGATGTAAATTAGAAAGAGCATTGGTCCTAGTACCGATCCCTGGGGTACGCCGCTACTTACATTGGTCCATTTAGATGCCTTACCATTTATGACTACTCTTTGCTTTCTGTCGCTCAGCCAATTTTCTATCCATTTCAACACACCGTCTTCCACCGTATTCCATGCGCTTTTAGTTTTAGCAGTAAACGTTTGTGGGGAACTTTGTCAAAGGCCTTTTGAAAATCAAGGTATATAATATCTACAGCTTTACTCTCATCGTAGAGGTTGAGGATATCGTGGAAGAAGTCTAAGAGGTTTGTTAAACAGGAAAGTTTTTTACAAAAGCCGTGTTGAGTATCTTTAACACTTTAAGAGCGGGTGGAGGAGTTTATTTGATGTGCCGCCCAGCGGGGGGTTTTACCGTTGTTCATGCATAAACAAGAGCCAGAGCGTAATACAAGTATGCATCTCTGAAAGGGCGTTAATTCAGCTTTCCAATGACACCAGAACCATCCTTCTACGATGGCTGGTTGTCTTGCAACGATCGTGCAACCGAAGGGCAAAATCGGTAAAATACGGTCATCTTCTTACATTATTACGTGTGAAACGAGTGAGAGAGGGTGGAGTACAAAGGAGTACAGCTCAGTAGCTCCACGGCCACCGTGGTGAGCGGTCATGAGGTAACCTACGCTCCTCCCACTGCTCCGTTCTCTCTCAGAGCACATTACGTGTTCAAAATTGCACTCGACAATAGCCGGGACCCGCCACATAGGCTACATTTATTTAACTCGACAATAGCCGGGTGCCGCCAGTTAAGGGTTAAGTATGTTATTTTCCTCTAAGTGATTTACGAGTCTGTCTCTTATGACCGTTTCTAGCATTTTACATACAACTGAGGTTAAGCTAATTGGACGATAGTTACTGGGTAGGGATTTGCTGCCTTTTTTTAATATCGGTGTTACATTGGCTAGCTTCCACTGATCAGGCATAGTTCCAGACTGCAAGGATTTATTGAATAGTAATGTCAGTGGTTTGGAGAGATCATCCTTTGCTTCCTTTAGAACTCTAGGCGAGATTGTATCAGGTCCAGGCGTTTTATTTACCTTGAGTTTATCTAAACAGTTCAATACTTCTCTCTCTGTAATGGTGATATTGCTTAGAACATCTGAATTATCAATCTGAATCGGCGATGGTGTAGGGATATCACTGAGGTCTTCTGTTGTAAAAGCTGATGCAAAGAAGGTATTGAGGGAATTACTCATTTGTACTTCGTCTTTGGTGTATTCTCCATTTTCATTGACTAACGGTCCAACAGTTGAAGTAACTACTTTGTTCTTTCTGATATAACTATAGAATTCTTTCGGGTTTGTTTTACTTTGATTCGCAATATGTAACTCTAGGGTCTCTTTACTTTGCTTAATTAACTTTTTGGCTTTACGTCGTAGCTCTACAAATTTCTCCCGTTCTTCGTCATTTTGTGAGGATTTTAATCTATCATTAGCAAATTTTTTAGCAAGCAGACAGTTTGAAATATCTTTATTCCACCATTTGGGCTTATTATTATGGCCTGGACGCCGTATTTTCGATGGTATGCAGTCTTGCACTGCTTTTAGGTAAGTGGTTTCGAATAACTTCCAAGATATATTTATGTCGTTATTGTTAATTAAAAAGCTCCAGTCAGTTTCTTTAAACATAGCTCTAAGTTTATGAAAGTTTGCTTTCTTGAAATTAGGTACTTTTTCGATGCTACTATTTGGTTCGTTACTAGTAACCTTTAAAGTGAAAGTTATCGTACGATGGTCGCTGTTACTGAATTCATCACTAACATTCAAATTCTTCTTTTGTTGCAAGTACAATGTCAAGAACGTTATTACCACGGTTCGGCGTTCGAACAAATTGATAAAGCTAACTCTCTTGCAAGTTCGTATACAAGTCATGTCCGGAGTGTGAAGTAAGAGTATCGCCCCACTTGGTCACAGGTAAATTAAAGTCAACAACAATTATGGTATCTTGTGAGTTACTTACATCTGATAATTTTATTTGTTCGTAAATTTCTTGGTCAGTTTGCACTGATTGAGCTGGGGTCTGTATATTAAGTTTATTATTAACGCAAGTATTATTTGTGTACCTTTATTATTCTTTATTAGCACAAAAGATGTGTCGACGTTCACAATTTGAGGTTTTGACAAGAGGGTAGGGTTAAGACTTTCTTTGATAAAAAGTAAAACGCCACCTCCATTTCTATTTATTCGGCTTTTCTCAAACATTACATAACCGGGAAGTGAATGTTCTGCTAAAAAGTCTCTATCTTCTGTATTGAGCCTAGATTCTGTTATGCCAATCACATCATAATTTTCTGTAAACACTAGCTCCTCTAAATCTGAAAATGTATTGCGTATGCAATACGCAAGAGAGAGAGAGAAGAGAGAATGGAGAACGTGAACGAGATTAGAGCAAGAACGATAGCCCATGGCTTAGTTTGTTTATCTCCTGTGGAAAGTAAAACTCCGGGGTAGTTAGTGTGGCTATACTTACAGAGAGAACATTTGTTATATTCTTGAAGGAGGTAGGTTAATACCAATATATATATACACAGGGTGTCCCAGGAGGAAAGGGCATACCTTTGGGAAATGATAAAACAAAATAATCTAAGCCTAAAATGTTCTAAAAGTAATATTCCAAATCTCAACCAGTAAAGAGATATTGCATGTTGAAAATGGCATTTTCTTAAGTATTTCCCCATCAGGGTGGCCTAGCTGTCCTAGTACAGCCACGGCGGTAAATTGTAGACCAGGGGATGAACCCCTTTCTAGACACCATGTTCGTGTATCTCATCCGAACACAGTCTACACTCAGTGAAACTGGGTAGTTTATACTGCCAGGCCCCGCCCACTACTGGGTCGTCAGTCAGTTGGCAGAAAACATCAAGTAGAGAAATCGTTTAGAAACCCACACACACACTTCACGATATGCTTTTAGAAAGACTGTGTATAGTATAAGCTAAACAAAAATATGTAGTATTAAGTCCCGCAGAGAGTGTAAATTTGGCGTTGTATATCGTAGGAATGCCAAGTTATATATTCAATGCTACATGATGCAGAGACGATTTTAGTTACGTATCGAGTATGTTATGTTCAGGCACATAACGGAATAGGCATCAAGATGAAGACGAGTGCAGTGTTCAATACCCACATCCCTTGCATAATGTCTACTGTAGTTAGGTTGTAACCTTTTTAGCGCGAGTAACGTCCGTTTTAATATATTCCAGTTACCATTAAACGATATTATATAGATTAGGAAGACTATCCAGCGATTAAACGTTGTTAATTAAATTAATATATCCTTATAGCTAACGCAAATACTTCTATAGCTGCATAAAACCGTCTAAGTATAGCTACAATAAAATAAAATATACGTCTCCCAGACATAAAGGGATAAAGTTCTTACGTATAATTTATCATAGATATGAGTAAAAGCGAATGGCGAAACACAATAGGCCTATGTTACCTTTTATGTAAACTACCATATATTACACGTTTCTGACCTCGTTTAGGATACCGTACGTCAGTTTTTCCATCCACATTTTAAAACCAATTTTCATCACCGTAACCTTGTTTCGCTTCCCCACTTACCTGTACACTTTTCGTTTTTATGACATATTTTTAAATATTATTAGTCATACAGAGAGAGGGCGATATTTACATAGATTTACACAGATCTTACGATCCCTGCGAGGTGGCAGGATTTAATTTTCGTAGAGATAGCAACCCTAAGAGTAAGAGAAAGTGGAAGGGAAGGATAGCAAAGATGAAGGGTCTCTCTCTCTCTCCCTCCCTCCCCTTCTGCTCCTTCCGGCAATTTGCCGTACATGAAAACAGAAGTGAATAACCTTGCAAAGGCTTAGAAATCGCATGAAGGAATGTATAGAATAGCAAGAAATGGAAAGGATATGACATGTTATGCATACCTTCATCTCTTTTGTTCTGCTCTCATCAATTGAAAACCGTGTTAATTTCTGCCAGGTTCTCTTGTCAGTAACATAATTTCCTACTCCAGACCAACTTCTCTGTGGTATGAGTCTAACCTTTATTTCTGCCAGGTTCTCTTGTCAGTAATATAATTTCCTACTCCAGACCAACTTCTCTGTGGTATGAGTTTAACCTTTATTTCTGCCAGGTTCTCTTGTCAGTAATATAATTTCCTACTCCAGACCAACTTCTCTGTGGTATGAGTTTAACCTTTATTTCTGCCAGGTTCTCTTGTCAGTAATATAATTTCGTATTCCAGACCAACTTCTCTGTGGTATGAGTCTAACCTTTATTTGTAAATGTGTATATTGAGCCGCTGTCTATAACTTCATTAGGGAGCTCATTCCACTCACCAATAATGTCTGAAGAAATATTTAGTTGTGTCTAGGTTCGCTTTTCTGCTTATTAGTTTGAATTTGTTTCCTCTTGGGAACTCTCCTTGGCTATATTTAAGTAGATTATTGGAATTTACGTTACTAAATTTTTTCATAATCTTAAAACACTATCAGCTGCCCACTTATTCTCCTTTCTTTACCGAAAAGAGGTAGAGTTCCCTTAATCTCTCATTGTGTGGTTTATTTGTAAAGGATGGGATTAATCTTGTTCTGCGCTGAACGGATTCTAGTTGTTATGTCTTTTATTTAGTAGAGAGACCAAAAATGCACAACATACTCCAGATACGGCCTCACAATACTTTTGTTATAATGGTATAATATGTCTTTACCATGACAATGAAAATTTCTTCTTATGAATCCTAGTGCTCTGTTTGCTTCGTTAGCTGCTTGTGGAGTATATATTTTCGTTTATAAGCACTTCTTGGTGTTTTATCTGTGATACTCTCTTTACTTTTTCTCCATACATGTGAGATTCGCATTTGTTGTTTTGGGAGCCTATTTGTAGTATCTGACATTTGTAGTATCTGATGAGAGAGAGAGAGAGAGAGAGAGAGAGAGAGAGAGAGAGAGAGAGAGAGAGAGAGAGAGAGAAAAAAAAAGAGAGCGAGAGAGAGAGAGATAATGTGCTAACACAAAACAAGATTCAAGAGACTGGGCTTCTCAAATGGGACTCCAGACTTCAATGTCCTGATGTGCAGGTTTAGCAATATTTAAGGGTTCATATTCTCCTAAGACCTATTTTTACCAACTATCACTGTCATTGCCACTTTCCATTACAAAAGTTAATTTCCATGTATCACTACCACATGAAAAAGTGCAATGCTATGTGTAACTGAGATTAATGTATACCTTGATTTCTATAATACTGGTGTAAAATATACACATTTGCATTCGTAGCTAAAATAATTAGTTAACACTGCTGGATTATTAAAAGCCAGGATATGTCAGTTGGCAAATCAAGATTGGAGCCTCTGTTTGATAATTCAATGTGGTGACGCAACATCGACCTCATTATAACTCGTGTGTCACCGCAGTTCATCACCGTCCATTCAGTGGTCATTAAGGAAGAAACTAAATGACACGTTAAAAAAGTAATTACTTGTTATTTGTATTCGGTAAAATGTTAATGTGTATTGTTACGAACTGGCACTCGGGTACACAAGGGCTCTCAATCAGGACTCGAATACGGCTCGCTGCCACAACGGAAACACACGATCCCAACCCCTGAGTACTGTCAGCCGAACAAAAAACACCAATACCCTCCAGAGTTCAATCTGCTATAACGGGGTATACAAGAACTTGGTACTAGTGTTCAACAACAGACTAATAAAGAGACAGGAATTATCTAGTCTGGTCAACAATCAAACAATGAAGTAAGAAACAACAACACCAAACAATAGTGTTGGCCGAAGCCGAAGTAATCCACCCTTGACTATGAACTTAAGAAGTCCACCACCCTCTACTTCGGATCGGCACTATTACGTTACGTTAATTAATAGTTCTTAAGCATCGAGCAAGGAATCTTCTGAAAAAAGTTAGATGCTTCTCGGATGCTCGTAAGAAGTACGTATCGGATTTTGAACAGTAATTCAATAAGCAAAATCACTGGCAATTAAATACTATTAAAGGCTTAAATTGGCATAAGAATAATTAAAAGAATATGCAATAGTAAATGGCAAACATTAAAAGGAAGTACTCCGCAAATGCAACGGCGATAGCCTACTCGGATTGTGCTCGTGGGCCACTAATCACTAAAGTAGCCAAGCTTGCAACACATGAAATCAATAGTGCATAAACAATATCATACATAAGGAAAGCTTCAATACTATTCTGTATCTACTAATCGAGTAAAGTCTAGCTGGGGTACTGTGGGCAAAAGGTAGCAGTGACTGAGCAAAAACGGCTTGTAGCCTAGCGAAGTCCTCACGACTGTTTAAAGTATTACGTTAAAACTAACAAGTGCACTTTGAGAAATCCAGATCCCTTGTATCTGGTTTTCTCCCGGCTCCTTGACAAAGTAAAAACAAACTGTTAATAAAATACAGGGTGGTTAGGCTCTTGCCCTCACACACTGTAAATTATAAACTCAACACAGTCAGCCGCGAAGACAACCTAGGCTTCACTGAACCGAAACGAGTATGCAGGTTTATCGCTTAACCACTGCATCAAACAACAACTCGTAACACAGAAAAGCCTTACCCCAGTCTAGCATTACCTAGACCAGCAGAAAACAGGAATAATAATAATAACACACAGGGAAATGCATATACAAGTGCAACAAACATAAATCAATCCTATTCTAAGTCAACCTTTCCAAAATAGGCTATCTAATAGGCAAGTATCTCGTGAGAACTCAAGCGATAATACGTTGGCTAACTAGCTCTGCACCAACGGGACCATGGAAGTTAAACAGGGCAGGGAAAAGAGGAAATAAGAATGTAAGGTAGTAGAGAAAGTTCCCATCAGTCAGAAAAATATAAATAGTTAGCAAGGGAAATGAGAAGTCGCTCTGCCTAATGAGTTCTGATGAAAAAATGGCTAGACTTCCCTTTTATACCCGGCCCTCTAGTGAGCCCAACGTGAACTACTAAGGACCGCCCACTGACAAGCATTACGTAATTTCTCTCTCTCCTCTGGGATACACAAAGGCTCCCCCTAGCACTGAGGGAGGGAGGAGTGCTAGTGAGTTAGGCATACCTCCTGCCTGGCGTACCCACTGACACCTAACTGTGGCTGTTTCTCTTCCCATCATTACAAATAAGTTTTACACACAATACTTATAACTAATGATATAAAATAGAACTCGTTGACTCAGATGAAAACAAAATACATATTCATAATACTTATAGTACAACGGCTCACACGAACTAAGTTAGGAAACTCTACATAGACTACAGCCAAAGTTCCTGCCCTGACGATCCTAGCGAGAGTGGGGCATGACTAGGCGTTCTGTACAGCATGCTCACACGTGGACATGCGTCACAGTATGGAGTAATACTTATATTGTTGTGCTAAATACTTCTAAATCCCTGGTTGTCTCAGTAAAATTGGTAGGTGATATGTTGTGTAGCGCTCGTAAAACTGTCAGTTACATGCTGTCACGTGAGTTTATTGTATACATGTAGAGTGACCTACGGTAGGATAATTCTATATTATTTGTCGTTTTCATTAACAGTAGTTACTTATTATTATATTTCCATTATTATATTATCATAATCATCACCATCAGCAGCATTAGTTAGTCCAAAACGTTTTTAATCTAGCTGGTCAGATGTTTTCCTGTTCCACCCTACTATAGCAAAGTTTCCGATCTCATCCCTCCATCTGGTCGTTAAGATAAACTTTGTCATCAGCGAATCTGAGGTTACTTTGATTTTCCCCATTAACAACCACACGTGAACAGATTTGATATTGTATTATGTTGTCTACCTAAGTAGCCTACTGGAGTTTCAATGCACGTTATAGTCTGATAATTTTCATTGTAAACAGTAATATTTCGACTGTAGGGAACCACAAAGAAAACTATTATATAATAAAGTAAATATATTTATAAATACAAAAATCGGAATACAATAATCATTATTCCCGCTTTCTATTTTGTTGCCGTTACATATGCCTATACATACGCAACTGTGTATGGGTGGCGCTTATTAACTATCAATGCACTTGTTTCACTGGCGTCGTGACCGCCGAACTAGCAGATAGAAATTGTTCGAACCTGCTGCCAATGTGTGGCTAGGACTTTGGCACACCCTTGGTCTACGACTTACCGCCTTCAGTGTACCTACCACACCTCCATCTAACTGCAATTATTTGACCATGTTATTGTAAAGATATTATAATTCTGTAAGTTGCAAAATGATTATAGATATATTAGCTCACTTTAGACCAGTTGGAAACTATCTGACTTGGAAGAGTCCATTACAGTGATGCGGGGGAGGACACTACATAAAACCTTCAATATCTTTTTAACAGTTGAGATTTGGATTTGTTATAGAACATTTTAGGCTTAGAATACCTTGTTTTATCATTTCCCAAAATTATGCCTTTTCCTCCTGGGACACCCTGTATATATATATATATACATATATATATATATATATATATATATATACATATATATCTATATATATATATATATATATATATATATATATATATATATATATATATATATATATATATATATATATATATATATATATATATTGTATTTATATAATGTATATATGACGTATGTAATTAAAATTGCAATACATAATAAAACAAATGATTATACAAGGTACGTTGTTGGAGAGGAATCATAAATGAGTGGCATGCAATCAAAGTAATTTATTCTGTAGAATGTGAATGGCATGACAAAGCTTGTCAATATTGGTTCAACATTTACATCACATCCATCCTTCAGAACTCCAACTAGTATTTCAGTACATTGTCGTTTAATTATAAACATACTTTAACTAAAGCCCAAATTACACACATACTAGTATGTACCTGCTATAATACTACATACCGGTATACCATATTAATGATCCGATATACTAGCTTTATACTGTATATATGTTTTGTTTTGTTTTTCATTTTTTTTAAGAAGGATAAAAACAGTAAAGTTGCCTATAGCAAATTTCCCTTCAAATTGACACAGTGATAGAGAGCCAGAATCAAGGCACGTATGAGTCAAAATAACTGGATACACCAAGGTTGAAGGAGTGTAATTTATGGAATGAAGGAAAGATATACTGAGGGAGATAGGTTCAATGTTTACTTGGCGAATGTAAAATATAACTGGGAATATCCGTTCAGTCTTGGTTTAGGGTGCTGGACAGATTGAGGTGCCACCTGTAAATTAAATGTTTTGAGTTGCAACTAATTATCTTCAATATCAAGTACATATATAATATCTTTTGCATCACTTGCTAATTCCAATATACCTTTCATATGCCAAAACGATAATCTATCTATCAATCTATTGC
Organism: Paralithodes platypus; assembly: GCA_032716605.1. Taxonomy (NCBI): domain Eukaryota; kingdom Metazoa; phylum Arthropoda; class Malacostraca; order Decapoda; family Lithodidae; genus Paralithodes; species Paralithodes platypus. The sequence goes on from CM064512.1 coordinate 38,712,461, forward strand.
CTGACGCCGCAATCTCCGAAGGGGTGGCCACGAACGAACTGCCCCCATGCACCTCTGTCCCCAGTCAGTCGACGCCCCTCCTCCCAACCAGCACCGCCTTCATTCATATACTTCCTCACTCCATCCTTCCACCTCTCCCTCTGTCCTTCCACCTCGCTCTTGTACACCCACTTAGTCATTCTCTCGCTTTCCATACGTTCCATATGGCCGAACCATCTCAAGTTGTTCCTTTTCACACTTTCCAGCACATCTACCTCCACACCACACCTCCTTCTTACTTCCTCATTCGTCTGTCTATCCCTCCATGTAACTCCGCACGCACTTCTCAAGTAACTTATTTCCACCGCTCTCACTCTTGTTCTAAATCTCTTCCCGAACGTCCATGCTTCGCTTCCGTAAGTTAGTGTCGGGATTACCACACTGTCATGCAAGGACTTCTTCACTTCCATACTGACCACCCTATTTCTTGTTACTGCTTTCAACGTTCCTACAACCCTCTTCCCCTGTTGCACCCTCTCCTGCACCTCCTCATTCACAGTCCCATCTTCACTCAACACACTGCTCAGATACTTAATAGAGCTAACGATGTCCATAGCTTCACCTCAGACTCTGTGACTTCACCCCTTTCGAATACCATAACCTTGCCCTTCCCCGCATTTACCCTCAAATTCCGTTGTTTGCACACTGTTCCAAACTCATTTACCAAACCCTGCAGCTCCCATTCATTATCACTCATCAGAACTGTATCATCTGCAAACAGCAGTATAAGCAGCTTCCACTAATTTCTCTCCCTTATCAGCGATACACCAACATCCACTGCTCTTCCTTGTATTTCTTTCATGACTCCATCCATATATACAGTACAGTAAACAACCACGGGGACATCAAACACCCGTTTCAACCCAACATTCAGGTCAAAGAACTCGCTCTGCTCACTCTCCACACGTACTGCCGCCTTTGCACCCTCATACATACTCTTCACTGCTTTCAGCAACTTGCCATCTACTCCGTATATTCTAAGTACTTTCCACAAACCTTCTCTATCCACTCTGTCATAAGCCTTCTCCAAGTCCATAAAGGCAACATTCACCTTTTGTTTCTTCTCCAGATATTTCTCCTCAACACAATTCAGGTTAAAAATCTGATCTATACATCCTCTTCCCTTCCTAAAACCTCCCTGCTCGTCGCCTATCCATTTCTCCGTTCTCAATCTCACTCTCTCAATCACTACCCTACTGTATACCTTCCCTACTACACTTAGAAGACATATTCCTCGGTGGTTACTACACACTCCTCTTTCCCCTTTGCCCTTATATAGGGGGACTATTATACCAGTCTTCCAGTCATTGGGTGCACTCCCCGTCTCCCATGCTAGTTTGCACATTTTCCATAACCATTCGATCATTATCTCACCACCATACCCCAACATTTCCCCACACACTCCATCTGTTCCTGGTGCTTTCCCCAACTTCACTCTTGTCTTGGCTTCCCACATTTCTGACCTCCTGATCCCCACCTCCTCCTCCACTACTTCTCTTATTCTCCCTCCCATACCATATCCAACTATGTTTGCTGGCTCTTCATTCCTTACATTTAGCAACTCATTGAAGTACTCCCTCCAACTTTCGACTCTCTCTTGCTTCTCGGCTAGCATTCTCCCATTCTTATCTTTCACTCACTTACTGTTTCCCTTGCTACCTTCCCTAACTTTCTTGACTTCTTTCCGGAACAGTTTCTTACTCTCCTTCCATTTTACACTCAGATTCCTTCCAAATTCCTCATCTACTATTCTCTTACTTTCCTTCACTACGCTCTTCACCACCCTCTTTCTCTCCACGTACCTCGCTCGTTTCTGTCTCTCAGAATCTTCATTCCCTCTACTACCCAACCACTCTCTATATGCTTTCTTCTTTTCTTCCACAGCTATTTTTACCTCTTCTGTCCACCATGCTGTACCTTTCACTCCCCTCCCTCTTCTCACTCCACACACCTCCTCACATGCTGCGCAGATCTCTTCCTTAAACACTTTGCTCATCTCCTCCACTTCCTCCATAACTTCCAGGTCGAACCCCCCTAGTCGTCTTTCTACTGCTCTCCTGTACTCTTCCCTGATTTCCTCCTCCTGTAACCTCTCCACCCTCCTCACCATTCCACCTTCCTCTCGCCTCCCTCCAGCTCTCCTCACCTACTTCTTTTGTATCCTAACCTTAGTTACTACTACATAATGATCAGGGGAGGTGTAGCAGAGTGGTCTTGCCACTGGACTGGTAATCCAATGGACCCGGGTTCGAATCCCAATATGTCAATGGGAAGATATTATTGGGATGGAATTTGTGTTGTACCTAGTTTCAGTGCATTACCACAGCACACCGAAATGCCAAAACAAAATACCCTCATTGTTCTCTGATTAAATAGCACTGTATGAATATTCCCATATTCAAAATATGCTACAGGGGGGCAATGCCTAGTGAGTTAATTGCTCAATATGTGGCGTTCTGAGAGTGAGGGTCCAAGCCTGGGGAGTGAGACTGTGAAGCGCAGAGGCGAAGCAGCTGCAGAGATGGAGTTGGGTTCGAGCCGTGAATAGGTGCTTCGCATGTCTCACTCGCTAGACTGGAACAAGACCTCATGGGCCTCACCGTGTTCAGCGGTAGAGTGTAAAGGCTATCAGTCTATGCCCGAGAGGGAGTAGTTGGAATATAGAAAAAAAATAAAAATAAAAAGACAGACCCCCTCCAATACCCCTATACACCCTAGCATCCATCACAGATTTCTTCATTCGTTCATCCACACATACATAATCAATCAATGACTTTCGTTCCACCACTGTCTTATCCTTCATCGTCAACATCCGTTTCCACGTGTACCTGTGGATCATTCTGTGTCGGAAGAAGGTGTTGGCTATCCACAGCCTCCTCCCCACACACACGTCCACAAGTGCACTACCATTCCTATTCACCTCTGATGGTACCCCCCACCCTCCCACCACTCCCTCAACTTTCCTATCACCCACCTTACCATTCATATCCCCAATCAGAAATATTCTTTCGTTCTTGTCAAACTTATCCAGGCACGCCTCCACATTCATCCAGAACTCCTCTTTCTTTCTTTCAAGTGTATCCTCTGTCGGGGCATACACACACACAATCACCCACGTTTGTATTCCTACTTTCGTTCTCACGCACACAATCCTTGAACTCACAGACCCATACTCTCTTACACATTCCTTCCATTTGTTACTTACAAACAAACATGCACCTTCTCTCGCTGTTCCTTCACTTACTCCAGCACACATGATAATAATTCAGTAAATTAACATTACATTAAATAATTTGTATTCATTTTAAATACAGTTAACACCTTAAGAGCGGCCTATGCGGTTTATTTATATGTACCGCCCAGCGGGGTGTTTTTAGCCAAAATAGGGCTGTTTACGTGATCATTTTCATGCCTAAATAAGACCCAGAACGTAAAACAAGTATCTATCCCTGAAAGGGCATAAACAGAGCTTTCGAATGACACCATAACGATCCTTTTATGATGGCTAGTTTTCTTGCAATAACCGTGCAACGCGAGTGCAAAAAGCATGTAATTAGGCACTTTCCCCATACAATTCCTTATATAGCGAGTGAGAGAGGTAGGAGGGAGGTGAGATTCGTGTCAGTAGGTTCGCCGCGGTGGTCTGGAGCAGTCATACGCTCGCTACTCTCCTGCCACCACTTGTCTCTCTCTCTCAGCAACATTACGTGCTGAAATTGCCACTCGAGTTATGTCGAGCGCCGCCACATAGTCCAGCTTTATTTAACTCGACTTATGTGGTGAGCCGCTAATTAATGGTTAATGTGCATAATATCTGGAAGTCTCTATTATCTAGCAATAGGCCTCTACCTGGGACCTCCCACAGCCACGACACATCACAGTTACCTCAGACCCCACCACGACGCCCTACCGGCCAACATAGGCGCGGGCGTGTACTCTCCCGTGGGCGTGCCACCCGCGGCCGAAGGGCATTGAAGGTGTCCCTGGTACGACGCCGCACCAGTGGATCAAAATCCAGGTCCACTTAAAGGTCGACGTCAAGAGGCAGGACGACCTCCTCCCACCCTGGTGCCTCTGGTGATGACCCCTCTTCTGACGACAGTAACGACGGAGGTGACGAAGGTGTTGCCATTGAACCAGTGGAATTGGGTGGATGGGGAAAATTATGTGCCCACACAATATAACTTTGTGGGTGCGAGGGATGCCGGAGCTGCGATCCCCAACCGAGTCCGAGAAACTACCAGACTTGCTGTTTTCCTGCAGTTTTTCACAGCTAACCTCTTGTCCCTGATTGTTGACCAGACGAACTGGTATAATTACTATTTCATGGCTGGGAAAGAGCAGTCGAAACACTGCCCGACTAGTATGGCAAACTCTCGATGCCCGAGAATTTTACTCATGCCTTGCCATTGTCATCATGACAGAGAAGTCTTCGATTAAGAAGTACTGGTCCTGGGATCCCCTTATCCGAACCTCCATCTTTGGACAAATCATGAGTAGGAACAGTTTCTCGGCCATAATGGTGAATCTCCACTTCCTTGATAGCCTGTCAAGCCACACACGAAACTAGGACCAACCCAGAGCTATGAAGGACCCGATGGAGAGAATACGACCTATCTTCGAGTACCTGAAGGTGAAGTTTGCTGCCGTCTTCAGACCCCAACAGAAGCTAAAAATCGACGAGAGTTTGGTGCTGTGGAGGCAAAATATCGGCATCCGCCAGTACATGCCCAGAAAATGTCATCATTATGGCCTGAAAATATTTGTAATGTGTGACTGTCGCACCGGCTACATCCAGGATATCATTCTGTACATGAGCAAAAGGACAGAACTGGTGGAGTCGAGGGCGTACAGAATTTCTGGGGCCGTCGTGATCACCATGAAACAAGATTACTTAGACATGGGCCACATACTGTACCTGGACAATTGGTACACCAGCCCCGCCCTTGCCAAGCACCTGCATAGTTGCACTACAGGAGTCTGTGGCACCGTCAGAAGGAATCGCACATTCATGCCCGATCTACCAAACAGTCAGGAAAAGGGCTCCATCATCTACCAGCAGGCAAATAATGTCCTCATGTTGTCCTGGATGGATATCACAATTGACCACCATCCCATCATCCAAGAGAAACTTTTGGCCATCAAATGCTTCCTTGATATCACTCTCTACAACTGCCACATACTCCACTCAACAATCACCGGCAAACGAGAAACAATGGAGAACTTTTGCATCGAGTTGTCAAGGGTGTTGTTGGGCAAACACATGGATGGCCCCCGCGCCCAGCAACGCCCTGCACATCGAAAACCAGCAGCAGAAGGGATTGCCAGGCTGACAGAACGCCACTTCTATGGGTGCCGCCCGCGCCCAGAAACCGAAGACCACGCAGAAGGTGTCATGTGTGCTGGAATGTGACACAGAGGCCCCCTGAAAGAACAGATACCTCTTGTTCCCTTGTTTATCAATTTATTTTTCGCATCAATATCCCCAACCCGGTTTCAAGGTCGAAGGGGAGGCATATAGAGATCGTAGCAAGATTGAGATTTCACCAGCAAGACATCAGTGTCAATCGATAAGTGGGAGGGGGAGGGTGTGTGCCGCGCTGGCTCTGCTCTCATGAATGAACCGGTCGGCAATACTTTGTCTTTTTCACCCCCCAAATACTATTCCCACTTGTTTTATTGCTGTTACATGTTAATATCTTCATAATAAACGTAAAATAGGCGCATATGAATAAGTAATAACGATATTTATCGGATAATGACGATTTTTGTTGGGAATGAGCCTCAATACGTTCGCCTGGCGGGCACTTTCAAATACCATAGCTTCGCTGATTAAAGGTTAATTACCCTTGGTGCCATAAGCGAGAGAAACTTGGCCACGAGCGGCCCATAGAAACTTGTTTATTGAAATTAGTAAATATGAAACTTAATACATTCACACGAGAATATCTCGGTATAGTCACAATTACTTCACTTTACCACAGATGCTACCTAACAAAATGTGACTCTACCACATTTCTGACATGCGGGCGAAAAAAAATGGTGTAAAAATCAATAATTACCTCATTGACGTTGAATGTAAGACTAAAGCAATCTCGACATATTATCAACACTTATTAATGAAAATAAGGGATAACATGCGGAAATTGACACTGATACACTACATCGTTAACGAGTAAGGATGAGTAAGAGACTGGGAGCTCTGATGAAATGAGTCATCCTGACATGATGACCTCGCCCTGCCTGGTTTAAATTTCGTATGATATGAAGTGAAATGAAGAAGATTTGGAGCTTTAATTGATTGACATGAGGAAGTATTGACCATATTAATGACACTATGAGAGGAGTTAGAATGAACTGATTGACATGTATATATTCATTGTGTGAAACATATTTATTTTACATACTTACCCTTTATGACATGCATTGAAAACTGAAATAATATTATAAGTACTTATTATAATTGTACTAAATTACTTGCAATTTTGTTTTTAATGGAACTACCCTTTTATTGAAAAACTGAAATAATAAATTGACCGTTTAAGAAAGAGATGATTGAATTTAACTAAATGTACCAATCTCAATTATTCACTTTCAATGTACGTTAATTATTGAAACAAGTAAAGGAGATATATTAATTACCAGAGGGTGTGAGTTGAGTGTTGATGGTGAGTAGACACTGCTTACAGCGGAGAGCGCAGACATGCTGGCTGACTTGACAACAGGCTTGCTCAATTGTGACTTGTCGCTTTGACTCCATCCGTCCGCCACACACTGGTCGCTTCACCGCTCGTCAGTTGACACAGCCATGATATAAGTAAAAGGTAGCTGCTATAAACTTGGAAGTGGCCATGATGCTTAGAGGGGTGTACAGTCTCCTCCCAATAATCATGCACATTACTGATTCACTACAAGTATATTACCTTAGAATTATTTGAGAGTAGTATTAGCATTTCCCATATATCATCCCAAGCACAATATGGAATATTAGTTTCTGCAACTGAAATGGATTGTGAAGATTGTGGCCATTTATGCAAACCATATTCAGTTTCTCATCTATTCATCTATAAAGTAGTTTTTGATAGCATGTAGAGTGCTATTGCTATGATTCCATCTTAACTTACCGTTAGATCAGTTCAACTAAATCTCATAAGCTAACTCAACCTGAACCAATATAACCTGCACTAACCTAAAACAATATAACCTGTCCTATCCTAAACAATATAACCTGGCCTAACCTAAACAATATAACATGTCCTAACCTAACCAATATAACCTGTCCTAACCTAAAACAATATAACCTGTCCTATCCTAAACAATATAACCTGTCCTAACCTAAACAATATAACCTGTCCTATCCTAAACAATATAACCTGGCCTAACCTAAACAATATATCCTGTCTAACCTAATCAATATAACCAGTCCCAACCTAAAACAATATAACCTGTCCTATCCTAAACAATATAACCTGGCCTAACCTAAACAATATAACCTGTCCTAACCTAAACAATATAACCAGTCCTAACCTAAAACAATATAACCTGTCCTATCCTAAACAATATAACCTGTCCTAACCTAAACAATAAAACCTGTCCTAACCTAAACAGTATAACCTGTCCTATCCTAAACAATATAACCTGGCCTAACCTAAACAATATATCCTGTCCTAACCTTAAACAATATAACATGTCCTAACCTAAAACAATATAACCAGTCCTATCCTAAACAATATAACCTGTCCTAACCTAAACAATATATCCTGTCCTAACCTAAACAATATAACCTGTCCTAACCTAAACAATATATCCTGTCCTAACCTAAACAATATAACCTGTCCTAACCTAAACAATATAACCTGTCCTAACCTAAAACAATATAACCTGTCCTAACCTAAAACAATATAACCTGTAATAACCTAAACAATATAACCTGTCCTAACCTAAACAATATATCCTGTCCTAACCTAAACAATATAACCTGTCCTAACCTAAACAATATAACCTGTCCTAACCTAAAACAATATAACCTGTCCTAACCTAAAACAATATAACCTGTCCTAACCTAAAACAATATAACCTGTCCTAACCTAAAACAATATAACCTGTCCTAACCTAAAACAATATAACCTGTCCTAACCTAAACAATAAAACCTGTCCTAACCTAAACAGTATAACCTGTCCTATCCTAAACAATATAACCTGGCCTAACCTAAACAATATATCCTGTCCTAACCTTAAACAATATAACATGTCCTAACCTAAAACAATATAACCAGTCCTATCCTAAACAATATAACCTGTCCTAACCTAAACAATATATCCTGTCCTAACCTAAACAATATAACCTGTCCTAACCTAAACAATATATCCTGTCCTAACCTAAACAATATAACCTGTCCTAACCTAAACAATGTAACCTGTCCTAACCTAAAACAATATAACCTGTCCTAACCTAAAACAATATAACCTGTAATAACCTAAACAATATAACCTGTCCTAACCTAAACAATATATCCTGTCCTAACCTAAACAATATAACCTGTCCTAACCTAAACAATATAACCTGTCCTAACCTAAAACAATATAACCTGTCCTAACCTAAACAATATAACCTGTCCTAACCTAAAACAATATAACCTGTCCTAACCTAAAACAATATAACCTGTCCTAACCTAAAACAATATAACCTGTAATATCTTAAACAATATAACCTGTAATAACCTAAACAGTATAACCTGTCCTAACGTAAACAATATAACCTGTCCTAACCTAAAACAATATAACCTGTCCTAACCTAAACAATATAACCTGTCCTAACCTAAAACAATATAACCTGTCCTAACCTAAACAATATAACCTGTAATAACCTAAACAATATAACCAGTCCTAACCTAAAACAATATAACCTGTCCTAACCTAAACAATATAACCAGTCCTAACCTAAAACAATATAACCTGTCCTAACCTAAAACAGTATAACCTGTCCTAACCTAAAATAGTATAACCTGTCCTAACCTAAAACAATATAACCTGTCCTAACCTAAAACAGTATAACCTGTCCTAACCTAAAACAATATATACTGTCCTAACGTAAACAATATAACCTGTCCTAACCTAAACAATATAACCTGTAATAACCTAAACAATATAACCTGTAATAACCTAAACAATATAACCAGTCCTAACCTAAAACAATATAACCTGTCCTAACCTAAACAATATAACCAGTCCTAACCTAAAACAATATAACCTGTCCTAACCTAAACAATATAACCTGTAATAACCTAAACAATATAACCTGTCCTAACCTAAAACAATATATACTGTCCTAACGTAAACAATATAACCTGTCCTAACCTAAACAATATAACCTGTCCTAACCTAAACAATATAACCTGTAATAACCTAAACAATATAACCAGTCCTAACCTAAAACAATATAACCTGTCCTAACCTAAGCAATATAACCAGTCCTAACCTAAAACAATATAACCTGTCCTAACCTAAACAATATAACCTGTAATAACCTAAACAATATAACCTGTCCTAACCTAAAACAATATATACTGTCCTAACGTAAACAATATAAAATGTCCTAATTCAAGCAAAAACATTCAAACCTAATTAACTCTTACCTACTCTGGTCTAGGGATTGAAGTAACAAAGGGATCAATAGATCGGCTATCAATGTTTGCTTCAATATTATGTGTATATTCAATACATTCCCATATGAATGATCAAAAGCACAAAAAGGTTGTCAATCTTCTTAAACTAACCACGACAAATAACTACCTGGTTTGAAACTGTCCCAAATATTTACTTTTCTCTCTCTCTCTCTCTCTCTCTCTCTCTCTCTCTCTCTCTCTCTCTCTCTCTCTCTCTCTAAATATATATATATATATATATATATATATATATATATATATATATATATATATATACGTACGCAGACGACTCAACCTTACACTACTCTATTAGTTTTTCAGAACGCTCCAGCCAGCAATCCCTCAACGACAAACGTAATGAAGCCATAGAACTCTTAACCCGTACAGCCCCAGCGACGCGTCTGACGCGTCGGCGATGTATGTAACGCACAGCCCCAGAGACGCGTCTGACGCGTCACCCTAATTGCGCCGACCGTAACCTCAGGTGTAGCCACTCAAGAAGGCTCAGATTTGTATGGGAACTGTGTATGTATCCAACGCAACCGTGCCGATGGTTGAAAACCCTCAAAGTCCACGTGCGTGCGTGTGAGCGCGCAATAACCTGTTTTTTGGAGGTAATTGCCTTCAATTTTTTATACTCTTGTATAATACGTTTTCGGGGGCTCTGTAGGACCATTCTTTAAGCTTTTTGAGCGGTTTTTTGTGGTTTTTCCTTCATTCCTAACCCATTCGCTATTGTTTCTGGAATAAAACCATTTTTTGAAAACCGGCCGGGTTCTGCTGAACAAACATTACAAAACTAGCCGGGGCTCCACGGGTTAAATTCTGATCTAAATACTATCTCCAATTGGGGCGGAGAAAACCTTGTTACCTTTAATGCTTCCAAAACCCAATTTCTCCATCTATCTACCCATAAGGAACTCCCAGCGGACTATCCCTTATTCTTCAACAATACAAACATCAATCCTTCATCTTCTCTCAATATTTTTGGTGTCTCTTTTTCTTCTGCTCTCATTTGGAAGGACCATATTACCAGTCTTGCTAGGGCAGCCTCCCAAAAGCTGGGTATGCTCAACCGCCTTAGTGGGTTTTTTACCCCTGCACAGCTTCTTGCTCTGTACAGGAGCATAGTGCGTACCTTGTATCGAGTATTGTTCACATGTGTGAGGAGGTTCCTCTCACACCACTCTCCTAAACAAAGTTGAAAGGAAGGCCTTTCGTATCATTAACTCCCGTCCACTCACCAACTCTTTGCAATCTCTCTTTCTCCGCCGCAATGTTGCATCTCTCTCGCTATTCTATCGCTATTATACCAATCAGTGTTCATCAGAGCTTTCCCAGTGTATACCACCTCCTTTACGCAGGGCACGTGGTACCCGTCTTGCTACTGAACCCCACCCCTACTCTGTGCAACTCTCCAACCCAAGAGTGAAACGTTACTCTCAAACTTTCTTCTACTCAACAGCTGAGCTCTGGAACTCTCTCCCAGAATCAGTCTTTCCCTCTTCCTATGACTTAAATTGCTTCAAAATCCGTGTGTCCAGGAATGTTGGCTCGAACGTTCCTTGATTTTGGCCCTGTCACTCTTTCAACTATGGGGGAGGCACTCGCTATAGGCAGTTCTGCCTTTTGCCTCCCTCAATCACATAGACAATAAATGTATGTATATAGGCCTACATATATGTGTATATATAAAATATATATATATACATATATACATATATATATATATATATATATATATATATATATATATATATATATGTATATATGTATACATATATATAAATAATTGTCTGAAAACAAATATATTGCATGTCAGCTTGAATATATTTGAAAATGTGGCTAAGCAGATTCATGTGTATGAGTAAATGCCTTAAAACGATCTACTACATATGTACTGTACTAATACAAATCACAACAACACACACACTTTCTGTTAACACGATCCTATTAATAATTAACGCTGATATAGGAACAAATCGACGACAAGGATAATGATAATACAAATGGATACGCATTAACACATATATAGACTGTCACAGTAATAACACCTCCACGAGGAAGGCGAGGATATACCAAATAAGTACTTAAAGACAGGGTGATTCAAGTTCGCCTAAATTGTTTTAGGTTTCACAATTAAACTGTAAGATAATACACAAATAAAATAGATAAATGCAATACAAATTGATGAATATGTATGCAAGACTGAATAATTATTATTTAAGCAACCGAGCCGAGCAGCTATAGGAATGGTATCACCAATATTTATGAATATGACCTACATTACCTTAGCCTAGCATATTTGTATTTCAGGTTACATCTATGTACAATCGGCCAACAAATATATACAAATATATAAGTAAGATATGCGGAAGACATAAAATAACAAACTAGTCGGTAGGTTAAGTCTGTATATTTCGTTTGCTAATAGTCTACTTTATTACCCTAGACTAGCATATATAAATGAAGCCCTGGTCCAGATGGAATGTTGTCTGACTTAAACTATTAATTCATTGTGAGAACATCAGGACGAAAATGAGATTATATTGGGAATCACATTGGATGAATTGATGTGATGTGAATGAACTGTAACAACACATAACATATTCGTAGGCAGGGGAGGTCTTTGTATTTGTATGGACCCCTTCTCTCTCATGCACAGCCCCCTTAGTTTTCAGGTTTTAAGACCTTCGCCCCATTAGTTTGTCGATTTTAAGACCATTCGTGCCATTTAAGTGTAATTTTTTTCCTGGCGTGTGATAGCGACCCTACCGGGAAATACACAAATTTACCTTGAACAAGGTCTTGGATGAAGGTCAAGGAAGGCAAAACAAAAATAATAAAAACAAACAAATAAATACCAAATATTTAAATTAATACAAATCTGCCCTGAATGAGACAGTTGTGGCTGGTACACACTGGAGGGCTTGAACGTGGTGGAGTACAACTTGAGGGTTCATGTTGAATAAAGGACTCGGGGAATCTGGTTATGTATGAATGGCTGATTGTGGTGAAGTAGAATTATAAATATACAGACACGAATACACACACACACACACACATACACACACACACACACACACACACACACACACACACACACACATACATATACTAAGTCATGCAAATACATATTCAAGAACACATACTCAAACACGCACAACCAGACAAATACACACAAACTCACACCCGAGCGTGCAGGAACACAAACCCACACACATATAGTCACATTAAGGGGATATTTTGTGTTTTTCTGGACCCCCTTCATACTGCACTCTTTTGGCTATTTCGTCACTTCTAAGGACGATTAAGAACTGTCAAACATAAATTAAATAGTTTGTAATTAGTAATGATGAATAAAACAAAAGGGCCAAGGTCTATTGTTTGACACCCTGCTTGCAAAATATTATAGTTTACTGAAGGATAGTGACAATAATTATATATGCTGACTGTGCTGCCTGATCTTAATTATTGATCTACTTAACCCACTGAACCCCAGCTAATTAATAATAAATGTACACCCCAGCCCCAGCAGGTTGTAAACAAGCGTTTTTTTCCAGAAAACACCAGGAATGGGTTAGAAATGAACGAAACCACACAAAAAAACGATCCCCTAGGTCATTAAGGGGTCCTACGGTGCGCCGAGTCAGAATTAACATGGGGAAATGGGTAGGCAAGAACAGGTTTTTGCGCGCTCACACGCATGTGGTTGGACTTTGAGAGTTTTCAACCATTGGCATTGTTGCGTGGGATTTTTACACAGTTCTCATACAGATATGAGCCCTCTAGGTGCCATAGGAAGGGAGTAATTAACCAGGACGCACCTTATGCGTTGCTGGGGTTTAGCGTTACATACATTGCAGATGCAAACGCTGCGTCGCTGGGGTTCTGTGGGTTAATATATAATTCAAACCAAAGTTGTCATGTCATGTACATCTTACTATGTATGTCAAATAGAATATTATACCATCACAGTAATGTTCTTTGTATAAGGTTTGTTTCTTGCTTCCTTTCACACAAACAATAATGTACCAACAAAACAATTGTGAAGCTCAAGTGACTAGGAATAGTATAGTATACAACGCCAGTTTTGTTTTGTGTTAGAGTTTCAATACATACGGGTTTCTAGAGCCTGTATCAAAGTCTATAATTTAGATTTTTAAGGTTTATAATTGACATTATTTAGTTATCCCTGTGTATGTTGACAGTGAATGAGAGGGCATACTGGTTTAGTTAACAAAGTACCAAGTTATTGGGATAACCAACCGCCTACTAACAGCCAATAGTAGTATATGTTGTAGACCTTTGGAAGGACCAGTGGGAAAAAGCACAAATTAACCCCTTGAGGATTACGATGCAGGTTGAGAGTTGATTATAGCTATTGACGATGGTATGTTGATTAGGATATATATATGGAAGTCAGAGGGTTATTTGAGATAGTCTTTATCCTATTAACTCCCACATATCTTACCCAAGCTGTATAAAATCGTCAATTGAGAGCCAGAATAAAGTGTTGAAATTCGTTGTAATCCTCAAAGAGTTAAACTTTATACATAGTGTATAACCATTGATGCCTAGAAGTAATACCTATAATGATAATTACTAACACTTTGGTCAGAATACTTATAATATTAGCGCTCATAAGTCATGTCTCACCTGTCATTATGTTTGGCTCACTCTGGGCTTCATTTATGTCTGTCAGATGTTGCATATAGTGGATAAGTGTTGAAATATGTTTGTATATCTCATTCGAAATTAATAAATCAAGTTCAAATATTGCTAACACCAATTATTTATCAAACTACTGTATACTTGGTGCCGGGCCATCACTTATATGGCCGACTGTACCATAGTGATGTTGACATGACGTCAGTGTTGAGATGTTGTGGTATCATTATCTAACCAAACTGAGCCCGGAGTTTAGCCGGTTGGTTTCATCTGGTTAGCATGGAAATTAAACTTTAGTTTATATTTATGCTGAAAAGTCAAAAGTTAGAAGGAGTCGCAAGCAGGCGACCGGGAAATGAAGGCAAGAGGATATGCACTGGGACAATAATTAATTGCACTAAGTAGTGGGTGGAGGAATGGATTAACAAATACAACATTATTTGTATTTAGGCCTATAGCAATATCTAGGAAGCTAAGCTTCTAAAATACTCAACAGATTTGATGGCCATTGGTTTTGTATCTATATTCCTGTAATGTAAAATACTTTAATCTTTAAATTCATAGCAAATAGTGTTACTTAAAACTAATCTAGTTCTGTCTTGGGAAACAAAATAAACATGGGCATGCGATACTTAAACAGCAAACATGAAAGACAATATAATCTAAGCAAATTTGTGAGGCTCCAATGAACCAGAGGTCATAATGTTTCCCCGGACGAGGCTGCTTACCTCGTTTGTCATTTATCAGATAATTACACAATATTTTGAAAGTCTCGGGTGTGTGGGATAAAATATTATATTGCATGATCAATAGGTAATAGTAACACCATGCAATACACAGTCATATATTATTAACTACTTATTGGATATTTCCAGGCCATCCGTTATTCATACTGCTTTGGCTAGCACATGACGATGATATTCTTTGTGAAAACCATTTCGTAGAAAAGAGTTACCAGTGGTGTTGCATGACATGCCTGTCCAGTTCTGAATATATATTCGCATTTCATATCTCCCTCGAGGGCACATTTGAGATAGGCTATACAGACAAAAAGTGATGTGTATTGACACGAGGATTGTTTTCCACGAACTTTATTTTGTAACTTTCGTTTAGTAGGCTTTGTGTTAAACTTAAATATACATTCTACAACCTAAAACAAATTACCTATAGCAGATGGGATATATTGAATGGTAAGAAGAAATGCTGAGGTCAAAGCTTGACCCAACCTGTGTCAGTGTAGGGAAAGAAATATTTTAGAGTAACTGGCGAAAAGCAACACTTCATGGATACGAGGCCTACAAACACAATTTGAAATAAATTTGCTGAGTGGAGAGGACTAGATGCTGCTGACAGATATAATTACAGTATATAACCTGGTGTAGAATATGAAAGTGATACGAAAATATATAATTCACTGAGGTCAGAAGTGCCTCAGGGATGGTGGGGAAGTGGAAGTTGAGAGTGACATAAATACAAATAGGTGGATATAGGCGGACAAAATATTACGAACAGAAATATGAAAAATATGTTGTGGGCAAGGTAGTAGGAAGCCCAATGATCAAGTAGAGATGGAGAGACAATGAGTATAAATATGTGGTGGGAAGGTTAGTGTAAAACCGAATGAATAGGCAGAGATACGTACATTGGAGACGGGGATGAAGAGGGGCATAATTGGGCTGGAATGAGAGGGAGTGAAGTGTTCTCCTTGGAAAGGTGTGCACAGATGGGGAAGGAGGGTGACGTGAAAACATTGAGAGAGAGTGAATGTGTGTGTAAGTGTGAGTGAGAGAAAGAGAGAGAGAGTTAGTGAAGAGTTACAGTTACATACATGACACAGAAAGTGAAGGTAATGAAAAGATGACAGGCAATGTTTGTTTTTTGTCTATATTCCAACTACTCCCTCTCGGGCATAGGCTGAGAGCTTCTAAATTCAACCGGTCAACACGGTGAAGCCTGTGAGGTCTAGTTCCCGCCTTGGAAGTGAGGCATATGAAGCACTTAGAACTGCAACCAGCTCTTGCCATCTTGCCTTCTCAAGATGCACGGCGCTTGGTTAACCACTCACAGCTCGAAGCAGCCCCATCTTTGGAGCTTCTTCGCCTTTGTCCAGTCAGTAAGTAATTTAAAACAAACTATTTATTACTGTGGCCATTGAATGATTGGATTGTGTAGCATTCTAACACGTAATTTGGACATATTTGTGCAAAATGTTTCACGGAAATTTTTTCTATTTGAGTTTCTTCGAATCGCGTAAATTAACTTTCGAAAAGCATAGGGTTCAAAACAAGGATTGATCACATTTTTGCTTAGGATAATGTTTGGCAAATTGAGAGAGAATGTGTTAGTGTGTGTGTGTGTGTGTGTTTGTTAGTGTGTGTGTGTGTGTGTGTGTTGAACATGTGAGAGAATGTCGTCTTACATAGTTTAAAGACTCATATTGTTTATAATATCTATTGTAGTGCAGCTATTGGTATGCTATCGACATTTTGAATATGCTCTGTTTATATTTACATAAATATTGGAAAGTGGCATGCAATCTATGTTTTATTTAGAAATTTCGAAATGTTTAATATCGCACTCACTCATGTCTACTCAACCATGTCCAAGATAATTATATATTTTCACATTATTTCCCGTCCAGATGCAAGAAAACCCAATATACCTCATTAAAGCAGAGAGAGAGAGAGATTTATAGATATACTGTGTCAAGCACATTTATATTTACGGTTTTTGAGGGGTTTATCGAATTTGAAGAAAAAAAACATTAAAACATGTGAAGCCATGACTCTTGAGCGTGACTGTGCATATTGAAACACAATCAATGGTCATTGCTAGCAAACGTTTGTTGCAAATGATATATTCAACTGTTACATCATAAAGTTAACCATAACACAATCATTATGGAACAGTAGCTGGTATAAATCTTTATGATGAACTTGAAACTGTGAACAGTAATTGACAGAAAACATTGACTCGGTCTTTGTGATTCACAGTTATTTGTTCTCACAATACAGTATATGCATTGCTCATAACTTTATTCTAACTAATAACATGCATTACTGTAGGCGACTGTACCATATATGGTACTGTCTCTTTTGTTTCTCCCCGTTACCTAAACTCTCGACCCTCTTCTCTTTCCGTCATTTTACCTCTCCTCACAACCCTCGTCAGTGCCCACTGCCCCATCATCTCTCTCCCATAGTCGTTTTCCCTGCATTCTATCCCCTCTCCCTCTCTCTCTCTCTCTTGCTTTTCCTCCCCTTCCCTCTTCTATTCCCTTTCCTCTTTTCATTAACTCTCCTCTCTCGCCGCTTCATGTCCCCCCCCCCCCCCACACACACAAACACACACACACAACAACAGCAGAAACGCAGAACAACCATCATGCTCACAATTTCATATACACAAAATCGAACGGAGCGCTTCCATATTTTTTGGACCGACTTCGCTGTTAAATATTTACCGGTATATCCGAATAATTCACAGTCGCATTATACATGTAATGTGTCTATTGGATTGCTGAACGAAAATGTTGAATTTAAAAGTATTTTTACCTTACAAAAACCATTATTTTGTTATGTTTTCGCTGCCCCAAATCACTTTCAAATTCAGCGGGAACTGATATATGGAATATATATATTAAATAATTGTACCCCAACGGCGGTTAAAAATAGACAAATGAATGCAATAGTTCACCTACCCCAAGCACAGCCAATCCGAATCACGCCCTGAATGTTAAAATTATACTTGTGACAGTGGGGTATTTCACCTGTTTCTTCCGTCACAAACTGTCGCTAAAGTACCTTGATATATTCTACTGCTGTTTGGGGAATGAATCTTCCATTTGTGTTGTTACTTGTTTATTTATTGATGGTTTTCATGATCAGGAGGGTAGGAACCCCCCTCCCCTTGTAAACTTCTACTCAACGAGGCAGACAAAGGGGTCAAGTAACGCGAAAGTGGTCCCGGACCCTAAGTATTGGAACTTTAAAGGTCTTGGTTCGGGCTTTGTCTCTAGTCAGCCATCCCCAGCAATGGAGTATGTGCCTGAGTATTGTTACGAACTGGCACTCGGGTACACAAGGGCTCTCAATCAGGACTCGAATACGGCTCGCTGCCACAACGGAAACACACGATCCCAACCCCTGAGTACTGCCAGCCGAACAAAAAACACCAATACCCTCCAGAGTTCAATCTGCTATAACGGGGTATACAAGAACTCGGTACTAGTGTTCAACAACAGACTAATAAAGAGACAGGAATTATCTAGTCTGGTCAACAATCAAACAATGAAGTAAGAAACAACAACACCAAAGAATAGTGTTGGCCGTAATCCATCCTTGACTAAGAACTTAAGAAGTCCTCCACCCTCTACTTCGGATCGGCACTATTATGTTACGTTAATTAATAGTCCTTAACCCTTCTTTAGCGGCCTATGCGGTTTATTTATATGTACCGCCCAGCGGGGTGTTTTTAGCCAAAATAGGGCTGTTTACGTGATCATTTTCATGCCTAAATAAGACCCAGAACGTAAAACAAGTATCTATCCCTGAAAGGGCATAAACAGAGCTTTCGAATGACACCATAACGATCCTTTTATGATGGCTAGTTTTCTTGCAATAACCGTGCAACGCGAGTGCAAAAAGCAGGTAATTAACCACTTTCCCGATACAATTCCGTATATAGCGAGTGAGAGAGGGAGGAGGGAGCTGAGATTCATGTCAGTAGGTTCGCCGCGGTGGTCTGGAGCAGTCATACGCTCGCTAGTCTCCTGCCACCACTTGTCTCTCTCTCTCAGCAACATTACGTGCTGAAATTGCCACACGACCTATGTCGAGCGCCGCCACATAGTCCAGCTTTATTAAATACGACTTATGTGGTGAGCCGCTTTTTAAGGGTTAAGCATCGAGCAAGGAATCTTCTGAAAAAAGTTAGATGCTTCTCGGATGCTCGTAAGAAGTACGTATCGGATTTTGAACAGTAATTCAATAAGCAAAAACACTGGCAATTAAATACTATTAAAGGTTTAAATTGGCATAAGAATAATTAAAAGAATATGCAATAGTAAATGGCAAACATTAAAAAGAAGTACTCCGCAAATGCAACGGCAATAGCCTACTCGGATTGTGCTCGTGGGCCACTAATCACTAAAGTAGCCAAGCTTGCAACACATGAAATCAATAGTGCATAAACAATATCATACATAAGGAAAGCTTCAATACTATTCTGTATCTACTAATCGAGTAAAGTCTAGCTGGGGTACTGTGGGAACAAGGTAGCAGTGACTGAGCAAAAACGGCTCGTAGCCTAGCGAAGTCCTCACAACTGTTTAAAGTATTACGTTAAAACTAACAAGTGCACTTTGAGAAATCCAGATCCCTTGTATCTGGTTTTCTCCCGGCTCCTTGACAAAGTAAAAACAAACTTTTAATAAAAACAGGGTGGTTGGGCTCTTGCCCTCACGCACTGTAAATTATTAACTCAACACAGTCAGCCGCGAAGACAACCTAGGCTTCACTGAACCGAAACGAGTATGCAGGTTTATCGCTTAACCACTGCATCAAACAACAACTCGTAACACAGAAAAGCCTTACCCCAGTCTAGCATTACCTAGACCAGCAGAAAACAGGAATAATAATAACACACAGGGAAATGCATATACAAGTGCAACAAACATAAATCAATCCTATTCTAAGTTAACCTTTCCAAAATTGGCTATCTAATAGGCAAGTATCTCGTGAGAACTCAAGCGATAATACGTTGGCTGACTAGCTCTGCACCAACGGGACCATGGAAGTTAAACAGGCAGGGAAAAGAGGAGATAAGAATGTAAGGTAGTAGAGAAAGTTCACATCAGTCAGAAGAATATATATAGTTAGCAAGGGAAATGAGAAGTCGCTCTGCCTAATGAGTTCTGATGACAAAATGGCTAGACTTCCCTTTTTATACCCGGCCCTCTAGTGAGCCCAACGTGAACTACTAAGGACCGCCCACTGACAACCATTACGTAATTTCTCTCTCTCCTCTGGGATAGACAAAGGCTCCCCTAGCACTGAGGGGGGGGGGGGGGGATGGCTAATGAGTTAGGCCCACCTCCCGCCTGGCGCACCCACTGACCCCCAACTGTGGCTGTTTCTCTTCCCATCATTACAAATAAGTTTTACACACAATACTTATAACTAATGATATAAAATTGAACTCGTTGACTCAGATGAAAACAAAATACATATTCATAATACTTATAGTACAACGGCTCACATGAACTAAGTTAGGAAACTCTACATAGACTACAGCCAAAGTTCCTGCCCTGACGATCCTAGCGAGAGTGGGGCATGACTAGGCATTCTGTACAGCATGCTCACACTGGACATGCGTCACACCTCCCCCAAGATTTTACTTGCTCAACCCTGAGCTAAAATCTGACAAACACAGAACCCCATCAAGCCCCTCACACCCAGCGACCGCATGGCACTAAAACAAAGCTGAGTTTATCACCAAAACACATCTTATTAAAAAAAAAAAAATCACATTTTATAACTCCTCCCAACAATAGCAAAAAGACACAATATCATGCTCCCAGAGTGAGCTTACAGCAGCTCAGCCGTTTGATAGTTCGTGGACTACTCAAACTCTATAGGCTATGACAAACTTATACGATTACCTATATCAAAAGAAAGAGTTTTTATATGATTTTTATATTTTAATATGTTTTTCCCGGCTGCACTATAAGGGCAGCCTATTTTCCTCCACTCAAACCCACACACCTGTGATAGCCTACGACTGATCATCCACCCTTGATAAACAATCCGCGATCACATTGTCACATCCAGCAATATGACGGATGTCCAGGTTATACTCCTGCAACATCAAAGACCACCTGGTCAGTCTCATATTGCGATTGTGAAATTGATTCAGGAATCTCAAAGGCTGATGATCAGTGTAGATAACCACGACTGGGCCATAGGCTGGAACATACACCTCGAAGTGCCTGAGCGACAGCACAATCGCCAGTAATTCCTTTTCTATTGTAGAATAGTTCTTTTGTGCAGCATTGAACTTCTTAGAAAAGAAACTTACTGGGTGTTCCACACCTTCATTGTCTGTCTGTAGCAAGACGGCACCAGCCCCTACACCACTAGCATCTGTTTCCAGCTGAAAAGGCCTGTTAAAGTCTGGGGCCCTGAGTATCGGGTGAGTACATAGCAAATGTTTCACCAAAGTGAAAGCCTTTTCACACTCAGGTGCCCACAAAAACTTTTTGTCTTTAGATAACAAATCTGTGAGAGGTGCCAACACCGTTGAGTAACCTTTTATGAAGCGTCTGTAGTAGCCTATCATACCCAAGAATCTCATAATCTGCTTCTTGGTTGTTGGGTGCGGAAATTTATTGATAGCCTGTACCTTGTTCTGAGGAGGGCACACCTGTCCCCTTCCCACTACAAACCCAAGGTACTGCACAGTGGCTTTTACGAAGTCACACTTTGCCAAATTTACTACCAGACCTGCTTCACTAAGTTTCCGGAACAAGGTCTCCAGGTGCTCATAATGGCTCTCAAAGTCGTCATCATAAATGATTACATCGTCCAAATATACGGTGCAATTCGGAATGTCCTTTACAATTTCATTCATCAGGTTCTGAAACGTTGCTGGTGCATTCTTAAGTCCGTAAGGCATAACATTGCACCGGTAGGTACTCCCGTCCACAACAAAACCACATACCTCTTTAGCACGCTCGGACAAAGGTACTTGCCAGTAACCTTTTACTAAATCTACATTAGACAAAAAACGAGCATTATCAATTTTGTCAACACTATCATCAACCCGAGGAAGAGGATAGGGGTTAGTTGGAGTCAAACCGTTTAACCTACGGAAATCAATACAAAAGCGTACCTTGCCATCTGGCTTAGGCTGCAGTGTTACGGGGGAAGTCCACTTAACTGTGCCTTTCTCTATCAACCCTCTACCGAGCATATACTCCAACTCATCCCTCAGAGCTGGTAGTTTTATGGGGGGCACACGGTACGGGATTGACTTAAAGGGTAGATGGTCCCCCACGTCAACATCATGCATAGCCTGAGTAGTGAGGCCTGGGTGTTCAGCAAATACAGTGGGGTATGAACCGAACAACTGACGGATAGCATCAAACTGCGGCTCAGGCAAATGAGCTATAACCTCGTCAGCCCTTAGGCTCGAGTTCCCCGCCCACTGATCCGCTGAAACATGTTGATCCCAGCTATCCTCCTCTGAAGCTTGACTGTCCTCCTCTCCTTGTCCACCACGGCCGCAACAAGCCAACACAGGGACAGTGAGAGGCTCAGAGGGGCGCCTCACATACTCTTTAATAAGGTTCACATGGCATAACTGGTTCTTTTTCTTCCTGTCTGGAGTGGCAACAAGGTAATCTAAGTCTGACATTTTTTCTACAATTTTATAAGGTCCAGTGTACTTCGCAGAGAGGGGGTTACCAACCAAAGGCAACAAAATTAATACCTCTTGTCCTACAGTGAACTTCCGGAGCCTCACTTTGCGATCATACCTGTCCTTCATCAAAGCTTGTGATTCTGTCAAATTTCTACCTGCCATCTCCAGACTCTTAAGCATGCGCTCACGGCTTTCAAGCACATACTTTAATAATGGACAAGGCTGCACAGTCCCCTCCCAAATTTCTTTCAGCATGTTAAGGGGGCCCCTGACACGGTGTCCAAAAATCAGCTCGTTTGGACTAAATCCCAGGCTCTCACCAGGTACCTCCTGAGCAGCAAACAGCACATAAGGCAATCCAAGATCCCAATCCATACCGTTGTCAGCACAATAACACCTAAGCATGCTTTTAAGTGTAGCATGCCACCGCTCAAGCACCCCTTGACTCTCAGGGTGATACGCTGACGATACTACTGCTCGAATCCCATGTTGTTGCATTGTTTGCTTGAACATGTTGGAGGTGAAATTAGATCCCTGATCAGACTGAATCTCCTCCGGGTACCCGTACCTTGAGAAGTACCACAACAAGTTACTGACTCCCGTCTTAGCCATTCCATTTTTCATAGGGTATGCATCGGGGTATCAAGTGGCAACATCCATTATGGTTAACAAAAATTTATTTCCAGCCTTAGTGGGAGGGAGTGGACCAACCATGTCAACAATAATTTTACTAAAGGGTGGCCCAATCACAGGAATAGGGTGTAACGGAGCCTTAGGAATAACTTGGTTCGGTTTCCCGACACGTTGACAAATATAACATGAGTTTATCCATGACTGCACATGAGACTTCATACCCGGCCACCAAAACAATTTCCCCAAAGCCGCCACCGTTTTCCTCACCCCTAGATGTCCTGCCAGTGGTATGTCATGCGCCAACCTCAGTAGGCTATCCCTGCACTCCCGTGGCACCACCAACTGGTCCACTACTCCGGACCCCTTTTGCCAACTACGTTTAGGGTCTTGAAAACGCCTATAGAGGATGCCTTCTAAATAAAAAAATTCTCCTGGCTGTGCATCGCCGTCCTCGTCGAGTTCTACAGCTCCATTAGCACACGTTTGGAGCTCAGGGTCCTCTAGTTGCAACCGACGTATATCTGAGGGTGCCAAGCGATCTAACTGCTCCCGGAGCAATGCATGACCTTCCCCGATACTGGGCTGCTCCCTCTGTCTCTCTCGATGTACATAACGTTGCTGTCGTGGAGACTCGTCATGCCCAGCCTCGTCACTCTCGATGACAGGCCCAGGGGCTACTCCAGAATTAAGTAATGGTGCTAATACTGAATCACCCAGGAGAGCCGCCGAGTCAAAACTCTTAAAACCAACTCCAGCTTTAGCCTCCTCCTGTTGATCGTTCCTCCGCTGGTCTGAAGACGGAGGACTAGGCTGTGACACTTTAGCTGCCCGAGCTCGGGTGACAACACACGCCATGGGTTGTGTCTGGCACCGCTCGACCCACTCTTGCTCTTCCCTACTCACGTCGGCCGGCCTCTCGGCAACGACTAAGGGTAGAACCTCAGAAGCGGGCATTGCAAAGTCGTTGCCGAGAAGAAGGTCGACGCCCTCCACTGGCAGTTTCTCCACAATCCCGACATCCAATTCACGTGCCACACCATCCACCTCCAACTCCAACCGCACCAGCGGGTATGACCGAGTTGCATTAATACCCTGCACCACTACCACCCGAGCCGCGTTTATAGGGTAGCCAGTCAAGTTTTTCACCAGAGTCTAGGAAGCACCTGTATCACGCAAGACCTCTACTCCATGCTTGCGCCCCGCCCACATCACGCAACCCCGCCCTCTATGGTCGCAAAAAACATCCTGAGCAGGGTTCGAGCCTCCCAGGTGCTTCTGCATTGGCTGTGCCTCAGCCTCTGACGAACTGCCCCGGGCAAACTCAGATGACTTCGGAGACACACCAATGTTGCAGGCCAAAGACACAGCTGCTGTAGGTGGTTTGCTAGGACATACTCTTGCAAAGTGCCCCTTTTTATGACAATGATAACACTCCAACTCCCCTTTGGGCTTCCCTTGGTACTGGGAAGGGCCCGGCCCCTTCTTAAATGGGACGGTGCTAGTCTTGTGGTCAGTCTTGGTATCATGGCTCTTGTACTTGTTTGCATAAGGTATATCACTAACTCGGGGGGGTGGAGCGTCACGCCCCTTGTTACCTGCCTCACTACGCTGGGCAGACCCGCACCCACGAATTAGTGATAGCCGGAGGTCAGCCATCTCAGCTGCCTCCTGTAGAGTTTTTGGGTTCTTTTCTTTAATAGTTAAAGTCATTTCTGCACCAGTACACTTATAAAACTGCTCGAGCAGAAACAGCTCAGTCAACTGTTCTGCCGTCTCAGCTTTCTCAGAACGTGTCCAGTTTTTAAGTGCATCTTTTAAGTCCCGGGCATGTTCAAGAAAGGTCGCCTCCCTAGTCTTTGTAACACCCCGAAACTTCAATCGATATGTTTCCAGTTGCAACTCGTATGCCCGTAGGACAGCTCTCTTCAATTCTGGGTAGTCAATGCAAGACTCTAAAGGCAGTGCATCATAAGCCTTCAGACCCTTACCCGTAAGTCTTGAGGAGACTAGAGCTGCCCACTTCTCTTCAGGCCAATTATGCTCCCTACACTTCTTCTCAAAACGATTAAAAATTCTGTGACTTCAGTTTCACTAAATACCGGCACCAATTTGACTAATTGGGCCAAGGACTGTTCTCTTACTTGGCCCTCACGGCCCATCCGAGTCCCTGTCGACTCTGCACGAGTCTTATCTAAATCTAATTTAGCACAATATTTCTCCGAGTCGTACCTAAGCTCAGCCTCATGCCTCCTGGTCTCATCCTCTTGCCTCCTAACCTCAATCTCATGCCTCCTAGTCTCATTCTCCTGCTTCCTAGCCTCAATCTTAGCAAGCTCAAGTCTAAATACCATATCTGGAGACAGGCAGGAAGAGGGAGCTGCCACTACTGAAGGAGGGGGGCAAAAACTGGGGAACCACCACGTGCACCACCCGAGGGCACTCCAATCTGCCAATTCTCATCCCTCTGTGGGAGAGTGCTAACCTCCGGTAACTGAGTGGACGGCACTGTGGGAGTCGAGTGAGAGGGGATCTGGGGAGGAACCCCCCCAAACGCCCTCTCCTCCGAAACCCCATGTCGCCCACGCAACACCCAGGAAATCAGCTCCCCCTTGGACATCCCTACTACATTGGAAATGCCCAAAACCTTGGCTATCAGGTGCAAGCCACAAACATCCACCCCAGTCAGCCTCTCCTCCGTCACGTGGTACCGCTTACTCACAAAAACTCTAGCATCCTCCTCACTGGTTACTAACGGCACACCTTCAAGTGACATCTCTCGCTCATCGTCAGTGCTAATGCACGACATACTGAAGTCCACAAAAAAAATCTCGAGACAAAAGTGTTAAACTTCCTATGCAAGCACTAATTACTAAATTAACTGGAGTCTCTTAAATGCTTTACTAATTGCTATACAAAAAAAAAATATTCTTCAATATGCACGCTACAATACAAACAAACAAATGTTGTACAACTCTGCAAAAATGTATACTGTTCACAAAATCCTAAGCAAGGTCGCCATTTGTTACGAACTGGCACTCGGGTACACAAGGGCTCTCAATCAGGACTCGAATACGGCTCGCTGCCACAACGGAAACACACGATCACAACCCCTGAGTACTGCCAGCCGAACAAAAAACACCAATACCCTCCAGAGTTCAATCTGCTATAACGGGGTATACAAGAACTCGGTACTAGTGTTCAACAACAGACTAATAAAGAGACAGGAATTATCTAGTCTGGTCAACAATCAAACAATGAAGTAAGAAACAACAACACCAAAGAATAGTGTTGGCCGAAGCCGAAGTAATCCACCCTTGACTAAGAACTTAAGAAGTCCTCCACCCTCTACTTCGGATCGGCACTATTACGTTACGTTAATTAATAGTCCTTAAGCATCGAGCAAGGAATCTTCTGAAAAATGTTAGATGCTTCTCGGATGCTCGTAAGAAGTACGTATCGGATTTTGAACAGTAATTCAATAAGCAAAAACACTGGCAATTAAATACTATTAAAGGTTTAAATTGGCATAAGAATAATTAAAAGAATATGCAATAGTAAATGGCAAACATTAAAAAGAAGTACTCCGCAAATGCAACGGCAATAGCCTACTCGGATTGTGCTCGTGGGCCACTAATCACTAAAGTAGCCAAGCTTGCAACACATGAAATCAATAGTGCATAAACAATATCATACATAAGGAAAGCTTCAATACTATTCTGTATCTACTAATCGAGTAAAGTCTAGCTGGGGTACTGTGGGAAAAAGGTAGCAGTGACTGAGCAAAAACGGCTCGTAGCCTAGCGAAGTCCTCACAACTGTTTAAAGTATTACGTTAAAACTAACAAGTGCACTTTGAGAAATCCAGATCCCTTGTATCTGGTTTTCTCCCGGCTCCTTGACAAAGTAAAAACAAACTGTTAATAAAATACAGGGTGGTTAGGCTCTTGCCCTCACGCACTGTAAATTATTCACTCAACACAGTCAGCCGCGAAGACAACCTAGGCTTCACTGAACCGAAACGAGTATGCAGGTTTATCGCTTAACCACTGCATCAAACAACAACTCATAACACAGAAAAGCCTTACACCAGTCTAGCATTACCTAGACCAGCAGAAAACAGGAATAATAATAATAACACACTGGGAAATGCATATACAAGTTCAACAAACATAAATCAATCCTATTCTAAGTTAACCCTTCCAAAATAGGCTATCTAATAGGCAAGTATCTCGTGAGAACTCAAGCGATAATACGTTGGCTGACTAGCTCTGCACCAACGGGACCATGGAAGTTAAACAGGCAGGGAAAAGAGGAGATAAGAATGTAAGGTAGTAGAGAAAGTTCACATCAGTCAGAAGAATATATATAGTTAGCAAGGGAAATGAGAAGTCGCTCTGCCTAATGAGTTCTGATGAAAAAATGGCTAGACTTCCCTTTTTATACCCGGCCCTCTAGTGAGCCCAACGTGAACTACTAAGGACCGCCCACTGACAACCATTACGTAATTTCTCTCTCTCCTCTGGGATAGACAAAGGCTCCCCTAGCACTGAGGGGGGGGGGGGGGGGGGGAGGGCTAGTGAGTTAGGCCCACCTCCCGCCTGGCGCACCCACTGACCCCCAACTGTGGCTGTTTCTCTTCCCATCATTACAAATAAGTTTTACACACAATACTTATAACTAATGATATAAAATAGAACTCGTTGACTCAGATGAAAACAAAATACATATTCATAATACTTATAGTACAACGGCTCACATGAACTAAGTTAGGAAACTCTACATAGACTACAGCCAAAGTTCCTGCCCTGACGATCCTAGTGAGAGTGGGGCATGACTAGGCGTTCTGTACAGCATGCTCACACTGGACATGCGTCACAGTATATATATACATACAGTACATACATGACCTTATATTATCAGAGAGATACAGACATCCATCTTGATGACATCCTCCATTGTAAGCATTTGCGGGCAAAATGTATAGTCCCAGCACAAAATCAGCTCAAAACTCCTACAAGCCTCCCTTGTGTGGACAACACATGTCACTCGGACACGGTATATAGCGTTCATGTAAGGGAGGCTTTAGACTGTAGACTATATCATGCTCCTGCATCCGTTATTATTCATCAATTATTATTATTATTTGTTGTTGTTTTGCTCTCTCGATGGCATTTAAAATATATAATAATGTAAAAGTACACATGAATATAATTTATAAATTATAGCTTTAAGTATACTTTGTAGTTGTTTGTATATGAAATAAACACAAATACACACAAAATTGTGAAATTAGCATATGAGTTTTGGCTAATACTATTGCTGTTTGGTCGCCGTCATGGGAGATTCTCTCGGGGGGGCTCGTGAATTTGGGCTATTTGTGGGGCAGTACTAGTCAGCTCTAATTATTCTCTTTACAACTACGCTCTTTAGTCCTCAGTTTCTTCCACTTTCTCCATTAAGGTCGTTGCACACTGACACGACAGCCCCTTCAAGACTGGCACGAACACTCACGACACATACAAATCCTGTGTCTTGCCGAATTTACTAGAGATCGCGGCGAAAATGGCTGGCATCGTTTGAGTCGTATCTCTACCGTATCTCTTCCGCACGACTTTATAAGACTCTAACGATGACGATACGGTGTAGAAACGAATGCTATGAAGAAGATAGGAAATGTCGTGCGAAGAGTACACGACTAGTCCACGGAAAAGATACGACCCAAAAGACTGCGATACAACTCAGAAGAATCGTATCGACGCCATGAGATGTGCAACCGGATTGAGGCTAGACGTGCGGTTGCCAACTCGACCGTTGCCAATTTTCCGCACGGAGGAGATACGGTCGGCACGGTACTCGGAAAAAAGGCACCGGAAAAAAGGCACAGGAAAAAAAGGCACGGGAAAAAAAGGCACTGGAAAAAATGTCACAAATTACTGACTAGGAAAAAATGGCACATAAAACAAAATGTTGTATTAAGAAGTGATAGATTCATAAAATGTCTTTTGATGCAATATCAATATTGCATAATGTAATTATATATATCTGGTAGTGTACTCACCATAGGTTAAATTAGGTTAGGCTAGAACTTAAGGAACCGGAATTCTGCATAAGGCTGACCGGCCCACACGAGGCAGATCCCATTCACACCCAACCCACATCATTCATATAACTATTAACTTTGCACTTAAAATGTTCTACCGTTCCTGAGCTAACCACACACTTCCAGAACTATGTTCGCATACCATTTCTTACCTATGTCTTTTCTAAAGCAAAACATATCTATTTTGAAGCCATTTCAACAACCCGCCGTTATTAAGCCTTATACCTTATTTCTATCTCCCTTATTGATACCTTTCATCCATTTAAACACCTTTATCATATCTCCTATACATCTTCGTCTTTCTAATGAATGCAAGCCAAGAGTTATCAGCCTCTCCTCTTATGATACATTTATAACAATGTGGATCATTTGCGTCATTCTTCGTTGGACTGCCTCCAGAGAGTCAATATCCATTCTATAATAAGGACACCAAAACTGAACAGCATACTCCAAGTGAGGTCTCACATTAGGTCAGGTTAGGTTAAATAGAAATATAGTGTAATTAAACCTAACCTGACCTAAGGTGAGACCTCACTTGGAGTATGCTGTTCAGTTTTGGTGAATATATAACAAATATATTACAATTATATAATTCTTGAATAATAAATAATTTAGGATTAAATCTTCGAAAATAACGTTGCCTAATTAAACATTATGATAGATTTTCATAATATGCCATTTTTTCCTATCTATCTATCTATCTATATGCTCAGGCCCAATCCCCATTTTGGGGGTAGCCGACTCAAGACAGAGCAAGAACAGGGAAAACACAAAAACAACATAAAACACAAAATAAACACAGATAAAAAACACAAACTCACACACATCCAGGTCACCCAGGAGAAGACCCAGAGACCAGGGTTACCAAGGTCGCTCCAGCACTCCCCCGGCCCCTGACCACCCGGAGAGGTTCCGATCTCGGCAGGCAGACATGCAGCGGAGCCAAAGCCACAAGCCCTCCCACCACACTTCCAGGCACACCCTTCATATTAATCGTCCCCCCGGGCCAGGCGCCTGATGGACTATTATCTAGTCCAACTTGCGCCCGACCCCTTACTCTAAATGACCACGTGTTCACTCAACTATTCAAAAGCATTCTCCATTCACTCCTGTCCACCACCACTTCCCCTGCCTGATCTATAGTCATTCCTCTATCATCCAAAGCCTTTCTTACACAGACTCTCCATCTCAATGGGGGTCTTCCTGCCCTTCTATCTCCCCTTGTACCTGACTCACATATTCTCTTTGTAAGCCTTTCATCTCCCATTCGTTCAACATGACCATACCAGCTCAGCACCCTTCTGTCCACTCTGGCTGACAAATGTTTCTGCTGCCCCACTCTCCTACGTATCTCTTCATTCCTCAACCATTTTTTCCTACCCCGAAGAATATGTTATTTTTTCCGGTGCCTTTTTTTCCCAGTGCCCTTATTTCCGGTGCCTTTTTTTCCTTCATTCGGTCCAAACGTCATGCTTACGCACCAGACGACGTTGATACGGGCCTGTCACATCCCTCGCCACTGTGAAGCTTCGAGAGTTTCTGCTGTGCTCAACCCCTTTCGACTCTCTATAGCTCGGCACTCTGAGTTGTTTTGTTGTGCCAGCCAGGGTCGACTATGATGTCTCAGTTGAGTGCGTCACTTGATTAATTTTGTATATTATTTAATGTTCTTAATAATAGATGGCGCTGTACTTGCCAATCTTCTGTTTTCTAGTTACCTTTCTGTACGTGTATAAGGGGTTCAGGCTGTGACGGAGGGTGTTGTAATTGCTCTTGAATTCATGTGCAATCAGTATATACTCAACCAGCGTCTTGGATATATCGGCTCCTGGAGATTTGTGTGGAGGTGTTATCCTGTATTGTGTGCTACTAAATACCGCTAGCTGTGCTGATAACCAGGGAGTAGTGTCTTGTCTGTCATAGCCTGACCCCTATTATTACGTGTGTCATTAGTTTACATTAGTATATAAGTTTTTTTTTTTTTTTTTTTTTTTTTTTTTTCTCATAGAGATAAATTATTATAATTTATATATTCATATAAATATATTATTTTCCTTTTTAATCTAGTTACTTGCAATTCTTTATATAATATAGACTCTTTTCTTTTATAATTAATTATATATATATATATATATATATATATATATATATATTAAAATTATCTTGATTTTTCTTAACCATCATATTATGTGCATTAGTTTGGTACAAAGAGGATTAGTGGTGTGGTCAAGTTTATAAGATAAAAGTGGCTTATGATATAATAACTTACATAAATAAACTGCTATATATGCTATAACTACCATCTCTAAAATAGACTACTGAGTCTTGGCATAAGTCTGTTAAACAGACTATTACTCTCCTCACTGAATTAACTTCTAATCTATTCAGTCTAGTGTGACAATTTGGGAGTTATCATACCCGTAGTGCTTACCAGGCCTAATTAAAACTCTTCATAACTTCCGGGTTGTAACAAATGGGGGCCTGTCCGGGATTTTTTTTTTTTGCCATTTTACTTTACTTCCATTGCTGACTTCCGTTACCGTACTGATCATATATTTGTAATTTAATTGATATTTTATACCACGTCATAAAGGAATCTTGACTATTAGATCTCTTGTTTTCTTGCTTATGTTGTTTAAATATTCATTCCTATCGATAATTTGGTTTGTACAACACGGTAAGATTACAAAAGTAGCTCTCCCTCACAATTACAGGGAACATTGATACATAATACTAGGATGTGTTCAGGCACTCATCTCATTCCTCATACTCCTTCATACTTGTATCACCTTTGGCAGACGGTACCAAGTATATCCTAGAGTATCTCGTGATAGATTACAAATCATGACTGGTCATCCCCTGAGTCACCCTTAAATAATTTATTTCAGAGTAGGACTGACCTCATTATATGTCAACCATAGAACAATATAACTATAGGTTAGACCATACACGATTACTATAATTCCTAATCTTAGTAGTATTGATGAGCCATAGTCTCTCATACTTCTTATCCTCTCTCTATAGAATCGTGTGTCCGTGTATCGCTGCTGAACAGGTCTCCTTTGATAAAGTAACGGTAGCTTTGTCTTGGGTTTCTTTCTGCCCTCAATTAAGGTAGTTTAATAGGGAGTTCACATTAAAATCAAAACTAGATTGATATTTAAATGTCCCTCTACCTGTATCATGATTTACACGTCTATACTTGGCAGATCATAATTCTCCTAGATATGTATAATCTCACCTATGCATGTCAACTCATCTCTTGATTCCCAGCGGAACGAGAGTCATTCCCCACCTGTTATCTCGTGACTATCCCAACCTTGGAACAGATTAAAGGGTAATTTTCTCTTCCGAGTATTCTGTAGTTACGCTTAGACATGACGGAACCTTTTAACTTTAAAAACACTTTTGTAATGAGCCTTCCATTAGTCTTCTCAGGGATCGAGTGATTTCGAAAGACCAGTGGAAGTATATGACCATCACCTTTGACATTCCTTTTGAAAGGTCCCACACCAAAGAACAAATAAAAAACCTTGTCGTAGAAGACATGGTTAGGAGACAACATTTACCTCCAGAAGCTATAGATGAATTCACACCCATGACTTCTACGACGACGCAGTTGTCTCCCCAGTCTCACTCTGATGATAGCCAAGCGGATAAAGTTATTCCACCACCTCCAGCACACTATCTTGAAGAGAGACTTGCCTTAGAAAAACTCAAACTTCAATATGAATATGAATTTGAACAAATCAAACTTGAGAAGAACCAGGAACTTGAACGAGCCAAACTGGAACTTGAACGGGCCAAACTTGAAGAAAGAGAGAAGGACCGGGAACATGAACGAGTCAAACTTGAAAAGGACCGGGAACATGAACGAGTCAAACTTGAGAAGGACCGGGAACTTGAACGAGCCAAACTGGAACTTGAACAAGCCAAACTTCATCAACAAAGTATCTCTCACCAGAAGCCGACGACTCTTAACTTGGCTAAGAACATACCACTATTACCAACTTTTCACGAGGACGATCCTGATGCTTTTTTCGTCACCTTCGAGAAGACAGCCCAGCATCTTCAGTGGGAGAAGCAGGAATGGCCTTGGTTACTACAATCTAAGTTGGTGGGTAGGGCTTCCACTGTTTTTTTCGAATCTGGAAACCTTTGATGATTACGAGTTTGTTAAGAAGGCCATACTTGATGCCTATGCAGTCACCCCTGATAGTTATCGTAAAAAGTTTCGTAACTATGCTAAACCTGAAAAATACACCTTCTTGGAGTTTGCTAGGGAGAAGTTCCGCCTGTGTAAGAAGTGGCTAGACACCTCTGATATCACTACATATGCTAAGCTAGTTAATTGTGTTGTTTTGGAGGAATGGAAGAGGAAGTTACCATTTAGTTTGTTAGTTTACCTAGAAGAAAAGGGAGAGACAGACTTGATCAAAGCAGCACAGCTGGCGGATGCGTATGCACTTATCCACAGGAATCTCCATTGCAAAGATAAATCCAGGACCCTTAATGTAAAATCATCCTCTAACTATAACTGTGAATGTGGCTGGTGGACAACAGAGATCTCCTAAGTTCAGTAGGGAAATGAATAGCACTACTGATTTCTGTACCTATTGTAAGCAGTCAGGTCATGATATCTTGAATTGTCAACACCCTAAGACCTCATCTGCATATAAACTTACTGACACAACATCTAATCCTAATCCTACACAAAAAAACCCAGGTACATCTAATGAGAGACCTATCACATGTGTTGCTACTAATTCTCCTAAAGATGTATTCTCTGCATCCAAGGTATCAGGTACTGTCTCTACAGGTAAGGGTTTTCCCCAATATCCAGTTACCATTCTTAGGGATACAGGGTCAGCTCAGAGTATATTGTGCGAGAAAGCTTTACCATCAGTAGAAAACACATTCACTGGGGAAAAAATTAAACTACTATCTCTAGATGCAGGCAAAGGAGCACCTATTGCTAAAGTGGTGCTAGACAGTGGATTACTCAAAGGGGAGGTAAAAGTAGCCATTCGTGATAAGATCCCTGTTGCTGGTGTGACTTTTCTTCTGGGGAATGATTTGGCAGGGAACGGTCTGATTCCAGAATTGGTCCTGTCAAACAAACCCATGGAGAGGAATCCCACTGAGCCACTCGATCAAAAACATCCTCATGTCTTCCCCGTAGGTGCAGTTACCCGCTCACAAACTGTTACTGCTCCTTGCCCAACCCTATCCTTGCCATCACCTTGTGATAACTTATTATATCAGAATCTGAGCAAGGATAATCTGATTCAGGCTCAAGAGATAGATCCTACACTAGCTAAAATCAGACATGTAGCAGACTGCAGGAAAAAACCCATATTTTTACTATCATGAAAGTGTGCTTATGAGAAGTTTCCATCCTCCAGATAAGGCTGATGCTGATACCTGGTCCACTGTTCATCAAGTAGTCATTCCCACTTCTATTCGCAGTTCTGTTATGGAATTGGCTCATGATGGTTTAGCGGGTCATTTGGGACAACAAAATACATATAAAAAGGTACTTGCTCATTTTTACTGGCCAGGAGTTAAGAATGACGTTGCCCAGTATGTTAAGACCTGTCATACGTGCCAAATCGCAGGTAAGCCTAATGAAGTCACTCCCCCTGCTCCTCTTAAGCCAATTCCTGTCACTACTGAGCCGTTTGAGCGCTTGTTATAGATTGTGTTGGACCTCTTCCCAGGACTAAGAAAGGTAATCAGTATCTCCTTATTGTCATGGACACTTCTACTAGGTACCCTGGGGCTTACCCTCTGAAGGACATAAAAGGCTGGACAAGTGGTAAAACACTTACTGCACCTCTTTAGTAGGGTGGGTATTCCTAAAGACATTCAAACTGATCAAGGTACAAATTGTACAAGTAAGATGATGTCAGAAGTCATGAAAGAGTTGAATATTCACCACCATTTTGCCACAGCCTACCATCCACAGTCCCAGGGTTGCCTTGAAAGATTTCACCAGAGCTTTAAGTCACTTATTAAAAAATATTGCATTGAAACTGAGAAGGACTGGGATGAAAACATAGACTTTCTCCTGTTTGCCATAAGAGAATGCCCATAAGAATCACTAGGCCACTTACCCTTCGAGCTCTTTGTATGGTCGCCAAATTAGGGGCCCTCTTAAAGTACTTAAAGATGTTTGGTGTAAGACTGTTTCTGATCACCCTCTACACACAGTTTCTGAGTACATCAATTCTTTGACACCACTCAACTATGTTATTCAAACTCCAGATAGACGGAGAGCTCAACAACTAGTTCACATCAATCAAATCAAATCATATTATGAAAGGTCTTTAGAGGATGATTCACAACAGGTTAAACCCTGTCTTGTAACCAATTCTGAAAATGTACCTCCTGGTAGACCTGATATAATTGAGGGTACTGACATTCCATCACCTATAGGAAATCCTAAAAACAGTCAGGTCTTGCGCCATTTAGATGATTACCTCCCTGGCACTACATCATCTCAGAAGGCAGATCTTAAATTGTTACTCCTCAAGTATCCCTCAATTACTTCAAATGTCCCAGGGTTTTATAACTCGCAACAGCATGATGTCATTCTAACATCTGATATGGTTAAACCTATTAAGCAACAACCATATAGGCTAAACCCCCAGAAGCAGTTGATCATGAAGAAAGAAATTGACTTTATGTTGGAGAATGACCTGATAGAAGAGAGTTGCTCTCCTTGGGCTTCACCCAGTCTGTTGGTCCCTAAATCTGATGGTAGCAGTAGACTTTGCACAGATTACCGTAAGCTCAATAAGGTCACTGTACCTGATGCTTTCCCTCTGCCTCGTATTGATGATTTAGTTGATAAGGTGGGTAGGGCTAAATTTGTTTCTACTATTGACCTTCAGAAAGGTTATTATCAGATAGGTATGACAGACAGGGCTCAAATCACTTCAGCATTCACCACCCCTTTTGGTCTCTATCAATATAAAGTAATGCCATTGGGAATGATCAATGCTCCCACCACTTTCCAACGAATCATGTCCCATACTATGCTTGGTTTAGTTGGCGTAGACTGCTACTTGGATGACATTGTTGTAATTGCAGAAACTTGGCCTGAGCATCTGGTGCGGCTGGAGATGCTGCTCTCTCGTCTCTCCCAGGCTGGCCTCACCATCAACCTTGCGAAATCCTGTTTTGGCCGGGCCACGGTCACTTATCTCGGCCATGTGGTGGGCCATGGCATGGCGCGCCCGAAGTCCGCCAACATTGAGAGCATCTTGGACTATCCCCAGCCTAAGGACCGCAAGTCTCTGATGAGGTTCCTGGGGATGTGTGGCTTTTACCGGAGATTCTGCAGCAAATTTGCCACTATTGCCGCCCCTCTCACTGACCTAACCAGCACGAAGGTGGCGTTTGTGTGGTCCCCCGCGTATATGGCAGCCTTCCACCACCTGAAGACTCTGCTGTCCACCTACCCAGTGCTCCGTGCCCCTGATCCTGCTAAACCTTATCAACTGCATGTTGTTGTTGTTGTTGTTGTTCCCTAAGCTGCCTGGCCGAACAGCCCCGAGTCCCTGAGAAAGGCCATGGCCACGATCGGGCTTTCCCACAGAGCTCTCATTGAGTG
Organism: Paralithodes platypus; assembly: GCA_032716605.1. Lineage (NCBI taxonomy): Eukaryota > Metazoa > Arthropoda > Malacostraca > Decapoda > Lithodidae > Paralithodes > Paralithodes platypus. Next base: position 38,749,608 of record CM064512.1, read on the forward strand.
TAGATTGTGTTGTTGGCGTAAGTGGTTGTGTGAAATGCAGTCTTCTATGATGTGTTTAATGGTATGGGGTGCTGTGTTACATCCCGGGCAGGCGTCGACAACGGAGTCATCCAGTCTCTTCTGATAGCTCAGGAGAGCTGGATGGTGTCCGCATCTCAGCCTGGCTAGGTGGACTCTGTCCTCGCGAGGAAGGGAGGATTCGGAAGGATGGATTTCGGGAGGTCGTGCATGCAGCTGCGTGTTGTCTGTGAGTAAGTGGATGGATCGGTGAGAGATATGAGTATGGATGTGCTTCAGGAAGTTGGTTCGGGGTGGGCAGGGAGGGAGAGAGGACAATAATTGTGTGTGATACCGTGTGCTGGGTGTTGTTTTGATATTTCTTGGTGTCTGTGGGTGTGTTGCCATGTAGTTTAGTGGGTGGTCTTGGTTCGTGGAGGCTGCTGCCAGGAATTGAGTGCCTCTCATGTCCAGATGGTCTTTGACTTTGAGGATTTTGGTTTCTTGATGTAGGTGATCTGTGGGTGCAGTAGCTGTGCAGCCTGTAATGATCTTCAGGGCTTTGTTTTGAATAGTCTGTAAGGTCTTATGATGTGTTTCAGCTAGATTAGAAGCCCAGGCTGGGCTTGCGTATTCCATCACTGATCTTATGTATTATTTATATACTGTGGTGGTAGTTTCTTTGTTGTGTCCAAATTTGTGTGAGCAAGTGACCTGAGGGCGTTAAGTCTGGGTGTCAGTTTCTTTTTAATGTTTGTGGTGTGCTGTTTGAATGTCATATGAGTATCATATGTTACTCCTATGATTTTGGGTGTGTGTGTATGTGTTAGGGGTGTGTTATTTATGGTGAGTTTAGGGATGTATTCGTGTTCTCCTGTCCAACTTGTGTGAGCAGGGTTGCGGTGGATTTGGCTGGGGCTAGATTAAGTCTGTTTGTAGTGCACCAGCCATGTAGTGTGTTGAGATAGGGTTGAAGGAGATCTGTTGCTCTTTTTGGGTCATGGTGTGTGCATGTGAGTGTTATGTCATCTGCATAGGAGGCTAAGTTTATTTGGGGCATATTGGGTGTAGCTATATCGTGCATGTACAGATTGAAGAGTGCGGGCGATAGGAGGGATCCTTGTGGGACTCCGTTTGGAAAGTTTCTGATTTTAGATGACTGACCGGCAAAAGATACGTGTGCACATCTGCCTGCTAGGAAGTTGGCCAGCCACCTTTTTGTGTTGTTGTGCATGTTTGTGTTGTAGATTTTGTTTGTTAGGTTGTGGCTGGGGATGGCATCGAAGGCTTTACTAATGTCGAGTGTGGCTAATAGTGATCTGTGTGGTGGTCTAGCTGAGTTGATGCCGTCGAAAGCTCTTTGTGTAAGGTCTGTGAGAAGAGTGTTTGTGGAGTGCAGTGGCCTAAAGCCATGTTGTGTTGGAGCTAGGGGTAGGTCAGGTGTAATTAGTTGTAATACTAGGCGTTCCATGACTTTGGAGGGGGAGCAAAGGAGTGTGATGGGGCGGTGCGAGGAGGGTAGCGTGGGGTCTTTGTTGGGTTTGGGGAATGTGATGATGATACCATGCTTCCAAATGTCTGGTATTGTGTTGTGTGAATAGCTGTAGTTTGATATGTTAGTGAGTGCTTGTATGCCTTGTGGTCCCAGGTGTCTGAGGTGTATGTTGCTTATGTTGTCTAGGCCACAGGCGGATGAGTGCTTGAGATTGTTGATGATATGCTTTGTCTGGTGATTGGTGAAGGGTGTATAGTCAGGGTCTGTGGGGAATTGTCTCTTACGTCGGATGACACGTCGGTCGTCTTTGTGAGGTTTTAGGTGGCTGACATGTGAAAAGTGATTGATGAGAGTGTTTGCTTGTTGTTTACATGAAGGAGTAGAGTCTGTTGTTGTGATTGCAGCATGTGATTGTGTTGTGTTGCTGTTGGAAAGTGTGATGCTGTTTAGTGTTTTGTAGAGTTTTTTGGGGTTTGTTTTGTGATCAAGTGTTTGTAGGAAGTTATTCCAATTTAGTTTTTGTTGTTCTTGTATTTTGTTGTTAGTTTGGGTGTTGAGTGCTTGAATTTGTTGTGTGATGTCTTGTGTGTTGAGTGCTGGGGAGTGTTTCAGTATGTCGCATTGTCTGATGAGGTTTTGAATTTCTGGTGTGAAGTTGGGGTTGTGTCTTTTTCTGTTACCTCTTGGAATGTATTTCTTGTCAGCGTTTTGGATAGTTTTATTGAGTATGTGTACAGCATTGTTGATGTTAGTGATGGGTGTACTGTTTAGAGTTGTGAAGTGTTGTTCTGTCTCATTTGTGAATGCTTCCCAGTTAGCTCTTTTATAATTGGTGTATGTGTGTTTGTGGCTAGCTGGGGTGAGTCTGGTTTTGGTGGTGATAATGATCGGGAGGTGGTCGGAGCCTAAGGTTCTGACCACCCTCCAGGATGTTGTGGGGGCGAGTTCTGGGGAGCAAAAGGTGATGTCTGGAGATGATGGGTTATAGAGGGCTTGGTGAGGAATATGGGTATGTTGATGGATGTCGTTAAGGATGATGAGGTTATCGGTTTGGTTTTGTAGTACCAGCCCTCTGTCTGTGTCGGGGTTGTCGACAAACCAGGCCGACGTCTTGGCGTTGAAGTCACCACCCAGGATGATGTGTGGGGTGTGTGGGGTGTTTGTGATGTGTTGTAAGTGTGGTCTGTATTAATTTGGTAATGTAGGGGATGTTTGGGGAGGGATGTATGTGTTTATGATGGTTATGTTGGAGTTGTTGCCAGTGCGTATTTTAATTGACTGTATTTCTGTTGTGTTATCATTTGGGGGGAGGAGGGATTTGGTTTGTACACTGGTTACAATGTATGATATTTCTTTGTGTACCAGGGTGATGAGTCCACCGTCCCCGCCGACAGCCCGGTCTTGTCTGATGGTGGTGAAATTATGAAATGTGAGTGTTTTTTGTGTTGTGCGGAGTTTTGTTTCTTGTAAGATGGCAATGTGTATGTTGTGTTGTTTGATGAAGTGTGAGAGTTCGTGTTTCTTTTTGTTGATGGCATCTATGTTCAGTTGAAGAATGTTAATGTTATGTGCACGATGTATGTTGGGTGCTGCTGCACGAGGATGGGGTGGGTTTGGGGGTGGGGGTGAGGGAGGGCTGGGGGTTGGGATCGGTGAGGTGGGGGTGGGGATTGGGGAGCAGGAGATGGGGGTTGGAATGGATTAGGAAGGGGTGTGGTGTGTTAAGTTGAGGATGTGGATGGTATGGGAAGGTTAGGTGGGTTAGGGAGGAGAGGTGGACGGGTTTTAGGGGGGGGAGTGGATGATATGGGAAGGTTAGGTGGACGGGTTTTAGGTGAGGGATTTGACTGGGAAAGGGAGGGGCATGAGGAGCAGGTCCAGGTGTTTGTGTAGTGTTTCTTGGAGGCAAGTGTTGTGCAGGTGAAGTGGGCCCAGTTCCCGCATGAATTGCAGAGAACTGGACCCTTAGTATGGCGACTCGAAGTGATGGGTTTTGAGCAAGTTGGACATATGTATGTGTACGTGGGTCCTGGGTTCCTCTCAATGTCTCCGGCTAAAAGAAGTATTCGAGAAATGACAGCCGGAGAGTCATTTCTCAGTGTACGAAAAACTGTGTGATGTGTGTGTGTGGTGTGAGAGGTGTGGAAATTCCCGGCGCGACCGAAGCCGCTCCAAGGACCCGTGCCCACAGGGAGGGGGCAGGGGATGGTTGTGATGGTTCGGCTCCCGAAACTGCGGCCGGCATCCGGTTTTCCTCCACTGGTCGTTGATTTTGTCTTCGGCCGTGGAGGGTCGGCAGCCATCCGCGGTTGGCAGCCTCGGGAGGTGGCCCCACGGCGTAGACGCCGCCACATCAGGACCTGATGCAGGTAGACGCCAGTGGTGAGGGTGTTGGAGCTGTCCTCCTACAGTACCATGAAGATATCCTCCACCCAGTCTCTTATTTCTCCACAAAGTTGAAAAGACATCAGCGTGGGTACTCTACTGTGGAGGAGGCTTTGGCTCTGGTCCTGCCAATAGAGAAATTTGATTGTTACCTTCCTCAGCATTCGCCTCACATTGATGTGTATACAGATCATAACCCTCTTACTTTCATTGACAGTATGAAGAACAATCATCAACGGATTTTAAGATGGGCTCTACAGCTTCAGGAGTACCAGCTGGTTGTGCGTCACATACGAGGAGTTGACAATCGGATCGCTGACACACTGTCAAGGGACCTACCACCCTCCTTTCAGTCGGCTTCTTGTGCTTCTTCGCCCTCCTCTCCCTGTTCGGAGGTCTTCCAGGGGGAGGTGTCACATCCCTCGCCACTGTGAAGCATAGAGAGTTTCTGCTGTGCTCGACCCCTTTCGACTCTCTATAGCTCGGCACTCTGAGTTGTTCTGTTGTGCCAGCCAGGGTCGACTATGATGTCTCAGTTGAGTGCGTCACTTGATTCATTTTGTATATTATTTAACCCTTAATTAGCGGCGAGCAACATAAGTCGAGTTAAATAAAGCTGGACTATGTGGCGGCGCTCGACATAACTCGAGTGGCAATTTCAGCACGTAATGTGGCTGAGAGAGAGAGACAAGTGGTGGCAGGAGACTAGCGAGCGTATGACTGCTCCAGACCACCGCGGCGAACCTACTGACACAAATCTCAGCTCCCTCCTCCCTCTCTCACTCGCTACATACTCAATTATGTACTGAAAGTACCGAATTACCTGCTTTTTGCACTCGCGTTGCACGGTTATTGCAAGAAAACTATCCATCATACAAGGATCGTTATGGTGTCATTCGAAAGCTCTGTTTATGCCCTTTCAGGGATAGGTACTTGTTTTACGTTCTGGGTCTTATTTAGGCATGAAAATGATCACGTAAACAGCCCTATTTTGGCTAAAAACACCCCGCTGTGCGGTACACATAAATAAACCGCATAGGCCGCTCGTAAGGTGTTAATGTTCTTAATAATAGATGGCGCTGTACTTGCCAATCTTCTGTTTTCTAGTTACCTTTCTGTACGTGTATAAGGGGTTCAGGCTGTGACGGAGGTGGTTGTAATTCCTCTTGAATTCATATGCAATCAGTATGTACTCAACCAGCGTCTTGGATATATCGGCTACTGGAGATTTGTGTGGAGGTATTATCCTGTATTGTGTGCTACTAAATACCGCTAGCTGTGCTGATAACCAGGGAGTAGTGTCTTCTCTGTCATAGCCTGATTCCTATTATTACGTGTGTCATTAGTTTACATTAGTATATAAAGTTCTTTTTTTTCCTTTATTTTTTATTTTTTTTTCATAGAGATAAATTATTATAATTTATATATTAATATTCATATAAATATATTATTTTCCTTTTTAATCTAGTTTTTGCAATTCTTTATATAATATAGACTCCTTTCTTTTATAATTAATTATATATATATATATATATATATATATATATATATATATTAAAATTATCTTGATTTTTCTTAACCATCATATTATGTGCATTAGTTTGGTACAAAGAGGGTTAGTGGTGTGGTCAAGTTTATAAGATCAAAGTGGCTTATGATATAATAACTTACATAAATATACTGCTATATATGCTTTAACTACCATCTCTAAAATAGACTACTGAGTCTTGGCATAAGTCTGTTAAACAGACTATTTCTCTCCTCACTGAATTCACTTCTAATCTATTCAGTCTAGTGTGACAATTTGGGAGTTACCATACCCGTAGTGCTTACCAGGCCTAATTAAAACTCCTCATAACTTCCGGGTTGTAACAGGGCCATACGGTTTTGATACGGACCATACGTCTTTGATACAGACCACACGATTGTGATACTGCGAGTTCGTGATGGAAACCAGACTCAGACGATTTTTTACAGTTGCCGGGGGATTCCCACAAAATTTTTAACAGCTCAAAATCTCGTATCGACCCCCTATATTTTGCTTGGACCATGAGAGTCACTCACGGCTAATTCCCGATATCCACGATTATGTTGCCGATTCGCCGTATCAGGCTGAGATTTCGAGTCGGGAACTCGCCTGGAGGGGCTTTCGTGTCAGTGTGCAACGACCTTTATGCACTATTTCCGCTTCGCCATCTGGGGTTCGACCATCACTGCCGGTGTGTTGAATCGTCATCTCGGTCTTGGAAACCTCCAATGGTTACCAGAAACAGTAACCCGTGTGTATGTTGGGGAGCCTGTTTGTATGGTGGTTGGTTCTGGACCCAATGAATCTGAGTATTACTTTTGGGCTTCCCTCATTTTCGTTTCTATTCTCTACCTTATGTATCATAGTACCAGTATCAAGTGTTGACATCCCTTTAGGTCGCCACTTCATTTCATACTTCATATTCAGAAAGTGTTGCTGTCTATGGACCATGGACTGACCAATACCTGGTCCTGCTTCCCGAAATCTTTGGGGTCGCTTTGGATCTGATTCCATTCTGCAATGTGAACGGTGCTCACTCCAGTGCTTTTTAATTTGCCAGCAAAAGGGCACATCATTTTGGAAGAAACATCATTTGTAAAAATCTACGCATTTGTATCCACTTTGTCGTAAATAATTTATATACCACAAATGTTTATTGATGGAATCATTATTTAAGCATATTGCAATACAAATACTTGATCAATGTAAGGTGTATTCATGCCACAACTAAACAGGAGGTAAATTCATGATATCATTACTTCAGGATTGTAGTCTATAGACAAGTATTATGAATTATTCATGTAGGTAGATAATCTGGGTTGCATTTATTCAGATCTGTATTCATGCTTTTAGTCACACAACACTCCAGCTTTGTCTTTGTATATATAACACACACAGATAAGCTCAGATGAGAGCATGCACATCCAAGCAATGTTATGTGCATAGGTACAGACGATAACATGTCAAATCCATGCCTGTTTCGAGTGTATAATATTTCTGTGCAATTATATATCCTAACTCAAACTAAACTAAGACACATATTTGCTTTGCTTGTATGGCTACACTGTTGCTCCTATCTACTAATACACACATCTCAAAAACAAAACAAAAAACACAGAATTGTACCTATGAACTCACTAATGTTTGCACTCACACACACACACATACATAGACACAGCATTCAAGCAAGGGAAACATGTTCGCCCAAGTATTAATGTTTCCTGAACACCGAGCTGATTCAAAGGATTTTTGTGTCCAATTTAATCTACCCTTGGGATTTGTATTTATTGGAAAGCAGGAAAGCTAGGAGGTTTAGGGGATTAACAATATTGGTTTGGGTTTTACTTTTGATGGAAATGCCTTGAAAATATTACCACGGGCAGACAGACAACTGAACCAGTAGACCATTTCAATCACTAAATCTGTGCCGACGCAACCCGTACAATTTGGTAAGATATATACAGGTTTTTATATAGTTTAGGGTAATATAGGGTAGGGCTTTACGTAGACACTGGTTAAATTGGCATTACTTGATATGCTCTATTGGGTAAGTTAACATGGAACCAATATCACATCAATACTAATAGCTAAGGTTAACGCACCCTCTACTAACATTTATTTACAGAACATCGGGTCAACATAGCCAGTGCCAACAACACTTATATACGTCGTATAGGTCAACGCAGCAAGTGCCATCAAAACTTATATACGTAGTATAGATCAACACAGCCAGTGACAACATTTATATACGTCATGTAGGTCAACGTAGCCAGTGACAACAACTGTGTATACGTCGTGTAGGTCAACACAGCCTGTGACAACAACACATATATATATGTCGGACAGGTCAACACAGCCAGTGCCAACAACATTTATAAACGTCGGGTAGGTAATTTTTTGAAAGTGGAATACACACTAAATACAAGTTTGGGTATTTCTAAGCAGGGGTCAATGTATTCTAAGAAGTATAAAGTAATCACATACGAAATTGAATTTTTGTGACCTGAGATCTGAGAAACACAGAAAGCAGTAAATAGTATTTGTTTTTCTTTTACCATAAATTAACAACAACATAGATGACCCGCAGGTGTCCAATCCACTAGAAACACCAACTTCACTTTAAACAAGTTCCACTTCCAGCCCACGAAAGTGTGTTTGTCCTGATAATCCCATATATTAAACATCTGTTCGTAGAGGAAAGATCACCAACCGCCCCCGCTCTAATCCAATCTTAATATTGTTGCTACTGATGTCAAAGTTCAATGTAGGTTTGTTAATATACAAATATATATAATATAGGCTGTAACCATCAATATAAACTGAATATCACCTACTCGGGCCAAGAGTTAGGTAGGCAAAATCGAAATTAGTTTCGGGAACCTCTCCCTTCTGGGCGAACGTGCTTAATTGTTAATGTTCGATTCGGAGAAATACTTCCGTAGGGGTTTTGCCAATCATCCCCTTAAAACGTATAAACAAAGACAGTGTTAGTGATCCCGAAGAAGTGCAGTGTGAGAGAGCTAGAGAGTGTATCTTCTAGTACGAGTGTGTGAAGAAGACATCCCCTGGTGTCAGGGTGTCAAAGATTGGACAACTTACGCAGTTACCACTTGTCGCCAGATCCTCTCCCAGGCTCCTACTTCTCTACTTGAAACCTTTAAGTGCCTCTTGTTTGATAAAGTGTTTTGGTGATTATTAGCAAGGGCAAAACAAGATATGTTAGGGTTCATAATAACGTAAGCTTTTCTCTTCTTCTCCTAGCCACCGTCACTCGTTTTTAGAGAATAGAACATACCCCTATACGTGGAATTAATATATATAATATATAATTCTTGGAAGATAGGTCCCTATATTCCAGATAAGAAATATACATATATTCTTTTGGAATTTTATACATGCACCTTATACATAAATTCCAGTGAACGCTTCTTCAGATCTTGTTCTATGTATTAATATTAGCTGGGTACGTGATTGCATATATAAGTCGTTCACAGAGTGTGTTTACGTTTCAGTCTCTTAGTTTGACTATTCTAAATATTACGCTTCCTGATTTAAAACTCAGGTTAAGCACTGTTTGAATTAATGATTAAACTCCTATTGTTCACGTCGCATTACCTTCTAACCCAACGAGAATCTCAGTCCCGCATACTGACTATTGTATTTATTTACCTTATCATTAAATTTATGTTCATTATTGTGACTCTGTGAATTTTTTGAGATTTATCTCTTGTATACATTGAGCTAATGTAAAAGTTATTCACCTGTCATTTAATATCCTAACTTCTATAAAACCTCATCACTGTGCGTATGCCTCTGCAGTAACCTTTATTTACCTCTCTCGGCTAGATACCTCGCGGTTGCCAGTTTACCATCAGGATATTATTTGTTTGTTTTGAGACTAACCTCTCTGTGTCTAATTATGTTGTGATTAATATAGTAACATTGTATGTATTTACATGTACTATTTTATGATCTTATTTTATCTATTCCTGAAGTTACTGTATATTGATCAGGATTATTTATATACATTCCATTATGTATGTATGATTGATCCAAGCTAATCACTATACTGTATATGAGTGAAAATACACACCATGTGAGGAAGAGCACTTTATTGACAACGTTTCGCATATAGCTTCATCAGGCCAAATCATGAAGCTATGAAGCTATATGCGAAACGTTTTCACTAAAGTGCTCTTCCTCACATGGTGTTTATTTTCATCCTGTCTACTTTTCAAAGTATATTTTTATCACTATATATACTGTATATGAGACTCGATATTTATTCTACGATTGTACCCTAGCTACTAAGAAATAAAACATGTGAACCTCAATTGTGTATCCTGTGTTATTGATTATGATTGGTATATAATTTATAATATTGAAGTGAGTTGTGTACCAGTTAAATATCTACAGTTCTCATCTTTTCCTAAGGTGGAAAAAGGAACTACTATAAAGCGCGTTAAATTATAACTTTGCATAACATTATTATATTGATGATATAATGGTGCCATAATTGTTCAAGTTGTGTCATTGCTTGGGTTTCGTAACCGACAGACAAAGAGTGTTCAGCCGGGAGCTGCGTACGACGTGCCTCTAGGCCCTTCTGTAGCTCTGTACATTTCGTAATGTAAGGTCTTTTGTGGTCACCTAGAGTATGTGGAATTCGATGTATCATTAGTATGTGACTTGATATGCTGAATTCGTGTATATTGGGTGTTTAGCTGATATTTCAGTGCGGCGGATAATTCTTGTTGATTGATTTTAATGCGCCAGACATCTAAGACATTCCGGCGAGCCTGGCGTAGTCGAGATCCAATAAACCCGGTCGTGGCATCGAGCCAACGAACAAATTCCCGGCGGAATAAAGGGAGCCTGTTCCGACGGCCATCGGCGAAGCCGAGGACTCACCTAAGCATATCTTTGTAATTAAGTCTAGTGCTGATTCACTCTTTGCACGCCGCGGGTCGCCGAGTAACGTAGAACTGTATTATAATTGAATAAGAAAGGTTTCGGTCAGTGTTGGTCATTTAGATAGGAAATCATAACTCTTTCACCAGTGGGAGTGGTTAATTATAACGTAAGGGGACCTTAGATAATACTAGTGGTGGTACATTCTTTTTTCCTCATACGTAAAATGGTTAATGTTATGTTCCGCCGTCATAGACTAGTACCTATGTGCATTGATTATTGAAATTATCTTCCTCAGGAGCGGTAGCCAAGTTTCAACCCAGGGGACGTCTAGGCAGACAGCATTTACCGGCAGGGGGTAGAGTCACCATGGACGTTGTGTTCTGTACCAGCCGTAATTGTCCCAATCTCCCAGTGACTGGCCATCAACAGCGTGTACACTGTGTGAAGTGTCTTGATCGCTCTCGCGGAGGTTGGCTTACAAAAACTTGCCCCCAGTGCTAGACGTTTAGAAATGGGGTGGTGACTCATTCCGATGAAAAGTGTAAGACTGTTTTGCTTTACATTAGAACCGATTTTAAACATTATAGCCGTGAGGTGGCGTATAAGGCCCTTCAATTGGATGATCAATTATTGTGGGGTTTCCTGGATAGCACACCAGCGTCACCCGGCAAGGCTCAAAGCTCGACATCGTCTCGTCCTGCTCCACCTGCTCCCCCACCTCGGTCTAAGCAGAAGAAAGTTGTATCTAAAGCAACAGTATCGACGGATCACTTGTCCGACTGTACAATGTCTTCCCACCGTCAGTCCAAGCAGACTAGGACCTCTCAGGAGAGGCACAACTCGCCATAGAGACCAGCTTCAAGATGCCGGTCTCGCTCGAGGTCTCCTCTTCAATCACAAAGATCCTCATCTCCTTCGTTTGCTCCCCCAGCAAAGAGACTCAAATCTGATTCCCAAGCACCTTCCCATAGAGGTGCTAAAGAGTCCAAGGATAAAGGCCGCTTGGTAAAACAGAAAACTCCGGCAAAGAAGACAGCCTCGACACCTGGTGTGTCCAGGCCTCCACTGTCTAGGGCTGATCAACAGCAACTGTCTTCCCCTCGCCATGGCACCTCGACTCCTGCTGCTGAGCGCAGTATTTTCGGCCCCTAAGCCTATCCTACGACGGTTGTTGTTTCTCCTTCCATTCATAAGAAGCCATACACGATTCCCCACCGGGCGACGCCGGAGGAGTTTCCTTTCCTACTTCCAGTGCTGCGGAAAGATCGCCGGCATGCCACAGCTCTTTTAGACGCCCGAAAGGCCTCACAAGAATGGCAAGAATCGTCTACGACTGAGCACCTGGGTCGCTCCTCCCCGATGGACCATTCCCCTATTCCAGATCTTTGGACTGATCAAGAGCCATTGCCGTGATATTTAGAGACTGCGGCAAATGACATAGCCAACCGGTCTGAGGAGGCCCGTTCAGAGGCCTAACCAGACCCCTCCCCCCGGATGCCGGGTGTCATGCCACCTTTTGAACAAACTGCGGCTGAATCAGACTATACACCGTCTGGCCAATGGCACTCTCCTCTGCCGAAGGGAACGCAGGACTCTGAAGCCTCTAGCCCTCAATCTACGACTGACCAAGGAAGAATTTTTGTGACACATGAACAGTTTTAAGGGTGGTTATAATTTGTTAACAGAGTTAATGAGCAAAGGAAGTCCAAGGTTTCCACTCCCTGGCCCCGGCTGCGTGACCTCTGAACAAAGCACAAGTACTTCCAGAAGTGTCTCCTCAATTCACCCTCATTGTTACTGAAGCGACTACTGTCAGTACCGTTACGCAGACAATGTTGCCGTCAAAGTTAAATCTGCTAACGGACATTATTCCACCTCCCTTTAAAATCTTCCCTTGTTGCAAAGGACCTTATGCCACTGTTGTACGGTCAAGATAGGTCGTGGTTGGTTGTAAAGCTCACTCGCCCTGAGGTCACGCAGCCTACGGTCGCGGGAGAGATCCCTGTGCCAGACAATTTGTTTGTGGAAATGAGTGAGTCCAAGAAACTAAGGGCCAAGAATCATGCTTGTGACGTTTTGGACGTTGTTATCAAAGCGATTCCAAATTTGTATATTCCTGAATACTTTTTTTATTCCCAGTCCCCGGCCCTACCACCTGCCTATTCTGTCAAGTTGTATTCTGAATGGTCAATATCGGATGGCTTAAATGACATCAAGTCACTGCAAGGGCTTACCCCTCAACTAAAGTCACATCCACGCCGGGACAATTCTGTATTACCGGTATTGCATATCGAGGGCGTAGGTGTGGGCCCGTAGACTGGGCGGGAGCAGGAAGCCCGGCTGTTTGCCAGCATTAATAGCAATAAGAGTAGTCATCAACTCCCACCGGAAAATCATAATTGGTTTTCCATGCCGGTAGCACAGGCGGAAGGAGTCCCACAGAGTATTTTAGATTTCTTGTGTGCTCCTAAACTATCTTTGTGTCAATTAAAGGAGCCGTTCAGTACGCCTACTCAGCTACAATTAGACAAGGATTTTAAAATGAGACAACGTGCCTGGCGGTTACTATCACAGTTTCTGATTAGTCGGCAGCTAGCAGAAGCGTTTGCGCAAACGACTGAGGCAATACCGGAGAGTAACACCAACAAGGCATTATCTCTTACCCGACGGGTCTTGTTGCAGAATTCCGTTCAGTCGCTTGGGGACGTTCGCATGGCTCTCTTTGAGGCCATACGAGTGCGCCAAGACCTAAAGGTGTATCTCGTCGGGAAGCTTCCGGAAGAGATTGTTAGGAGGTTGATTTTATCTGATGTGCTAACCCCTACCCCTACCTCCACAGATGCTTGGCACACTATTAATTGTTTACTAGACTCTAACCGTGCCACTGCTTCCAAACTGAAGAGTGAGTCAGCACATAAACCAGCGCAGTCTAAGAGTCATCAACATGCGTTTTTTGAGTCCCCACAGTCTGGCAAGACTAAACCCCGGCCTGGAAGCAGTGGTTCAGTCAGGGGCTGAGGTCAGGTTAGGGGTAGAGGAAGGTGGTACTGAGATCAGTTGAAAGCCAAGTCAAGCAATGATAGCAAAGCCACTCGTCCAACTAGTCAGTCAGCTGAGTCAACCCCTTCCCAGTAATTTTTTTTAGAAACAACGATGCTCTCTCACTCCCAAGGCCCAGGCAGGGCATGTCGGATCCGAGTGTAGCTCTGCCGGACAATACCAGTTTCGAAACTGGAAGCTTTTGAGCATGTTACCGGGCATGGCCCCGCCGGACATTGGCAAGGGCCTCTCCTGGAGGTGGACCCGGCAACCTCGCTTACGTCAACCATCAGAGGTCAATCATGTTTTATTAGAGGTGGTAGATGGTAGAAAAGCACGTATCGGTTCAGGTCAAGTCAGCCCACCCAATCTATACATCCCAGCTGTTCTTGGTGCCAAAGAGGGACAGCGATCAGAAGAGGCTGCTCATAGACCTGTCTGCTCTAAACCCGCTATATTCCCAATCAGTCGTTCAGGATGCTGACAGTGAATCAGATCAGGCTAACATTGCCGCCGCAAGGTTGGATGTGTTCCTTAGATCTCACAGATGCCTACTAGCATGTCCCCATAAACAAACGATTTCAAAAGTACCTGGCTCTGTGCCAAGGGAATCAAACGTTTGTCTTTCAAAGAATGGCATTTGGTCTAAATCTTGCACCACGTATATTCACAAAACTAGTCCGACTAGTACCATTGTTTCAACAAGGAGTCAAAATTATGTGGTGTCTAGACGAATGGTTGGTGGTAGCAAATTCCGAAATGTTATTCCTCAAACATGTACAAATAGTAATTACTCATGTTAAAGCTCTGGGGTTCAAGGTAAACTTGACAAAGTTCAACCTTGTTCTCACGAGAGCCATCCAGTAGGTAGGCATACTGTGGGACACCGAACATTTGTCATTGAACCTGAGTGCAGACAACTGGCGGGGCTTCGCAGGAAACTCTTCCGATTCTTGCACTGTCAGACCACCACACAGCGAGTTTAGGAGTCTCTAGTGTGCTCACTCAACTGGATCAGATTGACGGTTAAGTTAGGACGTCTGAAGGTCAAGAGGGTAATTTCGGAGGGAAACCAGCATTTCTCTCTCTTGCCGGAGGGAATGCTATGGCCAACCCAGAGTTAATCCACAACCTACTGGCGCACTGGGCGAAACCAAAAGTATTGCACTCAATAATGGCATGGACAACTCCTCTGCCGACGGTATGGGTGGACACGAATGCGTCCGGTACCCAGGGATGGGGTTACCAGTCGAATCTGGGCCACCAAGGTCAGGGTCTGTGGTCCAGATACGAAGACCTGCACATCAATGCCAAAGTACTTTTAGTCCCTCTTTTCTTTCTGCAGGAGCACAGCTTAACTCTAGTGAGGAAGTCAATAGCCTTCAGGATGGACAATCTGAACGCAGTCACATGCATTCAGAAGCAAGGGTCAGCGATATCTCGAGTGTTACAAAGGTTGTCGGAAGAGCTATTTCTCTTAGCCAAAAAGTTAGAGATTTATCTCCACGTCACTTATCTACCCGGCGTCGGAGCACACTAGTAGAGTGGTCCCTCAAGCAAAACATCCTTCAACAGATGATTACCGGGCCATAAAATCCACAAGTGGACTTGATCGCATCATAGGAGAACCACAAGCTTTCTTAGTTCCTCATACGCTGGGTGAAAACCCCGGCGGGAAGACCAGACGCAATTCAAATGGAACTGGAACAAATGGAACTCCATTTATCTGTTTCCGCCACCCGACGCATCTTTAATGTGCCAAGTAGTTCACAAACTTTGGATTATCGGTGCATGGTCTCGTTGATAGCGCCTCTGTGGCCGTCCCAAGCTTGGTACGAGCAATTGCAGTCATGGTGCGATCTCGATCTCGTATTTCCACTTAGACACGATTGGAAACCTAAGGACCTCGCTAACTTTTGCCTTGTGGACATGCAGAAGGGTAAATGGTTAACCAACTTTGATGAGAGCGTGACTCAGAAATTGATTAATCAATATACTACCTCCTCCCAAAGACAAGAAGGCCTTTACTACTTGGATTTCAGAAACTGACCAGTAGAGTCCTCAGTATACTTGGTTTTAAATATTTAGATTATTTGTTTGAGCAAAAATAATGTTCAGTTGTCACATTAAAGAATCACCTCACGGCTATTAAAAAGCCCTTTTTTTATTTAACAGGACTCTCTGTGCCGGCGGCGGAGGAGAAGGGGTTCATGCATGCATGCTTCTGGCTCCGCCCACCATCTCGCCAACTCATGCCCACCTGGTCAATAAATCTAGCCCTTTCAATGCTTCATTCGCATCTGTTTTGTTGTAATTCATCCTTTGAGTTACGTTTGAAAAAGGCTGTTTTCCTTATGGCCATGGCCACAGGTAACCGGGTCTCTGAGTTGGCAGCGATGAGTTCGGAACCGGCATGTCTTCGGATCTCGCGGCGCGATATGAGTGTACATATAGCGCCAACGCCCAATTTTGTAGCCAAGAATGAGCATGCTGATCATGCCTCTACTGAATTCGAGGTCCCAGCCCTCAAGCGAGGTGATAGTCACCACTTATTGTGCCCAGTCAAGTCGTTTTCCCTTCATATACGTGCAGCCCCGCCTCTACAGGCTGGAGCGCTGTGGGTTTCAAAGACAGGTACATGCCTTTGAGAGCGGCAGTTAGAACCTCTTTTAGTGGATGTAATTAGAGAGAATAACCCTGGCTTTAATGGGCGAGCATAGGATTAACGTAAGTGGGCAGCTTCGCTCAGATTCTTAAAAAATTACACTTTGGATGACATCCAGCAAACCAACTTATGGTCCCCTAATCACATCTTTCTGACGCGGTACCTGTCCGTAAACTTAACTAAACCTTTATTTACAATGTATTGCGATAAGGCAGAAGGGCTAAGTTTATGCATTGTTGTTATGTTGGGAGAAAATGAGGGGGGGGGGGGGGGGAGGCAGCAGCTGAGACCTCTCCCCTATCTTGCATGTGTGTGTTTAAAAGTTAAGTATTTTCAGATAGGGTAATCATTATCCGGGTTTTTCCTATTAGACTAAGTCTATAGAGAGATGCAATTTATTTCTAAGTATATTTATTTTGTAATACTATGTACAAACATTTATATTTAGTATTCTATATTTTGTGATATAAGTATACTTGAATATTTTTATATACATAATCTAGATGCATAATTTATGTGGATGCTAGACGGCAACTTCTTTAAAAGCTTAGGTCTAGGGTTCATGAAGGGTGTAACTTTTAAGAACGCCATCTGTAACCCTTTTTATGTTTTATATTAAACTTTGATCTTTATAGCGTGTTTCACTCGACTTTATGTAATTTATTAGTGGTTTGTTGATATTTCTGATGAATGTCCCCCTCCAGTCTTGAGAATTCACGTAGTTCGTCATTGAAGGAGGGGCCACTAATAAATTATAGGTTTGAGTCCCGAAGGGAAGAGTGAAGATTCTGGTCCTCCCATCCATCCCCTTCCCATTTATCTGATGTACTTAGTTTAGTCTTGATAAATCATTTGAGGGCTAATTGCGGCGATTGACGCTAGGGGTCGCCGCTATAGATCATCAGGCTGTCGGGAAGCACAGTACTGGTAGATCAAGTATATTCTTTTATTTCTTAATGTTTACCATATTTTTTATCGGTTTATTCAGTACAGTAGTGGCATCCGCATCATACATAACGAGTCAGTTAGTTTTTGAGCTTTCGCTCATGATGATATGGTTAATGTCTATTGTTTGGGCTCCTAGGCGGGACATTTGAAATAGCGAGCCATGAGTTCAAAGAAAGGCTATAACTTTGTTAAGGCAGTTTGTCAATGATTCCGGGGCCACTACTAAATATTAGGTTTTCATTCTTCCCTTAGGGACTCAAACCATTGCCTATGTCAAGTAGTGGAAAATGCAGCCGTCACAAAGCATATTTTATTGTCATTAGAGTAAACATCACTCCAAACCAGTTTGTCCTATCATTTTATTCTGCCAGTCAACACTGCCAAATGGCGAATTGTAATATTCGCGAAGATAATTGCGTTGACTTTTGGCATTTTTGTGTGCAGTATTTCCTGGCAGGGTTTCAATAGGATCAAGGAGGTCCTATGATGAGGCCCCCCTCCGGATGCTTTCGCCTTCGATGTCTTCCTCCTCCACGATTCTGATGGGTTTCTGATTCTTTGCATGTTGTGGAGGCAACAGCAAGTGAGGACCACCGACTCCCCGGATGAAGTGGAATTGTGGTCAGAAGACAGCGATACGTGTGACAAATAGGAACAGGTTATTGAACAAATCGCATACATAATTATACACATAGAATAATGCACATAAATGTTTAATAGTCCTTTCGCCTACATAGTTGATCACATCACTGTTTGGGGAGCCGTGATGAAATAATACATTGCTGGGACATTGTTTCAACACTCAAAATTCAGTTGCTCATACACGGAAATTTTTTGAATGTTTGAGGAAAGTTGGCCGATACAATATGAAAAGTGTTTCAGAAAAGTACCTACTAAAATGACAGATGGGATTATAATTGGAAGGGGGATCACCTACTCATTGACGGACAGCAAGAGAAAGAGAGAGAGATTAGGAAGGTAAGGTATGGGCAAGGAGCTTGTTGTAATTAGCGTTGACAGACGGGGACCAGGAAGGATAAAGAGAGGTGGAGAGAGAGAGATGGCGTGAGAGAGGCAAAGACTGAGACGGAAAGCGAGAGGTGGAGAGTATGAAAAGTAATATAAAGACAGAGATTTGATGTTCTGTGTGTGAATCATTTAAAAAAAAAATCCGTTTACTCATCTACTTGACATAATACCAAAAGCATTCTCCACAACTCGTCGAGCTTGTGAAAGTCATTTGTTGAAGATGCGTATCTCGTCTGTCAAGGTTCTCATTGGGTACGGTTATATCAACCAGGTGCATAGTGGGAAGGCATCATCTCCAATTATGAAGAATGATATCGGTTGATCGTCGTTTGCAAGTGGTTACGGTGCTGGAAAACCAAGGTCATTCTTCTCCAACAGGAGCCGCAGGGGATTGTTCAGGAACAAACCTCCATTTGACGAGGATCCTTCGGCACCCAAATTACAGTAGAGAAATTTATAATTGGCATCAACCTGGGTGAGCAAAACAATGGAGTGATTACCTTTGTAGTTGTAGTAAACCGAAGCACCTTTGGGAGGCCGTCTAATTATCACGTTTTCCGCCCAAAGCGCATGCTGAAATTGCCATTTCTTTGTGAACATTTCTGTCACTGCCTTCCACTCGTCAGGTGTGGTTGGACAATTAACCATCTCCTCCATGTACATTTGTACAATGGCCTCACACACTTCTGGCACAGCCAAACATATTCCAGGTGCATGGGCTTTCCTCCAATGCGTGTTCTTCTTGGCTATCATTGGTTCAACTTTCTCAAGGATCTCATTGAAGAGAGGTGGGTCCATTCTCATAACGTTTCTGAAATCTGCAGTGTCATTTGCTTCCATTTACTGCACTAGGTTTTCGTAAACCCCAAATTCTGGCCATTATAGGAGCCATGGCCTTGTCCACACTGAACGCTGTTTTTGCTTCTTCCTTTTCTTCTCCATTTTCTCCTGTCTTACTTGATCCTCATATAAAACAGCCAACGTACACATCCGCCGAGTTGTTATATCAAACTTCAGGTGCAGTAATTCAAACTCACGCATGTCATGTATCGACATTGCTGAGACTTGACAAGTACGTGTGAATGCGATTGTTGAGGTGAGAATGGTATGTGAGCCTAATTACATGCTTAAAATTAGAAAGTCTCACATTACCATCGTTCACTGTCCGGGATATCACCAACATACCCGCAACGGTGTCTGCAACGATTTTTACAGAAAATCATGTTGAGTCGTGTATGTGGGAAAGGGCCTTAAGATAATTGTATATCATTGGTCTTGGTGAAAAAGTCATGTGATAGGAAATTACAATTTTATATTATAAGATACTGTCTTTTACTTTGTGATTTTAATTCATATTTTAAGGAATGACTGATAGACTATTTTATACTTGAGTTTATAATTCAATAACAATAATAATAATAATAATAATAATAATAATAACGATTATTAAAAATATTATTGTTGATACAAAAACAATAATTATCTTAAAAAGTAATGTACACCTCTCTCTCTCTCTCTCCACAAAATGACATACTGCCGTATTTAATATATTATGGTTGAAATATTGACAATTTGTTTCTTCAAAAACTTCCTCTCGAAATATTATTTGATTGCACAGCATGGCATTCCATTAACAATACCCTTGAACAGTGATCAGTCTGAGGCCAACTTTATGAACTTAACCACTAGTCTGAGGGCCTGGTGAGGTCCCTCCATACAATCTCTCCATCAGTGCTGCAATAATACCACTACCAGTACCACTTGTCACAGTTCACTCACATTTCCAGTCGTCACATAAGTACAGTCGGCCAACAATACAGCTTGACAAGGGATTATGTTAAATATGTTATTATAAAGTGTAACAATGGTACACATAATATACAGACTTAACCTACCTACTATTTTGATCCTTTCTGTCTGTTGCATTTTTCATGTATATATATGTAAATAGCTTAAATTTCATAAAGAATAGCTGGAATGTTGCCCGACTGTACCTCAGTAAATTGAGCAACTAACCCAGCACATCCATATTCACTGTGTCTCCCACTGAGTCTCCCCGAGCGGTATCCACCATCATCGTGCCACACACACACAAGTACACACACCGGAATATATTACGTCAAATCAAATCGGAAGAAGTTCTTTTAATCTCACATACGATCTTTGTTTATATAATTTTGTATTTAATTTGTTTTAACACGAGTTGGCAATCATATCAATTGTTGTACCCTTAGGAAACAGACCTTTCTCAGACAAAACGACAATGACACACATATGCATTGGGATCTCTTGTAGAAACTATGCAAACGATCTGTTCATGTAATAATATATGAACAGATCGTTTGCATAGTTTCTACAAGAGAATATGATGAATATGTCTGTCATTCGGTTCCCAAGAAACACTCCTCTCTCCTTAGTACTACATATTAATGTCGTCTAATATCCAGTGAATTACCCCTGTGGTTTGAATGATCGATGTTGCCTGATAAATTAAATTCGGGTTGTCCGAATTATCAAAAACATGCAAGTATGAATTGAAAACAAATATGCGTATTTGACATAATCATATTATGATTATGACAATTCGGAAAACCCGAATTTAATTTATCAGGCAACATCGATCATTCAAACCACACGGGTACAGACACATTCACTTGATATTAGACGAAATTTAAATGTAGTGCTAAGGAGAGAGGATTGCTCCTTGGGAACCGAATCTTAAGGAGGAATAAAAGAATACTAGATGCCACGAACAGTTCCATTCTTTATTAATTTCGAAACGTCTTGTAATAAAGAATGGAACTCTTTGTGGAATCTATTATTCTTCAATTCCTCCTGAAATTTAAATGTATTTAGCATTCTGTGCCGTGTGTGTGGCCTGAGATATTATTCTAAGCATTGTGATTACAGATGTTTATGGAACATTTGTTGTAATCTCTATTATTTTGATCAATTTTGTCATTACCTTTTATCCAACACACACACATCAGATCATAAGACTAACATACATAAGACTAATGCATACATACATACAAGACTATACATACACACAGTCTGGGTCAACAGTGGTTTCTCTTCTCTACTACAATGTGAAAGAGCCGCAATGACGTTCGCAAAAAGGAGCTCATTATATTCTTCAACAAGCAACACTCCAACTTGTCTTTTCCCAGAATAGAGTAGTGGGGTTTCTGAAAAATGTGAATGTTAGGAGCATTTTTAGGTAAAAGTTGGGAACCAGACTTTTTAGCATATTTCAGGTATGCTGAATTCGATAAACCCGGTTCCCAAGCGAAATTTTGAGTTTTTGACCATCTAATTTGCATAAACAAAATGGCCGCCAAATTGGAAATTTTTGACACTTCATGAACCATTTTCTCCAATATCTCTCTAACTAGGCAAGCAAAAATGACAAATAAAGTGTCTATACTTATGTTTTGAGGGTCAGAGAATGTGATTAAGGCATCTTTAAAGTGATTAGTGATAAGCCTTCACGTAAATGTGCAAATCAGTGGCTGCAATTATAGAAAAATAAATTTCTCCAATATCTAATGCTAATACTAATACTAATTGTTTCTTTTATTTGCAGACTACAATGGATCCAGTAGTTACTTTGAAGAGGCCTTCACCTGTAGATTACAGCTTGTGCATCTTCTGCCAAACTCACACAGACAGTGATTTTGTAAAACAAGCACAAGCAACGGACATGACTTTTTTCCTGCGACGTCAAGATTCTGCCACAAAACCTTCTTGGACAGTATTCAATCAGTCAGTCTCAACAGAGGAACCAGAGCAGACAGCAGTAGGGTATTTGCCCATAATTCTTGCTCCTGCTCACGAGTTAGATACGCTAAATACAGTTGTGAAGAGGTGCATGGCGATATCTTCACATTTCGGACAGAAGCATACAGTCCTTACAGTGGACCAAGCCTTATACTGCAAACTCATGGAACTGAAGTGGTCTGTGGAAGAATATCCGGATAAATTAATCCCTCGCCTTGGTGGACTTCATACCGCGATGAACTTCCTGAAGGCTATAGGAGATCACATGGCTGGATCTGGTTTAGCTGAAGTGTGGCTAGAGAGTGGACTGCTTGGGGAGGGTGCTGTGCAGCTTGTCCTATCAGGAAAAGCGTACAATAAGGCTATGAGAGCTCACAAACTTACTTTGCAAGCTCTTTGGCGGCTTTTGTTGCCAACATTTCTCCTGTTTGCTGCAGAGTCAGACAAGGAATACCATGATGAAGTTTCTGCGATAGCTGCTGATGACAATCCCGAAAGAATTCCAGAGCTGATAAGATGTCTGAAGCAGGAACGGTTTCACAATCTTCTGAAAGGTTTCATAGCAAGTAAATCTGATGATGTGAACTTTGTCTTCTGGTGGAACTATATGGACATGGTCTCAATACTGTTGCAGTTCACTCGAGCTCAGCGTGATGGAATCTGGGACCTTCATCTCCACTCCTTCAGTCTGATGTTGCCATACTTCATGCGGTATGACCACCTGAACTATGCAAGATGGGGTACAGTGTATATAGCCGAGATGAACCAACTACCAGAATCCGTGTTATCAGAGTTTCAAAGGGGCAACTTTGTTGTAAAACGTTCTGTTCAAAAGTTCAACCAAGTAGATCCAGACCAAGCCATGGAGTGGATAAATGGTACAGGAAAGAAAGCAGGTGGAATCATTGGCATCACAAAGACAACATCAGCGCTTTGTAGATGGACCCTTTCGTATAATATGAGGTCTCACATTGCAGCTGAAACGCATGCAATGTACAACAACTGTCCTGGTAGTGCACGTGTTCACAATGAAGCTACCAAATCACGGCAAAAGCGGGACAACGATGACGAGATGGCATTGCTCTCGGCCTTCCAGGGATTCAAGGTTTTTGCATCGGTTTCACCAGCGTCATTGCAGAATCTGGCCACAAAAGACCTAGCAACAGAGGCAATCCAAAACTCATTACTTTGTGCCAAAGAACTCGGACAAGAAAAAGTGAATACATTCGTTGAGGAGAGCATGATTGTACCTGAGCAAGGTGACAAGCCAGATGTCAGAATCCATGCACCCCTACACAGGAGTAATGCCAAAATGTTTGCATCTCTGTATGAAGTGGTCAAAGACAATAAAGAGAAAGACAAGAGAACTATCCTGAAGGCAGATAGAAACGTGCTTCAACGCCTTCTTACTGCCTATGAGGCAGGTCGTCCAGTTGACTTGCCAGCTGTCCTAAAGCACGAGCTTCTGCCAGTTCCTGTATCACTCGCTGAAATGAATGGTACACTCCGCACTGGAAATAAGTCCATACTGGCAGATAAGTTAACGGAAGACATAATCTGCCCTGAAGCTATTGAACTTCACGACTCATCATCCTGCCTAATCATTGATGGACAAGCACTGGTGGTTGCTCTGGGAAAGCCTGACAATGCAATGACCTTTGGGGATTTGGCCGACACATACGTAAGAGCAGTATTAAAGGCAGGTTCTAACTATCAACGGGTAGACATTGTGTTCAACAGATATTGAGAAGAGACAATCAAGGATGGTACGAGGACACGACGCACGAAAGCAGATCGACCAATCAGACGAATTGTTGAGGGACGTGATGTGCCTCTTCCAAAAAAAGGGACTAACTTTGTGTCGCTCCCTGCTAATAAAGCTGATCTTGCAAATTTCCTGTCTGAGGAACTGTGTTCTCAGGCACCTGATGATAAGGAGATTGTAGTTGCTGGGGGATTCAGAGAAGAAATTGAGGTTAGGTCATCAAATGCAATCACTGATTTGACTCAACTGAGAGCCACACATGAAGAAGCTAACACTAGGTTGGTGTTACATGCTGTGCACAGCCAGTTCAATACAGTTGTTGTGTCATCAAGGGACACTGATGTTCTCGTGCTTTTGGTTTCCCACTTCCCACGTGTACAATGTGAACACCTCTGGATGATGTCTGGTACCACCAAGAAAAGGCGATATATACCCATTGATGCAGTTTTCAACAACCTACCAAGAGATTCAACAACAACTCTTTTACCATTTCATGCATTAACCGGGTGCGACACCATCTCCTACATCGCAAATCACACCAAAAGGTCATCATGGAAAGTCTTCAAACAGCACCATCAATTGCTCATAAACTTGGGAATCGGTGAACTCACAGAGGAGACCATTCGATCTTCAGAAACGTTTGTCTGCAGAATATATGATGTGCACAAAACAGACTCTGTTGATGCAGCAAGGCATATACTGTTCTCAAAGACTGCCAAACCAGAAGCAATGCCACCAACACGTGATGCTCTCCGCTTCTATTTGATGCGAGTACACTATCAAGCAATGATTTGGAGAAATGCTCACTGTGCTGTACCTGAGTGTCCTGCACCCACAGACATGGGATGGAAACATGGCGATTCAGGACTACAACCCATTCTGATGTCATTGAGTCCGATCCCACAAAGTTGCCTGGAAATTATTTCATGTGCCTGCCAGAAACAATGCAGGACGCGTCGGTGCAAATGCTGCAAATCCGGGTTACGATGCACAGCAATGTGTGCATGTCAGCAACAGAGTGATGATCAAACTCCTTGTATTGCATGAATATGGTCTACTCCAATAAATAGTTCAGGTGAGTGACAGATATTGCCCTGTTTTGCCTGCATAAGCATCAAGGAGTATCTTGGGGTAAAGTTGGGAACCATTGATTTTTCTCTAATGACAGCCGCTAATATGTATATTAACACCTTACGAGCGGCCTATGCGGTTTATTTATGTGTACTGCACAGCGGGGTGTTTTTAGCCAAAATAGGGCTGTTTACGTGATCATTTTCATGCCTAAATAAGACCCAGAACGTAAAACAAGTACCTATCCCTGAAAGGGCATAAACAGAGCTTTCGAATGACACCATAACGATCCTTGTATGATGGATAGTTTTCTTGCAATAACCGTGCAACGCGAGTGCAAAAAGCAGGTAATTCGGTACTTTCAGTACATAATTGAGTATGTAGCGAGTGAGAGAGGGAGGAGGGAGCTGAGATTTGTGTCAGTAGGTTCGCCGCGGTGGTCTGGAGCAGTCATACGCTCGCTAGTCTCCTGCCACCACTTGTCTCTCTCTCTCAGCCACATTACGTGCTGAAATTGCCACTCGAGTTATGTCGAGCGCCGCCACATAGTCCAGCTTTTTTTAACTCGACTTATGTTGCTCGCCGCTAAATAAGGGTTAAAGTCTAGGCTTATTACTGATTCCTTTAAAAATGCCACAGTGACATTCCCTGACCCTCAAAACATAGGTATAGATGCTTCACTTGTGATATTTGCTTGCCTAGTTAGAGAGATATTGGAGAAAATGGTTCAAGAAGTGTCAAAAATTTCCAATTTGGCGGCCATTTTGTTTATGCAAGTTAGACGGTCAAAACTCAAAATTTCGCTTGGGAACCGGGTTTATCGAATTCGGCATGCCTGAATTATGCTAAAAAGTCTGGTTCCCAACTTTTACCCAAAAATGCTCCTTGATTCTTATAGAGGGCCTTTTTTAGGAAATCCCACTATACTAGAAGACCTTTGATACTGGCTGACTTAGTGAACACAAAGACCTCTGAGCCCTGGTGAAGGCAGGAATAACAAGGTTTGCTATTCGTGTCATCTCATTTCACTTTGCCTCAAAATGTTATCAATTTATATCCACTTTGATTCACCTTTGCTTTACATCACTACCCTTTTGCATTATTATAATTTTGTATCATAGCCACTTTACTTAATAACCCCTTTGCATAATAATCACATTGTCGTATATTCACTTTACCTTCTAGCCACTTCTTATTACCTTAGCTTCATTTCACAACCACTTGCCTAATAACTAATGCACCTCAAACAGATTCCACTTAACTAGTCCGGAAGCAACCTAACATCCACTAGTTTAATTGACGCTGGTTATAATGTATGACTGATTTATTTATTTATTTATTTATGTATTTTTTTTATTTTTTTATTAATGTACTGTATATAAAACAGTGTTTTGCATGGACTACTATATATATTGATGGCAGGGGTTTCCAGCCCTAAGTTACACGCCATCTTCATTTTCATTTTATGTTCATGCATAGAATGTTTTGGGATAGCCTACTTGTCTTCCCTATTGCCAGTGAACGGCTGTCCGTGGGGGCCGATGGGGTCACCAATTCCTTATGCCTGTACAATGTGATATTGTTAGGATTAAGAAGTACATCTAAGAATGGGTAAAATCTTCCTTCATAAGCCTTTTGATATTTCCAATGCTGCATATAATACGCAGATATATTGCAAATGGTGATATCGTATTGAACGGGCTATATTTTGGAAATAATTCCGTATGGACTATCACATGCAAATCTTACCAATAAACTTATCTATATCCTTTCCATATCGACAACATTTTATCAGCCAACATATTTGGGTGAATGGGACTCGTTAGCCTTGGTCGGCAACCCATCTAGGGGAGATAACCTTATCAAAATACGGGTGAATTGGACTCGTCGGCCTTGGTCGGCAACCTGTCTAGGAGAGTAAACCTTATACAAATCTGTACTGCCACCTTAGGGTAAAGAAGGTTAGTGGATGGATTAGCCGCACACCACTGTAGAAAAATAGTGCTAAAAAGATACATAAAAGGTTTCTGAGTCAGACGGACCTTAAATTGAGTGATCAATCCTGTAAGTCCTTCAGTAAACTGGCATGGGTTGTCCCTCATACAGGGGATAGGTCCGCTTGGGGGCATTTTGTGTATGGCCACCCTCATTAAAGGGAGTGAGGCGTCCGGCAATAGATGTATAGATAGATATCTGGGTTCATATACTTTATCTTGAACAATTGATTCAAAGTAAATTATCATATGTGATTGAATGACTGTGCATCGCAGTCACTTTCGCACTATACCAACTGTGCTTACTGTATAGAATAGGTATCTCTATCATATCGGAAGGTGAACATACTTTTGAAAAATAAACACTTACAAGGAGTCACATGGAATAATTAGTATCTCAACGAACTTTAGGTGCATTCGAAAGATATTGCAAGTTAAATGAGAGATATTGTATCGTTCACTTCACTCATTCCAGAGAATACTTAACCCTCGCCGAACGGCGATTTAAACCTACTCACGATTAGTGGATCCGGGAGTTTTTTTTAATTTTCGGCATGTTGGCGCGCTTATAAAAATGCAAATAAATAGCTAACCTAGGTTATATATATATCCATCGACAGTACTTGTGTTTATCTTGCGATGGGTGAAGACTAGAGGTCTCTAGAGCAAGTGGTTCAGTTTGTATGGTGAAAATAATTAGGTCAGTTTTGGCGGCCAGAAGCCTAGAAACCGTATTTACTCCCGGTTTTCCTAATTTACCAAAGCTCATATCTTTGCAAATATTTAGCCTAACCTAGTGTATATACTTACCAGAGGCATTAATTGGTGTTGTCTCGCCTTGGGTGAAGACTAAAACATTGTACATTGACGGGTTATTGTGTGAGGTGGGAAATGAGACCGGCTGTCTTGTTGTGATGCCAAGAATGAGGCAACGCAGTAGCTGCAGCCACGGCTACGGTCTATTTACATTCGTTCAACAATTGATTATTGATTATGTATTATATATTATAAACAAATATTGATTATTGATTACCGATTTATTTCACCATTGTAACCATTCCTAAGTCACTGTCGTCTGCTTTCATGCATCACTTGGGACTCAGGTTCTGCAAGTACAAGCTTTCGTTAGGCCTGCATGCAAGCAGGAGTCACATGACTGACTGGCTATGTGTTCTTGTTCTTGCTGGTTATACGGATCACCCAATAAGACAACAACACTTTCTCTAGTGCGGTATTAAGTGGTGTTAAGCCATGAAATAAGGCTATGGAGCTATGTAGGCCACCCATGTGATATGGAGAAAGCTCGATATGGCGCTAGACCACACGTGTCTATCTATCTATATGTTCAGGCCCAATCCCCATTTTGGGGGTAGCCGACTCAAGACAGAGCAAGAACAGGGAAAACACAAAAACAACATAAAACAAAAAATAAACACAGATAAAAAACACAAACTCTCACACATCCAGGTCACCCAGGAGAAGACCCAGAGACCAGGGTTACAAAGGTCGCTCCAGCACTCCCCCGGCCCCAGACCACCCGGAGAGGTTCCGATCTCACACGTGTGAGAAGGGTTAACACTATCTACTTTCTTCTTGAACGGATACACTATAGAACTATTTACATCTTGTGAAGGAAATTTGTCTAGGTAAAACAGATCTTAGATGTGTCGGCATATTCTTGTGCTGAACCTTTTCAAACTTTTCTTCCAGACATGGTTGCGTGCTGTATTCCTTTCGGGGGCAAATATTTTCTTATAATTCGTGTTCCCAAACCCAATATGCATTTTAAAGACTTCAATGGGTGGACCTTGTAGTTTATTTATGTCCAACGAAAAACAAGTTCAAAACTAGTAATTATAGCTCAATTTTGTTATCAATGAAATAAGCATTGTAGAGTTAGCTTCGACTCTTTCTAGTCGCTCTATATCTGTCTTGATTGTTAGAGACCAGAACTGCACAGCATATTTAAGAAGAGGCTGTATTAGAGCAATAAAGTGTGAACACTTCCTTATTTCTACTGTTGATTGATACTGCACTCTCAGTATACCCTAAATATTTTTGTCCAAATTTCTGTACTTCAATGCACAGCTTGGAAATCTTTAGGTCACTCCTAATTTACCACTTGCGAGTTTCAGGCTATACTGATCGTGCAGCCAAAGACATGAATATTAAATATAAATTAAATATTAATGTAGGTTTCTGATAAACAGAAAGTATGTTGAATGTGATGATTTACGTGTGAGTATCCTAGGTTCGAGTCGTGGAAGTGCCACACGTGTTTATTAATTTCCTTGATATCATTAATTAGGTATATTTGTAAGTTAATTTGTGGGTTGGTGATTTTACGAATATATATATATATATATATATATATATATATATATATATATATATATATATATATATATATTATATATATATATATAGTAGGATAAGTAGGGATAAGACGCCTGGACCCATCTTTATTCTCGAATTTTCGGCTTACATTAAGCCATCTTCAGGAGTACCATATAATCCCTAAACAAAGTTAAAACTCATAACAGAAGGACTAACGGGATCACTAATAAGTCAGTGAAAATTTAGTAAACAATTACAATCTATTCTATATTAATATTTATAAGTTTAAAATGTATAAACAATACTGAAAACTCACAGTTAGAAGTAGAAACTGAAACATCTAATTAAAAATAGATATAGCTATTTCGTAATTTACTTAAGAACATAGTGAACTATCAACAGACTACACCTTTTACAAAACATAATACAAAAATCACTTAATACATGTACACTTACCTAAGTACAGGGAAACAAAAGACCAAACACCTTCACAGAACTGGGTGTGGGGGTCAACTAAACACCGCCATAGCTCAAGTGACTGTGGAGCTGTGAAAGGAAATAAAATAAAACAAAAAAAATGTGATCGAAAAATTTGTGAAAACAAAAAAACACACACAATCACAAATATTTAAGAGTTGTTCAAAACATTAAGTTCTGGATTGAGCTTCTTGATGAGTAATTTTTCTCCAATGAGTGCGTCTGTATGATGCCTAAATTTCGTTAATATTTGAAAATCTGTATCAGAGAAATGATGATCGTTCTCATGGGAGTGATTACGGACGGCAGAAAATGCCATCTTTTGTAAAAAACTACCTGACCTGTAACTTTTGCCAATATGTTCGTATACCCTTATCTTGAATAAACGGCTGGTACATCCAATATAACCAGCATTACAGCTAGGACAAGTACTTCGGTAAACTATTTTCGAACATAGAGGGTCTATCACACGGTCTTTGAAATTTAAAAAATTACCAATTTTGAAGTCATCAGTGAATATAATATTAAAGTTAACTGCGGGGAATGAATCTTTTAAAATATTTTGAGCAATTTTCCGAAATTCGTAACTAATGTTACCATAGAATATACAGTATACTTGATATACTTGACCAATTTAGGAACATCATACTTGTGTTCACTGGCACCGTATTGTTTGACATTCAAAAACTTCTTTAAGAGAACTGTTGAAAAGATCTTCCTTATGATTATTATTAACAAAGTAGTCCCTTAATTTGTTTATCTCATCGTGTAGCGTGACATATTTATCCTACCATTATGGAAATTACGGTGCCCCGGTTCACCAGCTGACATACTAACAAGTATATATATATATATAATTATATACTGTATATATATATATATATATATATATATATATATATATATATATATATATATATATATATATATATATATATATATATATATATATATATATATATATATATATATATACAGTATATGCACTACAGCCATATTTAAGCTAGTAATTCCGCTAAATATAGATATCTACAGCTCCAACTTCATTATAGCCCAAAACTAGTAAATGGTCAAATAAATCATCCCATATCCTTGTCGAAGTCGGTCAATTCCAGTTTTGTCTAGTACCGAATAGTATTATTTGGCATTTGCCTGGCCGATGTACATCACTTTCCACTTAAAATTGTGTTTGCATTGCTTCAGACTATTCACCCAGTCTTAGCTTCTTTGGTGAGATAATAAAATCCATCACAATGTTTCGCTTTCACGCCAAGTTTCATATTATCTGCAAATCTGGAGAGAGAGAGAGAGAGAGAGAGAGAGAGAGTATGTGGGCAGCAAAGGTAATGGTTCACTAAGGGGAAAGTATGTTATTAGTGATGAGAGTCTCTGTAATGATACATGTGTAGGTGGTTGCAAAGTTTTATTTGTTTTTTTAAATAAGTGTAGACATCATTTTGATTAACTAGTTGAGGAATACAAAAATAATATATTAGTTGTATTTAATATGTTATACATGTTTTATGTGTGTGTATGTGTGTGCGTGTGTGTGTATGTGTGTGTGTGTGTAGACCTATGTGTGTTCCCCAGACCCTGTGATATATGAGAATATAACTGGAGACCTCATATGGAGAAAGGCACTGCAAACACAGGGAGGGGCAGGTCCATCAGGTATAGATGCTAAGACTTGGAGGATCTTCCTAAGTCAAAACTAGTTTGGTTCAGCCGCGAGTGTCCTTTGTGAAGCAATAGCAATGCTTGCAAATAAACTTGCATCATCAACATGCGTGAACATAGAACATAGGCGTTGGGGAAGTTCTTAGAAGGATTATAGGAAAAGCAATCATGTCTGTATTTGGAAAAGATGTACACAGAACAGTGGGTAACTTACAAGTATGTGCAGGACAGCAAGCCGGAGGAGAAGCACAAATACATGCAATGGGCAGATGTATGATGAGGAAGATTGTGAAACGGTTCTGCTAGTGGATGCTACAAATGCCTTCAACACCATTAATATAAGGAGCAGTTGTAAGGAGCCAGCTAACTTGTATATAGTGGGAAGCACAAAGAAGGAAGAAATTAAAATTCTCAAATCAAATGAAGGAACAACGCAAAGAGATCCAGGCGCAATGGCAATGTACGCTCTGGCACTATCTATTCTGCAGCAGAAAATAAAACATGAGGAGACCCGAGTGAAACAAGTGGGATATGCTGATGACCTCACAGGTGCAGGAAGAATAAGGGATTTCAAAGAATGGGGACGGAGAGTACAATCGGTTGGCGCAGTCATTGAGTACCATCCTAATCTTAGTAAATATGTACTAATTGTGAAAGAAGGCCAGTATGAAGAAGCGGTGCAGATTTTTGATGGGACAGGAGTGAATATTACAAAATAGGGTCAACGCCATTTGGGAGCGGTAATAGGCACAGAGGCATAAAGGAAAGTCTATGTACGAACACAGGTAGGGGAAGGGGTAAAGGAAGTGAGAACCCTGGCAGACATTGCGAAATCTGAACCACATACTGCATATACTACTTTCACATATGGTGTTAATCCCTTCTGTACCGGCGACATATTATTAACCTCATTCTGGCTACTATTAGACGATGTCATTCAACTTTAAAAGAGCCTCCAGCGATTAACATGTTCGAACTATTTCACTTAACCCTTTTTACTACCACAGATCCTGGTTAATCAGTAGTTAATCACATAGTCGTCTAAATATAGCTAAAAGGAAATTAAAAAGACGTTGCCGGTACAAAAGGGTTTAAGCACAGATGGACCTTTCTTATGAGAACAGTTCCTACATTGGACCGATGCTCCAACCACTGGAAGAAGTAATCAGAGAAGCATTCATACCTGTTTTAACAGGGAGGCAAGGTGTCACGCAAGAGCTGAGAGATCTATTAGCTCTTCCGCCAAGGTTCGGAGGTATGGAAATCATAAACCCAGTGGAGGCTGCGCCTTATGAGTACCAAAATTCCCTTAAACTCACTATGTCTCTGACAGAAAAAATATGTGAACAAAATGAAAATTATGAGGTAGAGGAAGATGAAGAACAAAATGCAAGACATGAAATAACAAAGAGCAGAGAAGAGACGCAGAAACATAGCCTAGAACAAATTAAGACCGGATGTAGTGAAAAACTGAAAATGAGAGTTGAAATGGCACAAGACACGAGGGCTTCAAATTGGCTCACTTCATTACTAATGAAGGAAAAAGGCTTCAGCTTACATGAACAAGAATTCAATGATGCCGTAGCCTTGAGGTATGGGCAGCCAGTTTTAAACCTTCCGCTAAAATGTGCATGTGGTGAAATAAACAACTCGGACCACTGTATGACCTGTAAGAAAGGAGGATTCATCTATATCCGACATCACTGCATAAATGCTGAACGAGATGTGACATGATGTCAGAATCGAACTGGATGTTCTGCCTATGGACGGACAGCGCTTGGCCCACAATACTGCACATACTTCAAATGAAGCAAGAGTGGACGTAAGTGTTCGAGGTTTTTGGACGAGGAGACAACGTTCTTTTTTCGACATCAGAATCTTTAACCTAAGCGCACAAACATATTGTGAGTGAGGACTCAAGGTGGCATACTTCAGAAATGAAAGTGAGAAGAAACGCGCTTATGAAGAACAAAATTTTAACAAGGGATCAAGGAAGCTTTACTCCTCTGGTCTTCTCATCGTCGGGAGGAATGGGACCTTCAACAAGTGTCTTCTATGCCAGATTAGCTGAACAAATATCGGAGAAAAAGCGCCAGCATAGTAGTCAAGTCATAACTTGGATGAGATGCCGAATCTCTTTCTCTCTTCTCAGGTCTGCACTCCTGTGTCTCAGGGGTACAAGGTCCTCTCCGCTACAGACGACAAGAGTGAGAAACATGGACTTTGAAATGGCCGTGGCAGAGGGCCGAATTGGGAAGCAACTAGGTTTGATTTAGGAAGGTAAAATAAGATAAACTATAAGGAAACTAGAATAAGCTAGGTAGTGCACCCCTTTGTAATTGTCACTTTAATATAAAACAAATGTGTGTGTGTGTGTGTGTGTGTGTGTGTGTGTGTGCATATATTCGCTTAATTTGTGAAATGTTACTTGAACGTTTATGATTTGTTTACACAATTTTTAATATTTATGAAACATTAAAAACAAAAATGTATAAAAAAGGGTGAATGTCTTGTTCATGGTTATATTACTTGACGTTCACATTTAGATGCTCTGTATGTGTAGAACTTCAATCAATGTTTCTTCTGTTAATCCTCCATAAAGTATTAGGTTACAGTAACAGGATGTAAAGGTTTAGTTATATTCGTACTTGGTTATAAGGTAATAAGAGTATATGTTATGCCACTAGCTTCCCAACCCAGTATGTACTACCATCGTCTCTTATTAAATTATCAAAAGCTTTCTAATAACATAATACCTTACTGTGGTCCATGTGCGCCATTCCTTATATTTATGTTTAACCTAACCTATCTAAACGATCCCAAGACATGTGAATATGCGACGTTATTAAGGGGAGAATCCTATTGCTTTTTATTGTTATAGATATATATTTGTTTTTCTTTGCTTAACCCCTTCATTACCGGTGACATATTCTTAATATTTGTTAACAACTATTAGACGCTTGTGTGCAGTTTATAAAGGGCCTCCAGCAATTAACAGGCTTCCAAATATGCCACTTAACCCTTTCACTACCACAGATCCTTCTTATACTGCACAACATCCTCTAAATATAGCTAGAATCAAATTAGAAAGACGTCGCCGGTACAGAAGGGGTTAATATAATTATTCTTTTAGCTTTATCCCAAGACCTCCTTTAAGTTTAAATATATACTCCCCCTTTTGAGATAAATTTGTGCGTGTTTCTGTTGAAATATACCTCGGCCAAAGGCTGGTTACCCTTGAATTACAGGCTCGCTATCACTCGCCACGAAAAAATCGACAATTAAATGGCACGAAAGGTCTTAAAATCTCCAAACAAATCGGCTGTATGTCTTAATGTATCAGAACTAATGGGTCAAAACACGAGGGAGGATTGGGGCCTGAAACGAGCCACTTGCATTAGGGTTATTTATCAAGACTCACATCATTGTATGATTGTATGGTGCCACTATATATATCTAAATAGTCTTGGTCAAATAGTATAGCAACACAAATAATATACATATGAGTCACGCTCGCACGCCTCAGGTCCGGCCATCACAAATCACTACAAGATTTCAAACACAGAATATATCCCCCTCAAGGCTCTTCTTGTAACCGCTGTCAACAACCCACTGACAAGACCGAACATTTAATGCTCTACTGTCCAACACTTGACCCACACAGAAACAATTTCAACATCTTTTTACTCAAAGATCTCTGGACCCACCCGAGAGAGGTGGATGACGTGGGATTCCCATAAAGGTCATCTTGGGGCTACTACTAAAACAACAACACAACTAATATATAGCGACCCATATCCATGGTACCACGATTGCAGCTCTATTTCTGTCACGATCCTGGGCCATCTCCTTGTTCAGTCAACTTGCTAACTGCTTTACTTAAGGTGCGTTACTCGGAACACTAATAATAATGAATTGTCATCTTTCATTCAATCAAAATATCCATCGCCATCCGAAGCTATAAGTTCACATTACGTCACTATTTTTTTTTTCTATGTGAGTGAGGGAGGCAAAAGGCAGAACTACCTATAGCGAGAGCCTCCCCCATATTTGAAAGAGTGACAGGGCCAAAATCAAGGGACGTTCGAGCCAAAATGTATTAATACTTGTCTCTGCCAATGCATGATTATCAGCTTTACTCATACATGTTTTAATCATTATGGTTGTGTGTTCTAGCCCGCGCACGTCCTCCCTTACAGGCCATGCCTCACTGTTCTAGCCGGCGCACGTCCTCCCTTACAGGCCATGCCTCACTGTTCTAGCCGGCGCACGTCCTCCCTTACAGGCCATGCCTCACTGTTCTAGCCTGCCCACGTCCTCCCTTACAGGCCATGCCTCACTGTTCTAGCCGGCGCATGTCCTCCCTTACAGGCCATGCCTCACTGTTCTAGCCCACGCACGTCCTCCCTTTCTGGCCATGCCTCACTGTTCTAGCCGGCGCACGTCCTCCCTTACAGGCCATGCCTCATTGTTCTAGCCCACGCACGTCCTTCCTTTTTTTTTTTTTTTTTTTTTTCTATGTGATTGAGGGAGGCAAAAGGCATAACTGCCTATAGCGAGTGCCTCCCCCATAGTTGAAAGAGTGACAGGGCCAAAATCAAGGGACGTTCGAGCCAAAATGCCTGGACACACAGAGTTTGAAGCAATTTAAGTCATAGGAAGAGGGAAAGACTGATTCTGGGAGAGAGTTCCAGAGCTCAGATGTTGAGTAGAAGAAAGTTTGAGAGTAACGTTTCACTCTTGGGTTGGAGAGTTGCACAGAGTAGGGGTGGGATTGAGTTGTAAGACGGGTACCACGTGCCCTACGTAAAGGAGGTGGTATGCACTGGGATAGCTCTGAGGAACACTGATTATTATAGTAGCGATAGAATAGCGAGAGAGATGCAACATTGCGGCGGAGAGAGAGAGATTGCAGAGAGTTGGTGAGTGGACGGGAGTTAATGATACGAAAGGCCTTCCTTTCAACTTTGTCTAGGAGAGCGGTGTGAGAGGAACCTCCCCACACATGTGAACAATACTCAATACAAGGGCGCACTATGCCCCTGTACAGAGCAAGAAGCTGTGCAGGGGAAAAGAACCCCCTAAGGCGGTTGAGCACACCCAGCTTCTGGGAGGCTGCCTTAGCAAGACTGGTAATATGGTCCTTCCAAATGAGAGCAGAAGAAAAAGAGACACCAAGAATATTGAGAGAAGATGCAGGGTTGATTTTTGTATTGTTGAAGAATAAGGGATAGTCCGCTGGGAGATCCTGATGGGTAGATAGATGGAGAAATTGGGTTTTGGAAGCATTAAAGTTAACAAGGTTTTCTCTGCCCCAATTGGAAATAGTATTTAGATCAGAATTTAAGAGTTCTATGGCTTCATTACGTTTGTCGTTGAGGGATTGCTGGCTGGGGCGTTCTGAAAAACTAATGGAGTAGTGTAAGGTTGAGTCGTATGCGTATGAATGGATGGGAATTAAGGTACAGTTAAGGAGATCATTTATAAAAATTAGAAAGAGAATAGGAGATAGGACAGAGCCCTGAGGAACACCGGAGTTTATAGGGTGAGGAAGTGAACAATGGCCGTCCACAACCGCAGCTATGGAACGGCCAGAAAGGAAATTAGAGACAAAGGCACAGATGGAGGGATAGAAACCGAAGGAGGGTAGTTTAGAAATTAAAGATTTATGCCAGACTCTATCGAAGGCTTTCGATATGTCTAGTGCAATAGAAAAAGTCTCATCCTTACAGGCCATGCCTCACTGTTCTAGCCGGCGCACGTCCTCCCTTACAGGCCATGCCTCACTGTCCTAGCCCGCGCACGTCCTCCCTTACAGGCCATGCCTCACTGTTCTAGCCGGCGCACGTCCTCCCTTACAGGCCATGCCTCTCTGTCCTAGCCCGCGCACGTCCTCCCTTACAGGCCATGCCTCACTGTCATACAAAACTGTGTTTTTTATGTATGCTGTATGCCATAAAAATGATAATATTTTTATCGTTAAAAAGGGGCATCAATCACTGAGAATAGAACAAATTGAAAACATGGACATAATTAAATAAATATTTAAAGGACAAATCAAATTGGTGCATTGTCTGCAGTTGTTTAAGTTTTATTGATTAATGGGCTTGTATCGTTGAACTTCAGAAATATTCACTCTTGCTTGCCACTAATTCTGACGGGAACTGTATTTGATGATTCATTGTTCTCAAAAAGTAAAATATATATTCCCCATAGCCCCCAACATTTATTTTTATTCCCAATATATAAATTAACTGAATCTTTCAGAAGTGTAATTTGTCTGAAAACAATGTAGAGTTCATAATTCTGAAAATTTGGTGTTAATAAAATGTGCACTCTTTCCCCTTGTGAATATGATGCACTCTT
Source organism: Paralithodes platypus (assembly GCA_032716605.1). Classification (NCBI taxonomy): domain Eukaryota; kingdom Metazoa; phylum Arthropoda; class Malacostraca; order Decapoda; family Lithodidae; genus Paralithodes; species Paralithodes platypus. Next base: position 38,787,075 of record CM064512.1, read on the forward strand.
CATAATGTCAAAAACTCTACTAGTCAAATTTATACGAGGAAATGCATTCATCCACTTACATTTTGTATTTCTACTACAGAAACCAAGAACATATATATATATATATATATATATATATATATATATGTGTGTGTGTGTGTATGTGTGTGTGTGTGAATATAATATAATATAATAGAATAGAATATATTTATTTGGCTCAGACTTTTACAAAAAAATATGGAGCACAGCTCCTCAATACATACTACAAAGTAATTATACTAATTTTATCTAAAAATACCAAACACAACTCTTAAAAAAATTGCTAACTTATTCAGCACATTAACGTTATTTGTTTGCATCAACAAATTGTACTGGAAATGAGTTGGTCTACATGTAAAGTAACTTGGAATATATTGATTTCTCAAAATAGCAACATCAGCATTTTGACATATAAACAATACATGGTATTCGTCACCAACATCACCAGCCTCACATTTTCCACAAATACGATTTTCTCTACTAATATCCTGATATCTACCAGCAGTTATAGGCAATTTATTGTTACTGGTTCGTAGTTTACGCACCAGCATGCGATTACCTCTGCGTAGCTTTAACAAATATTCCTCCAAGCCATACACTTCTGTATATACTTTATAGCTACTACAAATAAATGTGTTTAACAAGTTATTGTTCCAAGTAGTAATCCATTGATCTTTCAACCTTAAAATTAAATTGCCTTTTTGAACCATACTGGATTAGCAATATTTTGTGATAACCACACACCTGACATTCTGCATTCATTACATATTTGTTTAATGCAACTTATCCATGGAGAAGAATAAATACCAGTAATATCCAAAAATAACAATCACTTTTACTACTGCCTAACAGTAGTCACACCCAGTAACCAATCATCCGACATTTAAAATGTATCTCCAATGGGTAGACTCCAAGCTCTCCATACACCATATCCTCACTTGTTCTCTTATTTACACATACAACTTGCTTTAAAAATTGCATTTGTAATAATTCCAATTATTTTACAATATAATGGCCCCATATTTGTGATGCATAGGTCATGACAGGTAACATCATACTATTGATTTTTTTCTGGATATGAACTGGCAAATCAAATTTACGAGATGTACCAATTATTGAATACATAGCTCTCTGCGCTTGATCTTTTAATTATAATTCTCCTTTACGAAATATACCATTATAATTGAATGATATGCCAAGATCTTTATACTGAATCACTATTTCTATACTCTCTATACCGATCTTAAAATTATAATTACCAGCTTGAACTTTACCCCTGCTGAATATTACAATGCTTTTATTATTGCAATTACCTTTTAATTTCCAATCAGTACAGTAAATATCCAAGGCTAGTAACGCTTGTTTCATCCCCTGTTTACTATCACACAATATAACCGTATCATCTGCATACATTAACACAAGTATTTGAGATAATCATTGAGCAAATCATCACTAAAGTTTAAATAACTACAATTGCATTCATTAAGCTTGGCCTCAATATCATTAAAATAAAATACAAAGAGCAACGGAGACAAATTTTCACCCTGTCTCACCTCCATATTACACAAAAGGGTATCAGATTTCCGTTGCTCTTGCATCACACAGGATTTAATGTTATTGTACATGTGTGTGTGTGTGTGTTTTTCTGACTGTACAATGGCTTCTTAAGTCCTGCTTTACTAATATACCCCTAAATGAGACTGTGGATATCTGTAGTGATTAATGGTTTCGAGAAAACCTTTTTATTAATGGATTTAACAAACAACAATTTCATAGATTGCTTTCCTTAGCTGTTAATAACTCAATATTAATTTTCAATGGAAACATTTTTAAACAGACCGATGGCCTTGCGATGAGAAATCCACTTACACCCATTTTAGATAATGCATTTTTAACCAATCACGAAACAAACTGGATAAACGACTGCCCCTCTGCTTTAAACCCCTTATATATCGACTCTACGTGGACGACACGTTTGTTGTTTTTAAATGTTCAACTCATGTTCTCCTTGTTCTTGATTACATAAACTCTAAGCATCCTAACATGAAGTTCACTTGTGAAACTGAGGAACATAATAAATTACTCTTTTTAGATGTATTTGTTGAGAAGAACACAACTTTCATCACACCTGTTTATTGAAAACTCACCTTCACAGGATTTACTACTAAATTAACTTATAATATCCCCATTCAGTTTAAAATAAATTTGATAGTCACTTTAGTAACAAGGGCATATCACATATTTTGTTCATCATATTTTGCTCTGCATTTAGAACTGGAACACCTGAGAAGCATTCTGAATCTTAACGGCTTACCACTTGATTTCATGAATACTTATATCGGCAAACAGATCAATAAATTACGTTCATCACCCAAAGAAGATATTGCAGTTTAAAAAGCAATTATATATTTTACAATCCCTTTTTTTGGCAAAAAAATCATTTGCCATATGATACAAAGTAATTAATCAATTTCTAGACTTCTATCCACAAGTAAAATTGAGAGTTGTATTTAAGTTCCTTAGGCAAATTGTTTCAAGTTCAAAGACCGAATTCCCGAATCTCTGCAATCCTCAGTGGTGTATCTTTTTCAAATGTAATGGGTGTAATTCCACTTATATTGGGCAGTCAAAGCGCCATCTCACTGCTAGGATTTCGGAGCATCGGAGTAGGTAATTTAGAACTGGCTTTCCTCTATCAAAACCTTCTCATTCGGCCATACGAGAACACTCTGAAGCATCAGGCCACCCAATACATCTTTCTGATTTCTCCATTCTTCACACAGCTGTAGACGACACCACACGCCTTTTTTCTGAGTTTCTTTTTATTAAAACAAAAAACTACGCCCAACCCTGGTCACACACAGGACTTCCAACCCCTTACTTTGCTTTTAACTATCGTGTGGCATGTTTTCCAGTTTTATTAATGCAGGCTCTCGTCTATTAGTTCTGTTTTCTTATTACATATTTCCACATTCTATACTAATTCTGAACCACATTATACTTTAGTGCAATGTCTTCATAGCTGTCCCCTTCTTCGTACTATCTGAATGTGTTTTGTATTTTATTTAACCCACTGAGCCCCAGCTAGTTATTAATAAATGTACCACCAGGGACCAGCCGGTTTTGAAAAAACTTTTTTTTTCCAGAAACAATAGCGAATGGGTTAGGAATGAAGGAAAAACCACGAAAAACCGATCAAAAAGCTCAAAAAATGGTCCTACGGAGACCCCGAAAACGGATTTTACAAGAGTACAAAATTGAAGACAATTTCCCCCAAAAAACATGTTTTTGCACGCTCACGCGCACGCGGTTTGACTTTGAGAGTTTTCAACCATCGGCATGGGTGCGTGGGATACTTACACAGTTCCCATACAAATCTGAGCCCTCTAGGCGCCATAGGACCGGAGTAATCGAGACCGGAGTGACACTGACGCAAACGCTGCGTCGCTGGGGTTTAGCGTTACATACATTGCTGAAGCAAACGCTGCGTCGCTGGAGCTCAGTGGGTTAAATCTCTATGTATATGATATATTTTGATAGTGATTTTCTCTGATTTTCTGAATGTTTTAACCTAAGACGTGCGCATGAGGGGTATGAGACACCACACTCCCGTGCACACGTATTTGAGCTGTTCCCATCACTAACATCGTTATTTTACCATAAATAGCATTAATACTTATCCACATGCGCCTATTATAGGTTGATTATAAAGGTATTAACCTGTTACAACAATAAAACAAGTGGAAACAGTGTTTGGATGGTCAAAATCGGCGATACAGGCCGGGAGTTACATAATGTATGGCTGAGGCAACCTCCCTCCCCTCCTCCCCTCCCCTTGTCTGGAGAGACACTGTTACAATAGTCTCTCTCTCGCTCTTTCCCACGCTTGGTAACAGTGATGACAACGCCCTGCTACCAACTCACTAATGTTAGCACGAAAATAGACCACAGAATAAGGGAATAACAGGGAAAATAGGTGATAACTGAAGGAGGGGAGGTGGAGGAGTGATATTTTGTTAGGGCCCAGGGGCAAAAAAAAAGAAAAAAAAGAAAAAAGAAAAAAAAAAAAAATTGTTTTATATATTTTTTTGTTGTATTTTGTATATATTTTTGATAAATTAACAAAAACAGTCTCTCAGACTTTTAATTCTAAAATGTTATGTTTCATATCAACCTACATAATTATGTGAAAGTGTTGTTACTCACGGTAGCAATATGCGAAACAATACAATTCATAATTAGGTAAGTCGGTAGTGGAGGTGTGAGAGTGTAAGGTTTAACATTGGTGCGCTGGTGCCATCATAATGTACACACTTGTATATCCAGGTCAAAGGTGATAGTGAGGTAGGTCTGTGGTGGAGGTGTGAGAGTGTAAGGTATAACAGTGGTGCTCTGGTGCCATCATAATGTACACACTTGTATATCCCAGGTCAAAGGTGATAGTGAGGTAGGTCTGTGGTGGAGGTGTGAGAGTGTAAGGTATAACAGTGGTGCTCTGGTGCCATCATAATGTACACACTTGTATATCCCAGGTCAAAGGTGATAGTGAGGTAGGTCTGTGGTGGAGGTGTGAGAGTGTAAGGTATAACAGTGGTGCTCTGGTGCCATCATAATGTACACACTTGTATATCCCAGGTCAAAGGTGATAGTGAGGTAAGTCTGTGGTGGAGGTGTGAGAGTGTAAGGTATAACAGTGGTGCTCTGGTGCCATCATAATGTACACACTTGTATATCCCAGGTCAAAGGTGATAGTGAGGTAGGTCTGTGGTGGAGGTGTGAGAGTGTAAGGTATAACAGTGGTGCTCTGGTGCCATCATAATGTGCACACTTGTATATCCCAGGTCAAAGGTGATAGTGAGGTAGGTCTGTGGTGGAGGTGTGAGAGTGTAAGGTATAACAGTGGTGCGCTGGTGCCCTCATAATGTGCACACTTGTATATCCCAGGTCAAAGGTGATAGTGAGGTAGGTCGGTGGTGGAGGTGTGAGAGTGTAAGGTATAACAGTGGTGCTCTGGTGCCATCATAATGTGCACACTTGTATATCCCAGGTCAAAGGTGATAGTGAGGTAGGTCTGTGGTGGAGGTGTGAGAGTGTAAGGTATAACAGTGGTGCTCTGGTGCCCTCATAATGTACACACTTGTATATCCCAGGTTAAAGGTGATAGTGAGGTAGGTCTGTGGTGGAGGTGTCAGAGTGTAAGGTATAACAGTGGTGCTCTGGTGCCCTCATAATGTACACACTTGTATATCCCAGGTTAAAGGTGATAGTAAGGTAGATCTGTGGGGGAGAGGGAGAGGTCCGAAACTCTATAGGTAGGATTATGGAACAGAATCAGTGGAAGTGTTCTTATTAAAGTTAAGTTAGTATACATGTATGTAACGGCCACGTTAATTACCTATATACTCATATATAGGCATACATATATTCATAGACAAATAAAAAACTAAATGAAACACACACCTACACACACATTAACAAAGTGGCGGTGTATTTAACGATACATGTGGAAACAAACATCAAATCCTTTCCTACGTTGTAGTCTATTTTAAGCCAACATTAATCTGTCCAGATCTAGCATATTATAACCTAAGCTCCCAAACTTAATGTTCGTAGCCTAACCTAACCTTCATTTCTACGGATGTTATACATTGTGTACTCCTAAACTGTCAGCTTAATCTTCATTTGCAAAGAAACACAAAATGCAATCATAACGAATAATGCACTCATGAACATTTCAGTGTTCGTCTATACACGCACATACACTGTACACAAATACGTATACATCATCATCTCCATCTCTCTTTCTTCTGCCGGCTCTGCTCGAACCGTCAACACCACTTCGCACTCGCCGCTTGAAATTTGACCATAATTTGAGTATTACATTGCTCATCCCCTTATTTGATGTCATGAACTTTGGGTGAGTGCTACTTAAACCGCCTAGTATTTGCTTGTTTTTGATTGATACACGTTTGTTTATCGAAATTGCCATTGTTTAACGACGCCGGCTACTAGCCACGACGACCCACCAGTTTGTAAACAAACTTGTTTGCTATTGTTTTCTTCATATTTATTCCAGCCTTGATTGTTTTTAGTGTTACAGTATATTTTTCAGTAGTTGTATTTGCTTACATGGTAGTGTTGTATTGTTGACTGATAAGCTTCTGTGTATCTCAAAACGACTCCTATATTTTGTGAGGCAGCAGTCAACGCTAACTTGTAAACATACCGTATTTTGTATTATACAGTATTTATTAACGCTAATAGTTATTGTATTCAGTATCCTGCTGTAGATATATATATATATATACTGTATATATATATATATATATATACCGGTATATTATATAATATATATACCGGTATATATATATATATATATATATATATATATATATATATATATATATATACTGTATATTATATATATATATACATCAGTAATTTTCTGTTGCTTGCATTATTTTATAGTAACTTTTGACTGAAAAACTTTGTTTATCTAAATAGAGTCCTGCTTGACTAGCCTAGTGACACCAGCACATTTGTTGATGCATACAATATATTTACCCAATGTGTGCAGTTATACTTTTTATTTTGTATATAATCTCTATTTAGTGAATTGTATTTTTAGTTACTTTGTCTCTTATATATATTTTGTCTAAGGTTAGGTATTTAAAAAGGTTTGTTTTCGGTTAGGCTATCACCCCTGGTAGCCTAATTCTGCGTATTTCAAAGTTTATATTTTTGGTTAGGGTATCACTGCTGGTGGCCTATTTCTGCGTATTTGAAGTGAGTATTGGTAATTGAATTGAATGAAGTGATTTTAAGTAAGTGATGTGAGTAAAGTGACTTGTAGTGAGTGAAGTGACCTAAAGAAAGTGACTGTCACCATGCCTTGTACCTGTATGAACTGCATCGGTAGGTTTGGTGCTTCCATGTTTACTACTGCCGAGCTCCATGTCTGCTGACTCTGTCATTAAAGAGAGGATCTGACAGCAAAATTGGATGTAGCCCACAACAAGATCAACACCCTCACCACGAAGCTGGATTCACTCTAAGAGTTCGTAACACTCAACATTGGAGTATCACCTACTTCAATAATATTGTCACCGCTTCAACTCCAGCTTCCACCGCCGCCCTAACGTCAACTGCCAACAGTCCAACACCTGCAGTCGCCACTTCAGCAGATGCTTCCGATGCACAAGAAACAAATAGTGACTTTGTTCCCCCTCAAGACAACTTCCGTGTCGTGAGGAACAACATTCGCCCCAAGGCCAGGAAAATCATACCGGTTACTGAGTGTCACAACCATTTCCAGATACTCACAGACTCAGATGACGAAGGGGAAACAAGGAAAGAAGTTCGGCTCGTGGGAGACTCGATGATACGTGGTCAGCTCACAGAAGCATTTTCGTATCCCTGGTAGTGGTGTGAACGACGTAGTTGCTACAGTTAACCCGTCCTGTACCGTAGGATACAGTAATAAAAGTCCCCTGCAGTCCCAAGCACTGTGTCCAAAATGGCAAGAGAGAATGACTTTCCACCTCAAGAGATGAGATAAGACTGGCTCCCCCAGCCTTCAATGGGTCTTATATAAGCTGAGAAGTGTTGCCATATCGAGAGCAGAGCTCAAACGGTCGTGGTACCAGGTACAGGCTTGTACATGCAGTTACAAAGAAAGTACATTACTGACGGCGATTCGCCGTCTCTGGGACTGGGGAGTGACTTATCTACTGACGGCGATTCGCCGTTGCTGGTAGAGCAAGGGTTAACGAAGTATCGAAGCTGACCCCTGCTAATACAATGTACTGTACGTCATCCACGTCGGATCCAATGATGTACAGCGAACCCTGTTGGAAGATTGGCTTCTCAAGTACAAGCAGCTGATCTAGTCGTTTACCCTCTGAAGTGCGCATGGGGGTAATTAGACACCTCTCCCTGTGCGCATGTATTTGAGGTCATTCCGTCACTAAAGTATTCATTGTACCATTAATAGCATTAATACTTATCCATATGCGCCTATTATGGGTTGATTATAAAGGTATTAACCTGAAACAACAATAAAACGAGTGAAAACAGCGTTTGGATGGTCAAAATCGGAGATATAGCCCGCGAGTTGTATAATGTATGGGTGAGGCAAGCTGCTTTCCCGCCAATTTCCCCCAAGGCCACTGAGACACAGTCGATCGATACTCTCTCTCTCTCTCTTGCATTCGCTTGCTATCAGTGATGACCACACCCTGCAACCGGATTTCTAATGTTAGCACGTAAATATACCTCAGAATAAGGGAATAACAGGGAAAATAGGTGATAACTGAAGGAGAGGAGGAAAGTGGGGAAGGAGAGGAGGTAGAGGACTGAGATTTTGCATGGCCCAGGGGCCCAAATTTTTTTTTTTTTTTTTTTTTTTTTTTTTTTTTTTTCCCGATGTCAAAAGTTGATTTTTTTTTCTCTGACTCTTAAGAGTCTCCCCGCAGTCCGCCGGGGAAACTCTTAAGAGTCTCCCGGCAGTTCCCGGGTTAAGGAGAAGTCGTGAAAGATCATCATCTCAGGAATCAAACCTCGGCTCGGTGTAGAGAGCCGATTTTACAGCATAGCCACAAGCACAAATCGTCATCTAGATAACCTCTGCTGGAAGGAGAACATGGGATTCGTCGAAATCTGGATTTTTTTTTAATATGATGACTATTTGTTTTCAGACAATGGAGTTCATCTGAACCAGGGTGGAACAGTACATCATGGATATCTTCTCAACAATGAGGTGAAGGATTTTCGGAGAAGAAATTGACTCAACACAGGACAACCCGGAATGAGGATCAAAGACAGCGAGGACGGCGACCTGCGAAGGACCTAAATGCTAATGCGTCAAGAACCACGATTTTGGATAAAGCTCCACCAACAAAACCCAAATCCCAAACCCCCAGGGATGAGGACCGAGGACACGAGGACCGAGGACAGCCACGAACATAAATGTAGATCCGACCAGAACCAAAAATGTGATTAAAGAGCTTCTAAAACCACAACTCTAAATTTTACATGCAAGCTCTCGTAGCATTCGCAATAAATTTTCAGATTTAAAAGAATTAGTGTTTACAGAAAATTGTGACGTAATTGGCATAACCGAATCTTGGCTCAATACAGATGACAGACCTTTTAGCAGGGTATTCACTTCCCGGTTATGTATTGTTTGAGAAGAGACAAATAAATAAAAATGGAGGTGGCATTTCATTTCTTATCAAAGAAAGTCTTAACCCGATCCTCTTGTCAAGACCCCAAATTGTGAACGTCGACACATCCTTTGTGCTATTTGTTATGCCCTGTTTTTCTACAGGATTAACTTGGGTAATGTGAGTTCTAACTGACTGAGTATAGAAGGCTGCATGCACAAAATAAGGTATGAGGAATAGAGAACACAAAATAAACACACGGTAACAAGACACACGATCACATTTATTGATGTACACACTTCTGTAGTTTTCTTGATAATGATTAATTTGAAACATAAGAAGGTATGAATACTCGTACTAGACAAATGATAGAATTGAACAACTAGCATTTAGTGGATCTGGATGGAGCCTAGTCTCCCACTTCCAACGTTCAGGTATTAATCTTCTGATCACTGGCTTTATTCACAAGTTGATATACTGGAGACCATAAATGTTACTTATAGATTCATATTCACCATTAGATTTATCCCTGGTAGCTCTGATGCGCAAGTAGTAATTCACAGACTAGATTAGACACGCGTATTTTAGAGCACAGGAATTCTAGTAACCTCAGGGGGGTACTGATCTAAGTTTTATATTCTTGTATCAGAAATACATAGAACGCAAATCAGTGGGCGAACATTCAGATATCACAAGGGTTTAACTTCTATGTAATAATATCTGGATATATGGGTAATTACGAGAGTTAATATCGCCTGTTAATTAATAAACACTGATTCGCTTAGCACTTCCTAATGGAATGGTTATATATGAATTATACTGGGGCAAAGAGATAGCCACTTCATAGAAATATTAATAAGTGAGTCTCTATATAGTACTGTAACACTGTAGCACTGATAGAGTGAATCTTGGGTAGTATTTGATTGGTCTGGTCCTGGTTATCTTGCGTCCGTGATGTTGGGGGCTAACGACTGGTTCCGCGGCCGTCCAGATGATCCATATGTAGGAAGTTCTCAAGACGGATCTCTTGGCGATCGTTGCTGGTTACACTCTTATATTCCCACTGGTTTGTGAAGGTTATAAGGTGCACGTAGATTTCTTGTACATGGACAGATCCTTCTATCTAAATCTGCCACGGAGTCTGCCGGCTCTGGAACTCAATTATCAGCAACAAACAATGATCGAGCTCGAGGTCAACTCTGGTGACCAACCACTGGTTGGTGTCTATCTTTCAACTGATTTTACTGGGGGCTGGAGCTTGGTTTATAGGTTCGGTTTTGGACCCTGTAGGCCATAGGGAACTCGAGTTTTGATGGACTTATTTGAGCTCTCAATTGATACGGGAACTAGGTTAGGTGGTGATTACTGTTGTGGCACATGGCTGTATGGAGCCATAATAATTTGATATAACTGAGCCTTAGTAAGAGGTACTATTTTGGCTATACTGGAAGTATTTAGGGGAGAGAGACTGGATCCAATTTGCGAGGCGGTTTGGGACAGCTGTGATAGGAGCGTCTCTCTTAAATTGCTCAGTCTTCATTCTATGGTATAGCTGAGGTGCTAATTTGCTTATCAGTGTATGCAAGAAAGGTTAATGGGTTATTGTGGGTTAATAGAGGTTAGTAAAGGTGTTAGTCATGCATGGTTAGTTCATTGATAGGAAGAATTCCTGTGCTACCTGGCAATGACCCGGAAGTCAAAACAGGGGTCAGGTATACCTCCGCAGGGGTAGGGGTCTCCCTCCTCGGGTGGGTGAAAGGGGTAGGTGCGCGTCCTCCCTCTGTGATGGTCGTCCGGGCGGCTGTGGCTGGGGGCTTGCCTTATTACAAGTGATTGTAATAACCCTCTGTTTATGAGACAGATGTGGGTGTTCGTAATACCAAAACCGAAGGTGCCTTGACCAGCTGGTTTAATTGGTTGGGTTGTTAATTGCATGGTTTGTTGGATATGGTGGAGACTGGGTTGCTAACTCTGCCACATTTATCTGGAAGTATGGCAATAGAAGTTAGTCACTGGCGAGGCGGCTAGCCTCGCACTGACGATCATTTGGTACAGGGTTGTGAATGGGTTGTGAGGGAATAGATGGCATGCAAAGGGTTAGTAAAGTTCTAATGGTGTTCCTTCCTACTGGGGGAAGGTAGGCTGGATAGGAGTATATATACAAAAGGTTTGAGAATGTTAGTAACGGAAAAGTTAAGGATATTCAGGGGGTATGGTGGAGAGGCTAGGTAAGTAGGGAGTGGAGGAGCGTGGGGGTTAACGAGAGGGAGAAGGTTAAGGGGGGCTACGTGGAAGTTTGACCCTAAGGTCTCTGGGCGTAGGGGTGGCATTAGGCTACAGTTGATATCTTAGACTGGGGGTTACCGACAGGGAAGGTAGGGTAATTAAACGTTACCCGGGGGTGAGCAATAGGTGGTGGTATATGAGTCTGGAAATTATAGAATCATGTGGACTGTGGGGAAGATGAGGTTAGCTGTAGGTGTGTGCTTGACTGTATATAAAAGTAGAGAAAAACATAGTGTACTATTACTCGTCAATACGAGGGGTTATGACACTATTATTTGACACAATTTCTTGCTGATCTAGTTGTCCCTGGGAACTGTGTTTTCTATGAAATATAGGCCAAAGAAAGCGGCAGTTCGTAGGGGTAGCTTCGTTATGGTTTCATGGTAGATATGCATCGAGACAATGGTAAAAGAGGGTTAGCTATACAATCTCTGGTTGGGGTAATAATTAGAGTTACTGCATGGTTGCTAACCTCTTCAGTCATTATCTCTGTCTAGGTCTTACAGGAATAATGGTTATATATACAATGGTGTACCCGTGGGTATCATAGTTTCTTATCAATTATGACATGGGGGTTAACATATTACTTCTCGGATGGAAGAACATACATAGATTTATGGGGGTGGTTGGTCTTCAGAAACTTAGTCTGGCAAGACAGGGGTTAACATATTACTTCTCGGATGGAAGAACATACATAGATTTATGGGGGCGGTTGGTCTTCAGAAACTTAGTCTGGCAAGACAGGGGTTAACATATTACTTCTCGGATGGAAGAACATACATAGATTTATGGGGGCGGTTGGGTCTTCAGAAACTTAGTCTGGCAAGACAAGGTATTTTAGGGGGTTAACATATTACTTCTCGGATGGAAGAACATACATAGATTTATGGGGGCGGTTGGTCTTCAGAAACTTAGTCTGGCAAGACAGGGGTGTAGGACACGAGGGTTAGTGGATACGCGAGGTGGGGGAAGGGTCAGCGGTTAAAAGCGATAGGCAGGTGTGGTTTGGAGCTGCTTAGCCCTGCGGGCTTCGGCCTGTCTGAACTGGTTGGCTTGGTCACCTGGTCCTTCGGGCTTCTTGTTCTGGGGCATTTTACTTCCCTCTCCTTCGTTGTAGGCTCGTCCTCGAGCTTCAAGGGTGAAGTAAAGAGAAGTATAGTCATGGTGGGTCATTTGGAGGGTGTGTAGAAGGTCCCACCAGGCAAGAGAGCGAGGGTCAGGTTTCTTGTGCAGGTCTATGTAGACCTGTAGGACTGTGTCTTGGGTGTTGTGGAGGGCGGCTGCCCGGGCTTGATGTGGCCGTTGTAGACGGGCTGAGCGTCCTGTGGACGTTTTTAATTTAGTATGTTTTATGAATGGTGTGTATTCGTCCTCAGTGGGGGTAGGGATGGGAGCGACGAATGGTGTGGATGTGTTCATGGTGGAGGTCAGGTATTGAGTGAGGTGTGTGGGACTGACAGGAGGCCTCTTCAGTGTGGTGAAGGGGTTAACAACTGAAGGGGAGGGACTAACGCGTGAAGGCGGAACTGGGGGTGAAGGGGGGATATGAGTTTTTGGGGTTGTCTTGGGTGGTGTTGCAGGCTGGGAAAATATATGGAGGCAATGTGCAATATTGGTTTAGGTAAAGTACGTGATGGAGGTGTGTGAGAAAGAGGGGGTGTGTGTGTTGTGTGGCTTGGGCTTTTAGTGGAAGAAAGGGGTTTTGTTTTTACATAGCTGTCTTCAAATCTGATGGGTCTGTTGATGATTCTACCTTTGGAGGTTCTGGTGGGAAGGTAGATTTTTGTAGTGGGACTTGAGTCGCTCGACGATGTTTTATATTGAGGGGAAGAACGCTTTACGGGTGGAGGGAATTTAGTGGCGGTGATGTAGGGGGTTATGCGAGAGGTAGATGCGTGTGGAGGTTTTTGTCGAGTGAGGGTGGTAGGAGGAATGGGAGGGGATTGGGTGGGGGTATTGATGGGGGTTTTCGGAGGGGCGACTTTGTGGGGGTGTGGAGGTTGGGTACGTCATTTTGGAGGGGCTTTGGTTGGGAGTTACTTGTATGGTAGACGTGGTGGGTGAGGAGGGGTTGGTCATTGGCATAGGGTGGTCTTTAGGGGGAGGTTGGTTGGGGTTTGTATGAGATGATGAGGTTGGTTGATGCGTGGGTGGGGTCGCAGGGATAGGGGAGGGAAAAGGGGTGGAGGCGGGGGAGGGGGCTAGACGAGTGGGTAGTGAGGGGAGGTTTAATTTGGAGGGTTGGGGGTAGGAAAGTGTGTTGGGTGCGTTCTTTGGTGGGGTTGGTGATTTGATGGTGGTGGAAATAGGTGGTTTTGTGGGTGTTTGGTGGGGGGGCAGATCTAGAAGGTCATTCAGGGTGATGAGGTGGGGGTTGAGAGGAGATGAGGTTGAAGGGGAAGGTATTTGCTCTCGTGGGAGGGTGGGGGTGGTTATTTTTGGAATATAGTTAGAGGGGTGATGGTGTTTGCTTGTGATTATTCGTCTTCTTTCCCTTTGTGGAGGACAATTCGACGAAGAAGAAGAGGAGGAGGAGGATAGTGGTCTGGCAGCTCTACGGAACTTTGTTGTCAGGGTGTGTTTTCTGGAGGGTTTAAAGGATTTCAGTCGTGGGCGTAAGTTGTAGCGTGAGGTGACTGGGGTAGGTTGTGTGGTGCGGTTGGGTGTGTACTTGGTTTTAGGTGGGGGTGGAGGTTTTCTTACTGTGGTGCCTGGTGGAGGTACTTCAGGGCTAGACGGGAGGGTTTCTGTTGTGGTCGGGGTTGTGGGTGGAGGTTTTCGTACTTTGATATTTTGGGGAGGTACTTGACTATCAGAAGTGAAGGAATTGGTCATGGTGGAGGATGGTGTGATAGTGGGGGCTTGGGGTTTGTGGAGGTTAGTTGGGGGGGGTATGTTGAGGAATGATCGGCAGGTTCGGTGCTGAAGGGTTTAGGCCCTTAGGGGTTTGTAGGGGAACATTCATAGCCTGAGTGGGAGGGGTAGTAGGGGTGTTCAATTCAGGGTCGGACGTGTGGGGTGGGGTAATGTCTTGTGGTTTTAGAGGTTTAAAAGCTCAGACGAATCTAGTTCTGAACATGCGAGTCACGCCGTGATAATCAATGGTGACTTGATAGGCATTTGGGACTTTGATGATGGTGTAGGGGCCGACATAGCGAGGGCCTAATTTGTTGGTGACAGGGAGGTTGGCTACCATTACGGTGTCATGGATGGCGAAAGGGTTTTCATCATCGGGGTTATCAGTTTTGGTTCTATGGGGAGCTCATCAAATGTTTTGAGGTCTCCTATGATGAGGCCTTTTGGTAATGTCAGGCATTCTTCAGAGATATTGGCCACTAGAATGTGGTTTATGCGAGCGGAAATGATGGCGGGCTGTAGGAGGCAACGATTGGGGTCGGAAAATATCATGTGAGTTTGGGGTATGGGTCGAAGGTTAACCCATTTTTGATGGCGGGGGGAATTTGACATCTATCTTGAACTACAGCTGGGCTAATGATGGTGGGGGACCGACTGGAGAGCAGGTGCTCGGTACGCATGAGGGGGGGGGGAATCACTTTGGTGGGGGTCACGCGTGAGGGGGGGATTAACAGCGCGTGTGGGAGGATCAGGGTGGTGAGGTGTGAGTGATTTAGAAAACGGAATTTGTTGGTGGGACTGTGGAGGATTGGTGGGGGAAGCGATAGGCATAGAACATGGGTTATTGGGGAGGACTGATGTACTGATTTGTGGTTGTTAAAAGGACGAATTTGGGGAGTTTTGTCGGTGGCAGTGACGGTTTGTTTAGAGGTTATATGGGATTGGTGGGTTTGTCTGTCATGAGGGGGTGAGTCAAGTGTGGGGTTTTGAAGTTTTTTAGGGGTGTGAATTGTGTGGGGGTGGAAGGGAGCTACTGACGGAAAACTGTCACAAGGGAAATTTTGTTGGTGGGGGAATAGCAGAACATTTCTGGGGGCATGGGGAAAACATTGTTGGGTACATAGGTCGGCATTTTCCCTGGAAACATGGGTACATAAATATTTGGTAGAATGGTTTTTACATATAGAGTCTGTCCTGGAAACATGGGAGGATTGATCCTGGACAGAGTTAGGAGAAATGGGGAGGTTTACATCATTGAGTTGCTTGGACTTGTCTTCTTTCGTTTGCTGAAGCATTTTTTCAACGGAATGAGTGGTATTTTGAGAGAACTCGGGGCAAGGGGGGGATTTAGGAGTTACCTTATTGCTAGCTGCAACTTGGTAATCTTGACTCAGAGTTTGTTGAGGGTGGAGGTGTTTTTTCTTTTTGTGAACTGGTTTCTGTGTGATGGGTTTGTCAGAGGCTTTGGGTTGGATTTTTTTTTTTAATGAGATCAGCCTCTGGCCGCAGTCAACCTGGGCCCGGAGATTTTGAAGGAGGTCAAGTCCAAGGAAACCATCGTAATGTTTACAGTGGGAGGAAAATACTGTGAACGGGTGATAACAACGGTTATGGGGGTCAGGAGTAGTCACTGACAGGGGCAAAGTGTCTCCTAGGAGATTTAAGTAGGTATCAGCAGCTGAGATTAGTTCTGCTTTGGTAGGTAACAAGGGGCCAAATAGTCGGTGGTGTTGATCATAATAAGACTTGAACAAACATGACTTAGCAGCTCCCGTGTCGATTAACAAGCGGACAGGAATATCCTTGATTTTGGCCATGTAGTAAATGGAAGCAGTGCGATCAGTTATGGCGTCCCCCGCCGAGCCCATTGTGGGCGGGGGATACTTTAAAAATCCTGGGGATCGGTATCTACCTCCTCCAGGGTTTCCTCGGTATCGTCTGAGGTCATGATATGGGGGGCTATGTCTTCGGTGTACATTACCTCCATTTCTTCCTCTTGTCCCCACTCCTCTTCATTTACAGAAATGCGAGGAGTACAGGGGCGAGGTTTGGCAGAGTCACGAATTTGATGGAGGGCACACTTAGCACTACAGGCAGGGAAATCATAGGGGTTGATAATCACTAATGTAGGGTTCTTACTTTGGTAGGGGTTGTAGGTTTTGTTCCGGTTGAAGATTCTGCATGGCTGGGTAGGTTGGAACCGGGGCCTACTGGGTTGGGGCTTGCCGGAAGGGTAGGTAGGTTTGTTGTGGAAGGATGAGGATGGGTAGGCATTCTGGGAGTTGAAGGTTTGAGCCTTGGGGTTTTGGTTGTCGAGGTGCTGCGGGTGTGTGGGGAACCTCTTGATTACAGCGATTTGGGTGGGTGTTTCTGTGTGCACGGCCAAAATACGTCGGATCGTGATGAGATCTTTTTGATATCCGACGAAATCGTGCACACGGAAATGATCCTTTACTGCTGAGGGCAATTTTGATACAAGGTTGACCAGAATCTGCTGTTCTTGCTGGATTCTGGTCAATGTGAGGAAAGACACTTTGATATGTTGGGCGATCTTATTCACTGTGGCATCTAGATCGCCTTCGAATTTAGTGTCTTGGAGACGGGTGTGGGCCACGAAAACGCCCAACGAAGGCTTAATGGCCTCTATCACTATTGTGCGAAATTCGTCCCATGTGAGACCAGGGTGCACTTGGTAGGCAACCAGGGAAACGGCTTTTCCCAGGTGCGTTAATGTCACGGTTATCTTTTCTGCGTCCGTGGTATACACTAGGTCAAGTACGGGTTTCACTATAGTCATGAACATATCGATCTCGTAAGTCTCCCCATAATCACAAATTGGGATGGGGACGTGAAAACGGTGCGCCATGATGTTATCGTGTTCTGGCTGTTCCAAACTTGCAATGTAATGCAACCTTTTATCCGAATCAAGAACCACCGCTGCCGCCAATGTTATGCCCTGTTTTTCTACATGATTAACTTGGGTAATGTGAGTTCTAACTGACTGGGTATAGAAGGCTGCATGCACAAAACAAGGTATGAGGAATAGAGAACACAAAATAAACACACGGTAACAAGACACACGATCACATTTATTGATGTACACACTTCTGTAGTTTTCTTGATAATGATTAATTTGAAACATAAGAAAGTATGAATACTCGTACTAGACAAATGATAGAATTGAACAACTAGCATTTAGTGGATCTGGATGGAGCCTAGTCTCCCACTTCCAACGTTCAGGTATTAATCTTCTGATCACTGGCTTTATTCACAAGTTGATATACTGGAGACCATAAATGTTACTTATAGATTCATATTCACTATTAGATTTATCCCTGGTAGCTCTGATGCACAAGTAGTAATTCACAGACTAGATTAGACACGCGTATTTTAGAGCACGGGAATTCTAGTAACCTCAGGGGGGTACTGATCTAAGTTTTATATTCTTGTATCAGAAATACATAGAACGCAAATCAGTGGGCGAACATTCAGATATCACAAGGGTTTAACTTCTATGTAATAATATCTGGATATATGGGTAATTACGAGAGTTAATATCGCCTGTTAATTAATAAACACTGATACGCTTAGCACTTCCTAATGGAATGGTTATATATGAATTATACTGGGGCAAAGAGATAGCCACTTCATAGAAATATTAATAAGTGAGTCTCTAAATAGTACTGTAACACTGTAGCACTGATAGAGTGAATCTTGGGTAGTATTTGATTGATCTGGTCCTGGTTATCTTGCGTCCGTGATGTTGGGGGCAAACGACTGGTTCCGCGGCCGTCCAGATGGTCCATATGTAGGAAATTCTCAAGACGGATCTCTTGGCGATCGTTGCTGGTTACACTCTTATATACCCACTGGTTTGTGAAGGTTATAAGGTGCACGTAGATTTCTTGTACATGGACAGATCCTTCTATCTAAATCTGCCACGGCGTCTGCCGGCTCTGGAACTCAATTCTCAGCAACAAACAATGATCGAGCTCGAGGTCAACTCTGGTTACCAACCACTGGTTGGTGTCTATCTTTCAACTGATTTTACTGGGGGCTGGAGCTTGGTTTATAGGTTCGGTTTTGGACCCTGTAGGCCATAGGGATCTCGAGTTTTGATGGACTTATTTGAGCTCTCAATTGATACGGGAACTAGGTAAGGTGGTGATTACTGTTGAGGCACATGGCTGTATGGAGCCTTCATAATGTGATATAACTGAACCTTAGTAGGAGGTACTATTTTGGCTATACTGGAAGTATTTAGGGGAGAGAGACTGGATCTACTTTGCGAGGCGGTATGGGACAGCTGTGATACAGGGTTGTGAATGGGTTGTGAGGGAATAGATGGCATGCAAAGGGTTAGTAAAATTCTATTGGTGTTCCTTCCTACTGGGGGAAGGTAGGCTGGATAGGAGTATATATACAAAAGGTTTGAGAATGTTAGTAACGGAAAAGTTAAGGATATTCAGGGGGTATGGTGAAGAGGCTAGGTTAGTAGGAAGTGGAGGTGCGTGGGGGTTAACGAGAAGGAGAGGGTTAAGGGGGGCTACGTGGAAGTTTGACCCAAAGGTATCTGGGCGTAGGGATGGCATTAGGCTACAGTTGGTATCTTAGACTGGGGGTTACCGACAGGGAAGGTAGGGTAATTAAACGCTACCAGGGGGTGAGCAATAGGTGGTGGTATATGAGTCTGGAAATTATAGAATCATATGGACTGTGGGGAAGATGAGGTTAGCTGTAGGTGTGTGCTTGACTGTGGATAAAAGTAGAGAAAAACATAGTGTACTATTACTCATCAATACGAGGGGTTATGGACACTATTATTTGACACAATTTCTTGCTGATCTAGTTGTCCCTGGGAACTGCGTTTTCTATGAAATATAGGCCAAAGAAAGCGGCAGTTCGTAGGGGTAGCTTCGTTATGGTTTCGTGGTAGATATGCATCGAGACAATGGTAAAAGAGGGTTAGCTATACAATCTCTGGTTGGGGTAATAATTAGAGTTACTGCATGGTTGCTAACCTCTTCAGTCATTATCTCTGTCTAGGCCTTACAGGAATAATGGTTATATATACAATGGTGTACCCGTGGGTATCATAGTTTCTTATCAATTATGACATGGGGGTTAACATATTACTTCTCGGATGGAAGAACATACATAGATTTATGGGGGCGGTTGGTCTTCAGAAACTTAGTCTGGCAAGACAGGGGTTAACATATTACTTCTCGGATGGAAGAACATACATAGATTTATGGGGGCGGTTGGTCTTCAGAAACTTAGTCTGGCAAGACAGGGGTTAACATATTACTTCTCTGATGGAAGAACATACATAGATTTATGGGGGCGGTTGGTCTTCAGAAACTTAGTCTGGCAAGACAAGGTATTTTAGGGGGTTAACATATTACTTCTCGGATGGAAGAACATACATAGATTTATGGGGGCGGTTGGTCTTCAGAAACTTAGTCTGGCAAGACAGGGGTGTAGGACACGAGGGGTAGTGGATACGCGAGGTGGGGGAAGGGTCAGCGGTTAAAAGCGATAGGCAGGTGTGGTTTGGAGCTGCTTAGCCCTGCGGGCTTCGGCCTGTCTGAACTGGTTGGCTTGGTCACCTGGTCCTTCAGGCTTCTTGTTCTGGGGCATTTTACTATTAAATAATAATAAAGGTACAAAAGTAATACTTCCATTAATATATAGACCTCCTGCTCAATCAGTTCAAACTGACCAAGAACTTTACGAACAAATTGCAGATGTAAGTAACTCACAAGATACCGTAATTTTTGGCGACTTTATTTTACCTCTTGACCAAATGGGGCGATACTCTTACTTCAAACTTCGGACACGAATTTTATGCGAACCTACACGAGAGTTCGCTCTATCAATTTGTTTGATCGCAGAGCCATGGTAATAACGTTCTTGACCTTGTACTTGTAACAAAAGAATTAATAGAGAATTTGAATGCTGGTGATGAATTCAGTAATAGTGACCATCGTACGATCACTTTCCATTTCAAAATCAAGAACAACAATCTCAATACCAGCAAAGAAAAGGTCCCAAATTTCTAGTGAGCAAACTTTCGTAAACTTAGAGCAATACTCAAGGAAATCGACTGGAGTTCTATTGTTAACAATGATGATCTAAACCAATCATGGAGATTTTTCACTTCCACTTATTCGAATGTAGTACATGAGTGTATACCATTAAACAACGAATATCACTATATAATTATAGGCCTAAGTGGTGGAATAATGACATTGCGGATTGTCTGCTTGCTAAAAAGAATGCTCATGATAAATTAAATATCTCTGACACCCATGAAAATAAAGTGATATTTGTAGATTTACATCGCAAAGCCAAAAAGTTAATCAATCAAAGTAAAAACACGCTAGAATTACATGTTGTAAATCAAAGTAAGACAAACCCAAATATGTTGTTATAGTTACACCAGGAAGAATAATGTAATGACTTCAACAATTGGACGACCGTTAGTCGATGAGAAATGAAATTTCATTATAGATGAAGCAAAAATTATTAATGCTTTCAACACCTTCTTTGCATCAGTTTTTACAACAGAAGACCTTAGTAATATACCTACATCATCACCGGTTCAGACAGATAATTCTGACATTCTAAGCAGTATCACCATTACAGAGAGAGAAGTTTTGAAATGTTTAGATAAACCCAAGGTAAATAAATCGCCAGGACCTAATGCCATCTCGCCTAGAGTTCTAAAGGAAGCTAAGTATGAGCTCTCAAAATCACTGACAGTATTCTTTAAAAAATCCTTACAATCTGGGACTATGCCTGATCAGTGGAAGCTCGCCAAAGTAACACTGATATTAAAAAAAGGCAGCAAATCCTTACCTAGTAACTATCGTCCAATTAGCTTAACCTCAGTTGTATGTAAAATTCTAGAAACACTCAGTCTCATAAGAGACAAACTCATAAATCACTTAGAGGAAAACAACATACTTAACCCCTACTGTACCAGCGAAGGCATACATACGTTAATATAAAAGTGACTCGCCAGTACCAGTGACGGCTCTCAGCCGTTCTGCTAGTTCTGCTAATATCTAGCTGGAGATGCTAACATGATTTGGAGGCACGGCACTGCTGCTACACTTCTCATGGTCCCTCTCAGCTATTTTGGACCGGGTGACTCAGTTACCCACCAACTCTTGAGCTGAGATATTGTCTCATTAATTATGGCAACAAGTCTGGTACAGGAGGGTACACTTTTATCTACTATGCCATGGTACACTAGGGGTTAAAGATTCTCAACACGGTTTTCGTAATAAACGCTCCTGCATAGCAACCCTCTTAGACTTCTTCCACGATATCCTCAACCTATATGATGAGAGTATAGCTGTAGATATTATATACCTTGATTTTCAAAAGGCCTTTGACAAAGTTCCCCACGAACATTTATTGACAAAACTAAAAGCGCATGGAATACAAGACGGTGTGTTGAAATGGATAGAATTTGGCTCAGTGACAGAAAGCAAAGAATAGTCATAAACGGTAAAGCATCCAAATGGATCAATGTAAATAGCGGGGTACCCCAGGGATCGGTACTGGGGCCAGTTCTCTTCCTAGTTTACATTAAGGATATAGACGAGGGTCTCACCTGTAAAATCTCAAAGTTTGCTGACGATACAAAATTGCAAATACCGTACTCTCAAATGAACATGTCGAAAATATGCAACATAATCTAGATAAGTTGTCACATTGGGCTCATATTTGGCAAATGTGTTTCAATGCGGATAAATGTAAAGTACTCCAGTACTCCATATCGGAAACCGAAATGAGAAAGCATACTATTTAATGAATGGCACCCAGCTTAAAAGTGTAGACAGATAAACTTATTTGGGAGTAACACTATTGAGTAACCTAAAACCGAGTCAACAATGTTCATAAGTTGTTAAGGAAAGCAAACAAAATAATTGGCTTTATAGGCAGATCATTTGAGTATAAATCCAAAGATGTAATCCAAACTCTTTACAATTCCTTAGTCCGCCCTCTCCTGGAATATTGTGTTCAATCCTGGTGCCCTTATTACCAAAAAGATATAGGAGAGCTAGAACGAGTTCAACGTAGAGTTACCAAAATGATACCTTGCCTAAAGAACAAACCATACGAGGAATCATCTTAGAGAATTTTGTTTTTCATTAACCCAGCGCAGATTAAGAGGCGACTAGTTCAAGTGTTCAAAATCATCAAAGGCAACATCAATATGAACTGTAATTAAATTTCTCTATAGATCAATCAAATTACAGGTGGGGGAACGGTTGCAAAATTATTAGTAAATCTTTTAACCCCTACTGTATCGTAGGGTACAGTAATAAAAGTCCCCCCCCCCCCCAGTCCCAACAATGTGGCCAAAATGACAAGATTGAACAACCTCCCACCTCAAAAGATGAAGGAATACTGGCTCTCCCAGCCTGCAGAGAGTTTTATATAGGCTGAGAAGTGTTGCCAACTCTAGAGCAGTGCTCAAACGGTCGTGGTACCAGGCACTGCCTGATACTGGCAGTTACAAGGAAAGTTCATTACTGACGGCTCCCTGCAGTCGCTGGAACTGGGGAGTGATTTTTCTACTGACAACTCCCTGCCGTCGCTGGTACAGAAGGGGTTAAGAACTTCTTCAATCGAGTTGTCAATTTGTGGAATGGGATTCCCCGAGATGTAATAGACTGCAACACCGTTAATAATTTAAAATTCGCCTAGACATTTACCTTGCCTTAAATCCACACCAGTTAAGAGTTGCCTAGGTAAAGTTGTTGAGGGAGATACTGTTGTGAATCTGCTCACACTGGAAAATAATAACAATCATACTCGTTCTTGCTATATGCGTTTGATTATTATTTTTATATACTTATTTTGTTCGGTCCATCCTGATAAATTGCCGTCTCTGTACAAAATGATTAGCCCGTGAGAGACGAAAATCTTCATAAGAGGTTTGCTGGGCAAAGGCAAAGGTCCTAATTTTTTTTGTTTTTTCTATGTGAGTGAGGGAGGCAAAAGGCAGAACTGCCTATAGCGAGTGCCTCCCCCATAGTTGAAAGAGTGACAGGGCCAAAATCAAGGGACGTTCGAGCCAAAATGCCTGGACACATGGAGTTTGAAGCAATTTAAGTCATAGGAAGAGGGAAAGACTGATTCTGGGAGATAGTTCCAGAGCTCAGCTGTTGAATAAAAGAAAGTCTGAGTGTAACGTTTCACTCTACGGTTGGAGAGTTGCACAGCGTATGGGTAGGATTGTGTTGCAAGACGGGTACCACGTGCCCTACGTAAAGGAGGTGGTATACACTGGGAAAGCTCTGAGGAACACTGATTATTATAGTAGCGATAGAATAGCGAGAGAGATGCAACATTGCGGCGAAGAGAGAGAGATTGCAGAAAGTTGGTTAGTGGACGGGAGTTAATGATACGAAAGGCCTTCCTTTCAATTTTGTCTAGGAGAGCGGTGTGAGAGGAACCTCCCCACACATGTGAACAATACTCAATACAAGGACGCACTATGCCCCTGTACTGAGCAAGAAGCTGTGCAGGGGTAAAGAACCCCCTGAGGCGGTTGAGCATACCCAGCTTCTGGGAGGCTGCTTTAGCAAGACTGGTAATATGGTCCTTCCAACTGAGAGCAGAAGAAAAAGAGACACCAAGAATATTGAGAGGAGATGAAGGATTGATTTTTGTATTGTTGAAGAATAAGGGATAGTCCGCAGGGAGTTCCTGACAGGTAGATAGATGGAGAAATTGGGTTTGGAAGCATTAAAGGTAACAAGGTTTTCTCTGCACCAATTGGAGATAGTAGTTAGATCAGAATTTAAGTGTTCTATGGCTTCATTCCGTTTGTCGTTGAGGAATTGCTGGCTTGGGCGTTCTGAAAAACTAATGGAGTAGTGTAAGGTTGAGTCGTCTGCGTATGAATGGATGGGAATTGAGGTACAGTTGAGAAGATCATGCATAAAAATTAGAAAGAGAATAGGAGATAGGACAGAGCCCTGAGGAACACTGGAGTTAATAGAGTGAGGAAGTGAGCGATGGCCGTCCACAACCGCAGCTATGGAACGGCCGGAGAGGAAATTAGAAACAAAGGCACAGATGGAGGGATAGAAACCGTAGGAGAGTAGTTTAGAAATTAAAGATTTGTGCCAGACTCTATCAATAGGATTTCGATATGTCTAGTGCAATAGAAGAAGTCTCACCGAAGTCCCGAAAGGGACTAATGAAAGCCTTTTAAAACACCCCAGCGGCACTCAAAACAAAGCATTAGGTGAGATAATTCCCCTCAATTATCCTCTACCATTCCTACATATGTGTCCCAACCCCCCCTTCCCCTCTCCTCAATTATCACCTATTTTTCCTCTTATTCCCCCTTTTATCGGATAATTTTCGGCAAAATTTTCCTTCCCACGGTCTCTACAGCATGGGCGAAGCATCTAGAGATCCTTGCAACAGAGAAACTTATACTTAGAGCCGGAAGTGTCGCTTGAGAACTCGGGAGGAGAGGATATTTACCGCCACGGCTCTCCCCTCATGATCGGACCGGTCGGCAATAATACGTCTTTTTCACTCCCCAAATACTATTCCCACTTGTTTTATTGCTCTTAAATGTTAATATGAAAACGTAAAATAGGTGCATATGAATAAGTAATAACGATATTTATGGTAAAATTATGATTTTCGTCAGGAATGAATGAAAACTACCTCCACATGGCGGGACATTTCAAATACCATAGTCGGGTTAATCATATATGTTTCATCTTATTTTATGTTTGTATTTATTGTTCATACCCTGGGGGTAAGGGATTAGAATATGCCTCACATGCCTTCTGCGTGTTGTAGGAGGCGACTAAAGAGGTTAGGTTGGTGGGCTTGCGACCCCCACCCGTGAAAAATACGTAGCAATGATAAATGAACAATCAGCCTCGGATACGGACGGGCCCTGTGTTGACGAACCCCGACCGACTATAGACAAGCTTACGGACATTCTGAGAATATCTACATAGAACGTGAGTGGCATAAATGATGGCACAAAAGAGAGAGAAGTACTGGAAGTGTCAGTGAATGCCAGGCTGGATGTATGTGGAATGACGGAGACCAAATGGAAGGGTACAGATGTGAGAGAGTGGGAGTGTGGAATGGGTGTATTTGCTGGAGTGAGTAAGGGAGCAGCGAGAGAAGGTGGGTGCTTGTTTGTAAGTAACAAATGGAAGGAGCGTGTAAGAGAATATGGGTCTGTGGGTTCAAGGATTGTGTGGGTGAGAATGAAAGTAGGAATACAAATGTGGGTGATTATGTGTGTGGATGCTCCGACAGAGGATAAAAAAGTAAGAGAGAAAGAGGAGTTCTGGGTGAATGTGGAGGCGTGCCTGGATAAGTTTGACAAGAACAAAAGAATATTTCTGATTGGGGATATGAATGGTAAGATGGGTGATAGGAAAGTTGATGGAGTGGTGGGAGGGTGGGGGTTACCGTCAGAGGTGAATGGGAATGGTAGTGCACTTGTCGACATATGTGTGGGGAGGAGGATGTGGATAGCCAACACCTTCTTCCGACACAGAATGATACACAGGTACTCATGGAAAGTGGTGTGGACGATGAAGGATCAGACGGTGGTGGAACGAAAGTCCCTGATTGATTATATATGTGTGGATGAAAGAATTAAGAAATCTGTGATGGATGTCAGGGTGTATAGGGGTATTGGAGGGGGTCTGTTTGATCATTATGTAGTAGTAGCTAAGGTTAGGATACAAAAGAAGTGGGTGAGGAGAGCTGGAGGGAGGCGAGAGGAAGGTGGAATGGTGAAGAGGGTGGAGAGGCTACAGGAGGAGGAAATCAGGGAAGAGTACAGGAGAGCAGTAGAAAGACGACTAGGTGGGTTCGACCTGGAAGATATGGAGGAAGTGGAGGAGATAAGCAAGGTGTTTAAGGAAGAGATCTGTGCAGCATATGAGGAGGTGTGTGGAGTGAGGAGAAGAGGGAGGGGAGTGAAAGGTACAGCATGGTGGACAGAAGAGGTGAAAATAGCTGTGGAAAACAAGAAGAAAGCGTAGAGAGAGTGGTTGGGTAGTAGAGGGAATGAAGATTTGGAGAGACAGAAATGAGCGAGGTAAGTGGAGAGAAAGAGAGTGGTGAGGCGAGTAGTGAAGGAAAGTAAGAGAAGAGTAGATGAGGAATTTGGAAGGAATCCGAGTGTAAAATTCTTATTTCCTCTTTTCCCTGCCCTGTTTAACTTCCATGGTCCCGTGGGTGCAGAGCTAGTCAGCCAACGTATTATCGATTGAGTTCTCACGAGATACTTGCCTATTAGATAGCCTATTTTGGAAGGGTTGGCTTAGAATAGGATTGATTTATGTTTGTTGCACTTGTATATGCATTTCCCTGTGTGTTATTATTATTATTCCTGTTTTCTGCTGGTCTAGGTAATGCTAGAATGGGGTAAGGCTTTTCTGTGTTACGAGTTGTTGTTTGATGCAGTGGTTAAGCGATAAACCTGCATACTCGTTTTGGTTCAGTGAAGCCTAGGTTGTCTTCGCGGCTGACTGTGTTGAGTTAATAATTTACAGTGCGTGAGGGCAAGAGCCTAACCACCCTGTATTTTATTAACAGTTTGTTTTTACTTTGTCAAGGAGCCGGGAGAAAACCAGATACAAGGGATCTGGATTTCTCAAAGTGCACTTGTTAGTTTTAACGTAATACTTTAAACAAGTCGTGAGGACTTCGCTAGGCTACGAGCCGTTTTTGCTCAGTCACTGCTACCTTTTTGCCTACAGTACCCCAGCTAGACTTTGCTCGATTAGTAGATACAGAATAGTATTGAAGCTTTCCTTATGTATGATATTGTTTATGCACTATTGATTTCATGTGTTGCAAGCTTGGCTACTTTAGTGATTAGTGGCCCACGAGCACAATCCGAGTAGGCTATTGCCGTTGCATTTGCGGAGTACTTCCTTTTAATGTTTGCCATTTACTATTGCATATTCTTTTAATTATTCTTATGCCAATTTAAGCCTTTAATAGTATTTAATTGCCAGTGTTTTTGCTTATTGAATTACTGTTCAAAATCTGACACGTACTTCTTACGAGCATCCGAGAAGCATCTAACTTTTTTCAGAAGATTCCTTGCTCGATGCTTAAGGACTATTAATTAATGTAACGTAATAGTGCCGATCCGAAGTAGAGGGTGGTGGACTTCTTAAGTTCATAGTCAAGGGTGGATTACTTCGGCTTCGGCCAACCCTATTCTTTTGTGTTGTTGTTTCTTACTTCATTGTTTGATTGTTGACCAGACTAGATAATTCCTGTCTCTTTATTAGTCTGTTGTTGAACACTAGTACCGAGTTCTTGTATACCCCGTTATAGCAGATTGAACTCTGGAGGGTATTGGTGTTTTTTGTTCAGCTGGCAGTACTCAGGGGTTGGGATCGTGTGTTTCCGTTGTGGCAGTGAGCCGTATTCGAGTCCTGATTGAGAGCCCTTGTGTACCCGAGTGCCAGTTCGTAACACATTAGTTTTCAAATTTTAAGATTTTCGCCCATTTCCTTGTCAATATTTAGACCTTTCGTACCATTAGGTGTCGATATTTTCCTGGCGAGCGATAGTGACCCTGTAATTTAGGAGGAACCTGCCTTCTGTCAGGTTAATTTATCTACCGAAAAATGTACAAACATTTTCTCGGATGGGGGTCTTTGGGATGTTTTGATTTTTTAAAGTTTGATAGAGGTCTATTTAATAAATTACACAAATGTATATACTGGTAATAATAACAAAATTAATATATGAATGACATAACATCCCCTTAACTTTTCGAAACTATCCAGAACTGAATCGAATCTACCCATTACTTATTCAAATGATAATTGCATCTTGGAGAAGGGACCGGAGTTCTCGAAAAGGGTCTCCAGTCCTGACGCTATGCTTGACTTCATAATCCAGAAGTGTTGATAGCCTCTGAAATCCTATTTTAACTAACTAACTATTTTTTACTTACAGTGTGCTAGCTTAATAATCCAGAAAGGTTGATAGCCACTGAAGTCCTATTTTAACTAACTATTGTATACTTACTATGTGCTAGCTTAATAATCCAGAAGGGTTGATAACCTCTGAAGTCCTATTTTAACTAACTATGTTTGACTTACAGTGTGCTGGCTTAATAATCCAGAAGGGCTGATAACCTCTGAAGTCCTATTTTAACTAACTATGTTTGACTTACAGTTTGCTGGCTTAATAATCCAGAAGGGTTGATAGCCTCTGAAGTCCTATTTTAACTAATTAACTATTGTTTACTTAGTGGGCTGGCTTAACCCGGCCGCAGTGCCGGTCCTTAGGGAAAGATTTACTTTGAGGGCGGCGACCGTCCTTCTGGAAGCTGGGATTTCAAACTTGTACAAAAACCGCGTGCGTTGAGCCATGCTGCTACAAATTGGTGTGTGACTAGGCCTATATGACAACTCTCCATACCAACACAATACACACTCCGGTCGCTCTCATACAGTCAGTTAACAAGCAGTTGTCATGGAGCCCTCACGTCCCTCTCCCGCGCGTCACGATGATACAACAGAGGCCGTGGGAGGCCGAGTGTGGCTACCAGAAAACCCTCTTACCTCCACTTTTACTCACAGATGTTCTTCTACAACAAAGAAGGCACATAATGCACGTGCAAAGGGTGGTGCACTTACCAAAAGATCGGTGGCCTTTCATGACGCCACCAGCCAGGCTATCACCTACCATCTAGCAGTACCACCTTAACCAGCCACCCTCTAGGCCTACTATTTTCCTTTCCCTATGTCTCTATTCGATAAGGCCGACGTTACCTAGCCACTGAACTGTGGAATGTGACTCAATATATTTTCAGACACTGCCGTCAAAGTTCGTCTACACATAAAACATCTGTCCCTCCTATCTACCCCATCATTCCATCTTATTTACTGTCGATGGCCTAGTTATTGGTGTTCACTCTTCACATAGGTCTCCTGCTACGTCTGCATGCATAAATATAAGCATGAAAGTGACCAATACGCACGGTATAAAGCAATTTCTCTGTTATATCGGGATCCTTCTTTACCTCCTTCCCTCCTTCTTCCTTCAGCTGTGCTGGCTATAAGGGCGAGAATCCCTTGAAATTCTAACCTTGTCCCATCTCTGATATCTTCCTCTCTCTCTTCCCTCATTCTCACTATAAGTTTTGCCTATTTATCGTGTTTATTGTCTATGTGCGGCTTATTTATTGCTGTGTAATATTCAAATTAGTCGCCTATATCGGTACATGTACATTAGAAAGCATGAAAATGCTCATAAGGCAGGATAAACACAATATTCCTTTATCACCACGCATTTCCCTCCCCTATCCGCGTAACCAGTCCGACCACCACTCGTTCTCCCCAATATGTTTGTCTATTTATCGCATGTATTGTCTATGTGCGACTTATAGATTACTATGTAATATTCAGATGGGTCGCCTATATACGTACATGCACATTATAAAGCATGGAAGTGTTCAAAAAGCAATATATACGCAATATTTATTATCAACCCTCCCTTCCCTCCCCTTGGTACCACCCCCTATACGCATGACTACGGTGGTGGCAAGATCGCCGTGCGATGCCATTCGCGCCACATTTTTCAACTATGGACCCACCCCTTACCTCTACCCCATATATATATGGTTGGATGCGCGCATTTCCTACACGCTGATGTAGTTTTCATAGAGGTTTGGAATAGTCGCCAAAATGGCCATACCTTCGCCTAGGCCCTAGGGCAATGGTGGTCGTTACCATGGTAACTCACTTGCCGGGTTAGTAATCCAGAAGAGTTGATAGCCTCTGACTTGCTATTTTAACTAACTAACTATTTATCACTATTGTTTTCGTTTCTATATGGATGAGGGAGTCAAAAGGCAAAACTGCCTGTGATGAGTGCCTCCCCCATAGTTGAAAGAGGGAGAGGGCCCAAATCAAGGAATGTTCAAGCCAAAATGTCTGGAAACACGAAGTTTGAAGCAATTTAAGTCATAGGTTGAGGGAAAGATGGATTCAGGGAGAGAGTTCCAGAGGGTATCTGTTAAATAGAAGAAAAATTGGGAGGATTGCTTCACTCTTGAGTTGGAGAGTAGCACAGAGTAGGGGTGGGATTGTGTTGCAAGCCGGGTACTACGTACCCTACGTAGAGGAGGTGGTATACATTTAGAGAGCTCTAAGGAACACTGATTATTGTAATAGCGATAGAATAGCGAGAGATGCAACATTGCGGTGAGGAGAGAGAGATTGCAGAGAGTCGGTGAGTGGACAGAAGTTAAAGATACGAAAGGCTTTCCTTTCTACTTTGTCTAGAAGTGCTGTGTGAGAGGACCCTCCCCACACATGTGAACAATACTCAATACAAAGACACATTGTGCCCCTGTACAGAGCAAGAAGCTGAGCAGGGATAAAGAACCTCTCGAGGCAGTTGAGCACACCGAGCTTCTTGGAGGCCGTCTTAGCAAGACTGGTAAAATGGTCCTTCCAAGAGAGAGCAGAAAAAAAAGAGACACCAAGAATACTGAGAGAAGATGAAGGGTTGATTTTTGTATTGTTGAAGAATAAGGGATAGTCCTCTGGGAGTTCACGGCAGGTAGATAGATGGAGAAATTGAGTTTTGGAAGCATTAAAGGTAACAAGGTTTTCTCTGCCCCAATTGAAGATGGTAGTTAGATCAGAAGATAAGAGTTCTATGGCTTCATTACGTTTGCTTTCGAGGGATTGCTGGCTTGGGTGTTCTGTAAAACTAATTGAATAGTGTAAGGT
Organism: Paralithodes platypus; assembly: GCA_032716605.1. Classification (NCBI taxonomy): domain Eukaryota; kingdom Metazoa; phylum Arthropoda; class Malacostraca; order Decapoda; family Lithodidae; genus Paralithodes; species Paralithodes platypus. The sequence continues at coordinate 38,818,183 of CM064512.1, forward strand.
AGAGTCGTCTGCATATGAATCGATAGGACTGGAGCTAAAGTTGAGAAGATCATTTATGAAAATTAAAAATTAAATAGGAGATAGGACAGATCCCTGAGGAACACCAGAGTTGATAGGATGAGGAAGTGAACGATGGCCGTCCACAACCGCAGCTATGGAACAACCGGAAAGGAAATTAGAGACAAAGGCACAGATGGAGGGATTGAAACCAAAGGAGGGTAGTTTAGAAATTAGAGATTTGTGCCAGACTATTTCGAAGGTCTTCGATATGTCTAACGCAATAGAAAAGGTATCACCGAAGTCCCGAAAGGAGGATGACCTAGAGTTAGTAAGATATGAAAGAAAATCACCAGTAGAGCAACCCTTAAGGAAGCTATACTAGCAATCTGAGAGTAGATTATGAGAAGATAAATGCTTAAGAAATTTGGAAGTAAGAATAGTTTCAAAAACTTTAGAGATACAATAGATGAGAGCAATTGGACGATAGTTGGAAGGTTGAGAGTGGTTACCTTTCTTTGGGACAGGTTGAATGAGAGCAAACTTCCAGCAAGAAGGGAAGACATTAGAGGAGAGACAGAGACGAAAGAGTTTGCCTAGGCAGGGAGTCAGCACGAAAGCACAGTTTTTTAGTACAACAGGAGGAACACCATCCTGATCGTATGCCTTTTTAGTATCAAGCCCAGAGAGGGTAGAAAGTACATCTTTAGAAGACATTAGGATATTAGGCATAAGTAGGAGAGAGGGGGATGGAGAGGGAGGAATAGCACCGGAATCATCCAAGGTTGAGTTTCTAGCGAAAGTTTGACGAAGAGTTCAGCTTTGTCAGAGGAAGAAGTGATGGTTGTGCCATCAAAGTGGAAAAGGAGAGGGAAAGACGAGGAAGACAAATTGTTGGAGAGGTTTTCGGCTAGATGCCAGAAAGCTTGGGAAGAGCTAGAGTTGCATAGTTCAGTGCATTTATTATTGATTGTTGATAATAATGGAGCCCGATTAAATGGTATTATAGTCCGCGTAATATTCACTGACGCGCTGTTAATGTAATATTAACCGTATGGCTGTAAGGTAGCAAGTTTACTTTGAGAGAATCCATTATATATTTGAAACATTTGTACCAGGGATGATTATTCCCGCCACACAAATTACAGGCAAATCGGCTGCTATCGCTCTGTGTCTCGTGAAGGCAGCTGTAGCCATGGGCATTTCTCTAACAGGGGTATCTTGACCCACCATGATATACAATTCCGCCTAGAAACACCGCGTGAAAGTCTTATAATCTAGGCTTCGATCACCCATCTCCCTCCTAACTGTCTCCTTAACTGATGATGGAAATATATTTAATAGTGGAACCACGCAGAATTCTTCCAGACTTACCTGTTGACTCGTCGTAGATCTCATTGCACTCTCCATGTTGGCGTAAAATGCCTTTAGTTCTTTAGCTTGGCATTTAGGTGAAACAAGGTCATGAACATGCATTATATGTGCCGCTTTTACTCTGCCGGAATGCCCGAAGGATTCTTTGAGTAATTCTACGGTGGAGCCATAGCCTTCACCCTCAACCGTGAAACCTTGTATGACTTTGTAAGCATCTCCCTGTAGCTGACCCTTTAAGTAGGTCAGCTTTTGAATTGCACTTAAGTCAGCCTTCTCATGCACCACACATCTGAACATATCCCAAAACCCAGTCCATAATGTGGGGTCGCCGGAGAAGGTGGGCAGAGTCAGGTGCGGCAATTTAACTCCCGATCCCTTCTTTTTGTCGGATCGAATTTGCCCTTCTGATTTACTCAGTTTCCCCTTCAAGCTGGCGATGATCCCATAGATGTCAAACAAGTAAATGGCATCCTCTTGGTTCTCTTTAAAATATTCAGCGTCAGAGGGAGACTATTTAGTGGCAACAAGATATCTTGATTGGCTTCAAACTTGGGCACCTGTGTTTGCAGCTATGCAATTTTGCCTCGACGTTTACCCGAGTTGCAGTTTCCAAGAACTCATGTAAGTCTTTTGATAGGACAGTTGATGAACTTTTATTACCTGCCCTAAGGCGTTTGCCTTGGGCTAGAACGTCCACAATGCCAACTTTAGTCATAACTCATAAGCAAATGGAAATTGCGAAATACAGATTTTTACAAATATTTGATTTGAAACAAAGGAAGATATCTCCCGCCGATCAAACTAGGTTCGGATTAAACTTTAAACACGAGCGACAATATATTATATATAAGCGGTAAACTAGGAAAACATGGTTATATCAAGGATCAAGGGAATAAATAACACGCATGTTGAAATAATTAAATTAAATATGTCATGTGTGGTTTGACCAACATTTGAAATCGCAAACAATTAAATTAGGTAGGCTAGATATTTTAATTCAAGAGGTTAAGCTAACAAGAGGCTAAATTTAGAAGATTAGGCTAACTTGATGGGAAATTAATATTTAGAAAGCTAGGCTAACATTACGCCAAATTAGAAGATTAGGCTAACATGAGGCCAAACTAGAAGATTAGGCTAACTTACTAGAAACCAAAATTAATGATTTAGTGAGAATTAAACTTAAGTTAGGCTAACATTATAGAAATATTCAGGTTAGGCTAATTTTAAGACAAATTAAATTTTAAGAATAATTTATTTAGGTCAACCTTAGAGATAAATTTATATATTGAATGGGTAAGGCTAACCTAATTAGTGATACTTTAGAATGCGACATGGTGTTGGGCTAACCTACATATTCAATTAAACAAATGTGAGATCCACCAGGGCTGTATCGTCGGCACCGAAAAACAAATGAGCCAAATCCACAATCTCCCCAGGGTATCGACCCCTCTCTGTTACAAAATCGTCACCAACACTTTCCCCTGCCGTGCCATGCTTATAAAATGCGTGGGACATGTTAGTGGGGATAATAGAGGGTACTAGATAATGCGTTGCACCCTCGCAGCCGCCTGATTGACAACACAACCGCGCCTACACCACACAACAAATAACCGAGACGCCCTAATTCATAAAAACGGACGAGGGACCAATTATTATGTGGTTATTATTATAGTTGATGGCAGTAGTAGACTGTATGTCAATAACCATATATTAGTATATATTACCTGGATAATGGTGAGGAGGCGACGGGAAAAGATAGATATGGTGGGACACTTGGACAACAAGATGGCGATGGGGTTGGGTGAGAACAAGAGGTGAACGAAAGGAATTTAGGGGATAGCTATAACAGAAGGGGGCTCTAAACTTAAATCATAATGAGGATGATGATAAATGATCAGTTAATTGATGTGCGTTCTCAGATGGATTACTGTTCACCTCTGTGGAGTGGAAGTGGAGTGGTTGCATTGAGGCAGTTGGACAAAATTCATAATAAAGCTATTAGATTAATCAATAACCCTGCAATCACACAGGACCTTCCTACATTATCCATACGAAGAAACGTTGCATCCCTTGCATTATTCTACAGATATTTTCACAGCAATTGTTCCGAGGAACTTGCTTCAATTGTGCCGCCTCTCCACATCTTTCCCCGTAGAACTAGGGCAGCTGAGAGCGCTCATGAATTTACACTTGCTCCTCCACAATGCAGAACTTCTGCTTATCAAAATTAATTTATCCCTAGAACTATTACTCTTTGGAATTCACTTCCCTCGAGTTGGTTTCCACAAACTTACAATCTACAAAAGTTTAAATCCAGTTGTTACAAACATTTTATGAATGGAGGATGCATTTAGGCACATGGACCTTTTTGTTTTATCTGTGTTTTTCCTTCCTCTGTTCATTGTCTCTTTAAAAAAAAAAAAAAAAAATAGAAATGGAATGGAATGAGAGAACACGAGTGGTAAACTTATGGCAGTGGTGGTTGTAGAGCGAGTGAGGCTCTCGGACAAAAGTTACGGAAAGTCTGCTATTTTTACGCATGCGTTGACAGGTCGGGATATATTTGCTTCCCTATATATAATTACCTAAATTCACATGAATGATATATTGCCCAATATCTAATACAGAACATAATTTAATGTTCTTCCCATTTATACTGAATCATATTATTACGATCCTGAATCCTACAAACTTATACTTATAACTTAAGATTAGACTTAAACCTAGACTGTCCATGCTCCTGCAATAAAAGTATGGACAGTTACAGTGTATGGGCAATTTCGACAATCAGTTATTTTCAAACTTGCTCTTCTCACAAAATATTTGTATTCCAGTATGACGTAATATATTACCACATTTACTGCATTAGTCAATACAGATTAAGTTGCAAGTAACTTAATTTACTTCATATCTTCTGAATAGTTATATGAACAACCAACATCAAGATAATCTTTGGTGTGAAATACAACTGTGTAATAAACACACGAAAATAAGAAATGATAAAGTAGCTTTATTTATTATAAAAGGAATACCATTGTTTTACTTTGCAAATACACTGAAGTTCAATAAACTTTGTATTAAGGGGTTAGTGCTGTTTTTTGGGCTATATATTTATGTATTTATTTATTTTTGAGTTTCCTCGCTAGGCCTCCATCAAGCTAAATAAAATACCCCCTAGACCAACTTTCATGATACATTTGTACATTTTTCGGTAGAAAAATGTCACGGCCGAAGGCTGGTTCCTTCTGAAATTACAGGTTCGCTATCGCTCGCCAGGAAAAAATCGACACCTAAATGGCACGAAAGGTCTAAATATTAACAACAAAATGGGGCCAAAGGTCTCAAAATCGCCAAACTAATGGAAAGAACTTCTTAATCCTCCACCCTAATATACTAAATATGAGGGAGAAGGTGGTCCACCAAAAGCGAGTACTACCCCGTTAACACAGCTAATTCAACTGATGGGGTAACGATAAGCTTCATAACTGGAAGTTATGTAAAATTATACAATTTGGAAACGGTTAAAGATTCACTTACTATATAATGTTCCCCTCATATCACTGTTAACTTAGATAACATCAGATGGCTTTATTCAGCTTTGGAAGGACTCTAGGAATGAAAAGGGATACAAAGTGAGTACATGTTGTCAAAAAGGGATGCTACTCTTGAAAGATTCCCTAGTGAAAGATTGATGAGGCAAATAGAACCACGATGAAGACGAGGATCATTATTAAATTGGATTAGGTCTTGGTTGATTTTTTTTTTTTTTTTTTTTTTTAAGAGACAATGAACGGAGGAAGGAAAGATACAGATAAAACAAAAAGGTCCATGTGCCTAAAGGCATCCTCCATTCATAAAATGTTTGTAACAACTGGATTTAAACATTTGTAGATTGTAAGTTTGTGGAAAGCAATTCGAGGGAAGTGAATTCCAAAGAGTAGTAGCTCTGGGGATAAATTAATTCTGATAAGCAGAAGTTCTGCATTGTGGAGGAGAAAGTGTAAATTCACGGGCGCTCTCAGCTGCCCTAGTTTTACGGGGAAAGATGTGGAGAGGCGGCACAATTGAAGCAAGTTCCTCGGAACAATTGCTGTGAAAATATCTGTAGAATAATGCAAGGGATGCAACGTGTCTTCGTATGGATAATGTAGGAAGGTCCTGTGTGATTGCAGGGTTATTGATTAATCTAATAGCTTTATTTTGAATTTTGTCCAACTGATTGGTGGGAAACACAGTCAGAGTGGGGTGCAGTCAAAAGTGGTGTTCCTCAAGGATCTGTATTGGGCCCCTTATTACGTGTTATATACATAAAGTTAATTAACTTAGGTATAACTAACCGAATAAAAAAAATGCAGAGATGCAAACATGGGTATGTTCGCAAGGCCTCTAGATACTTTACATGAATGGTCAGTAAATTGGCAGATACTATAACCAACTAGTTGACAAAATATACCGAGAAGGATGTCACTGGCACAGAAAGGGGTAAATGAGACAGGATACATTATTTTGAAGAATATATCCGAAATAATATCATGCAATTTTATCTATTTTTTTTAGAATAATGTGATTAGACTGTCACTAGAGGATACATTTCTGACAATATAAGTTATTTGTAAAACAACTATTGATCCTATCTACACATAACTTTTCCAACTCCTGCAGGTTATACTTCCCACACAATTGCACTTATTGGGTTCCAAACTCATCGCAAACGAGATGTTTTAGACATGTTATTGAATTATATTATTTGTTAAGCGAAGGATCAATGTTACAAGTCAATATCATTCTGCTAAAAGTAACCAACTTTACTGAGTTATTAATTAGGGAATTATTATCATAGTAGGTCCTTCCTAAGATAAAGTTAAATTATTGAATGAAAATAGAAGCCGTCATCGTACTGAATATCATCGTATCAGTGCATGCCAAACACCTTTCACATTTTATTTCTGGAGTCACGACTTTACCAACTAAGACAAAACTAAAAAAACACCTAGAGCCCGAGGGTTAACTCGTGGGTAGACCCCTTTAACCGAGTCCCAGGTGGTCGTCAAGGGCTGTGGTTGGTGGCAGGGGGGAGAGAGGCAGGGAGCGGGATGGGAGAGTGGAGTTTGTGGCGAGTGGAGGGAGGGGAATATTGGATTTTATTACGAAAAAACGAATAAAAGTGAATGTGAGGTGGTACGCTATCTCTCTCTCTCTCTCTCTCTCTCTCTCTCTCTCTCTCTCTCTCTCTCTCTCTCTCTCTCTCTCTCTCTCTCTCTCTCTCTCTCTCTCTCTCTCTCTCTCTCTCTCTCTCTCTAATTTTGTGAGTTCATGTTGAGAGAGAGTGGAATTAATGTGCTTGCAAATTAGTCAAACAGGCTTACGTTGCATTCCAATGTACAATTTCATTCTATGTGTCCTGGACACTTGTATTCGTTCATATCGAGTGCAACAAATCGTTTGACCAATAGTACCGGTTAGGCCTTGTTTGATCTCACTTATGTTCTGAACAACTTCAAAGAAGAGTAATAGTTATCATGATTGGGACTGTGCCACTCCCGCTGTATCCATTGTATTGATTGGTGTTGCATGCATATACCGGGCAGGTTAAATTGTCGATGTGTCCGTGTGCAACCTATATGTATCATGACTCGTGCGTTGTGTGTGTCACTTGCAAGGGAGACAACATTTGTTGTTTTAATCTCATTATTTATTTTGATAATATTATATTCTGTGAGTTTGATATTATTCCATGCATTGGGGGATATATTTCGTCAGCTAGTTTATTATATTTCTTTCCCAACAGGCAAGGCCAGCATATTCAACATTCAATCCCTCTCTTAGGCGCACGCACACACACACACACACACACACACACACACACACACACACACACACACACACACACACACACACATAAACATTCTATTTATAGTTAGACAAACCGGAATTATTTATATATATACATATCTATATACTGTATATACAGCATATGCAATAGGGTTGTGTAATGTCACCATTGCTGTGTAATATATTTATGGATGGTGTGGTGAAGGAGGTGAAAATGAGAACTATGGGAAGAGGATTGGGTTTAGTAGGAAAGAATGGTAGAGATTGGGAGTTTAATCAGTTGCAGTTCTCTGATGACACAGCGTTGGTGGCGGATTCTGAGGAGAAACTGCAGTGGGTAGTCAAAGAGTTTGGTGAGGTTTGTGGGAAGAGAAAACTGAAGGTGAACGCCAATAAAAGTAAAATAATGGTGTGTAATAAGGGTGATCGTAGGGTGAATCTAGATGTGAGGCTGGATGGGGAAATATTGGAACAAGTAGAGTGTTTTAAATATCTAGGAGGAACGATAAGCAGGAATGGAGATATGGAAATGGACGTAAAACAGAAAATATGTGAAGGAAGGAAAGTTTTCGGAGCAATGGGAAGTATGTGGAAGGTGAGAAATCTCAGAATGAAAGTTAAAACTGCAATGTATCAAGGAATTGTTGTGCCAACAGTGATGTATGGGGCTGACACATGGGCTCTGAAAAATAAAGGAGAGAAGAAAGGTGGATGTGATGAAGATGAGCTGCTTGAGGAGTATGTGTGGAGTTACTCGTAGAGATAGATTGAGGAATGAAGAGATACGTAAGAGAGTGGGGCAGCAGGAACATTTGTCGGTCAGAGTGGACAGAAGGGTGCTGAGCTGGTATGGTAATGTTGAACGAATGGTAGATGAAAGGCTTACAAAAAGAATATGTGAGTCAGATACAAGGGGAGATAGAGGAGTAGGAAGACTCCCATTGAGATGGAGAGACTGAGTAAGATAAGCTTTGGATGATAGAGGAATGACTATAGATCTGGCAAGGAAAGTGGTAGTAAACAGGAATGAATGGAGAATGCTTGTGAATAGATGAGTAAACACGTGTCATTTGGGAGAGGGGGTCGGGCGCAAGTTGGACTAGAAAATTGTCCATCAGGCGCCTGGCCCGGGGAGCCGGTAAATTCTGTAGAAGGGTGCACCTGGAAGTGTGATCTATATATTCCCAATAGATTTCTTCCTCTTTCTCTCTAATTAAATATCTATCCACAATTACCTCCATCAATCTACTAGTCTCTCTATTAACCTATTCCCTAGTGTGGTGTAGTAGGAGCCCCAATCATATTTATGCAGCAAAACAGAAGGAAGTGTATGTTTCCCAGCATAGACAGTGGGGAAGGGAGTAGGGTGTGTGTGTGAGGGGAACAACCGTAGAACAAGTGTGAGTAAACCAAGATATGTGTGCATTAGACTGAGAGAGAGAGAATGGAATGTATGCCTCCATGCCCGAAAGGATTACCTTGGTAATGCGTTCAGCACTCTCCGAGGGTCCCCGGCCACGGGAAATAAAATAATTACTGCCGAAGAGCCAACCAGTCGGCAGCGCCAAAGTGCCACAAGCGCCGCCGGCTGGGAGGATCGGGTTGCCGTACTAGAGAGATAGGACAGGTGACATAGATAAGTTTATGGTTGGAGGAGCTCGAAGGAGAGAAAAGATTGACAGTATAAGCGGAATGGTTAGAAGTTATAAACAAGTCAAGAATGTTGGGCCAATCTCCAAAGCAATCTGGGATACAGGTGTGTTGCTGAACCAACTGCTCTAGGTCATTTAGGATAGAAAATATGTAGGCTTGTTCACCAGGTTAGTCATTGGAAAGAGAAGAGACCTGGCGGTGGTGAACGTTGAAATTTCATAATGAGATTTCTGAGAAAGTAGAGATGCATAGGATGTGTTCCACTTTGGAGCTTATATAGTCAAAGAAATTGGAATTTGGATAGTTTCAGCCATAAAATTGAGAATTCAGAGGAGTCGAAGTCGGGAACGCGAGAGCAAATAAGTTTGTTGTTTATGTATACGCAACATCCGTCTTTGGCTATAAAGCTAGGATAGAGAAAGTAGAAGGATAAAAAGAAGGAGCTGCTGGCACTTGCTTCAGCCACCTGAGTTTCAGTGAGGAAAAGAAGAGCGGGTTTGTTGGATGAGAGGTGGTGTTCGACAGAGGGAAAGTTAGAGGAAAGTATGAAAGGTTGCGAATGTTACTAAAGGTAATAGTAAGAGTGACAGGTCGTGGTCTAGAACATTTTGAATGGTTGGCTGATGAAGGACAGTTTTTGATGAGGGCATTTGTGGTCCCCCCCCCCCTCCCCCCCCACACACACACACACACACACACACACACACAGGAGACTCCGAGGCAGCTTTGGTTGTCATTATTGTTTGCTTTGATTGTTTTTTTGTTTTCTGTCTATTGGAAAGAAGTGCAGTGTGCTTGTTTAGTTTAGTAAATTGGATAGGTGGATGAGGTGTTTGTGAGAGCTAGCTGGATTACTCTCTGCGTAAGTGAGACACAAACCGAAACCGAAAGGGAGCTCAAACTAGTGAAATAAGGGTTCCAGGAAATCCTTATCACATGCCTATAAGGTATATATATATATATATATATATATATATATATATATATATATATATATATATATATATATATATATATATATATATATATATATATATATATATATATATATATATATATATATATATATATATATATATATATATATATATATATATATATATATATATATATATATATATATAAAGGATATATATATATATATATATATATATATATATATATATATATATATATATATATATATATATTATAAATATATATAGTATATATATACTGTATATATATACAGGGTGCTTCATAAATACCTTTCTTAAATTTCAGAATAAATAGACCTAGCAATAATAAATATACTTTACTATGTGACGGTTTTGGAAATTTCTTATATTTACCGGGATATTACACATTTTAGTTTAAATAGGAAAGTCTAGGGGATGAACACAATCAGTAGATTACCATCACCTCAATTACTTATTTTGTCATAACTGTTTGAACATCAATGTATTTTACAGTATTTACAATAGGTGGTCCATCAATTTGCTTCATGGGTTCGAATACTGTATGAATGAAGCTTCACTAATTGAAGGTAATGTGAGAAGGTGAGAGAAAGAAGGATGTACTGGCAGTCTTAAGTAAGTACCAGACATGGAGCCATACACCTCTGCTGAGTACACAGACATGTTACTTACTTTAGGTGCAGCTGGAGGAAATGCAGCTGAAGTAGTAAGAATGTACGGTGAACAATATCCCAACCGGAGGCAACCATCTTGGCCTACTTTCCTCAGCGTAGAAAGACGACTATGGGAATATGGCTCACTGAATCCATGTGCAGTAGACAGAGGAAGGCCTCATGATGAGCAACTACTCGATGCAGAAGAGGATATCCTTGATGCCATCGCAGATGATCCATCTACAAGCACACGTCGACTTGGTGCACGATTTGGTGTGGCTCATGCATCAGTATGGAGGATTGTAAACAGACATGGCCTGTACCCATATCATCACCAGCCCATCCATGCTCTGACTGAACGTGATTATCACCAACGAGTCGATTTCTGCCGGTGGCTCCTTACTCAAGAGAGGAAGAACAACAGTTTTATTGCAGAGGTTTTGTTTAGTGATGAGGCAAATTTCACAAGAAATGGCATGTTGAACCTACATAATACACATACATGGGGAGCAGAAAATCCACATGCAACAACAACGAAGGGACATCAGGAACGCTTTTCGATTAATGTTTGGCCCAGTATTCTTGGTGACCATCTAATCGGACCTTTTATGTTACCACAACAACTTACAGGCAATGTGTACACCAGATTTCTTCAGGATGACTTACCCATACTACTTGAAGATGTGCCTCTCAGAACACGTAGACAAATGTGGTTCATGCAGGATGGGGCTCCAGCTCACTTTGCACGAGGTACGAGGGATTTCCTTAATGTTATGTACCCTGATAAGTGGATAGGCCGTGGTGGTCCCATCACCGGACCTAACTCCACTTGACTTTTATCTTTGGGGACACTTGAAGAGCAGGGTGTATGCTACACAAATCAACACCCATCAGCAACTGTGGCAACGAGTTCAAGAGGCATGCAGAGAAGTAAGAAACACACCAGGGATATTTGAAAGAGTGCGACAGTCTCTTATGCGCTGAGCCCAAGCCTGTATTAACGAGGGTGGGAGAAACTTCGAGCAACTATTGTAAATACTGTAAAATACATTGATGTTCAAACATTTATGACAAAATAAAGTAATTGAGGTGATGGTAATCTACTGATCGTTTTCACCCCATAGACTCTCCTATTTAAACTAAAATGTGTAATATCCCGGTAAATATGATAAATTTCCAAAACAGTCACATAGTAAAGTATATTTATTATTGCTAGGTCTATTCATTCTGAAATTTATGAAAAGTATTTATGAAACACCCTGTATATATATATATATATATATATACCGGTATATATATATATTTTTTTTTGTTCTATGTGATTGAGGGAGGCAAAAGGCATAACTGCCTATAGCGAGTGCCTCCCCCATAGTTGAAAGAGTGACAGGGCCAAAATCAAGGGACGTTCGAGCCAAAATGCCTGGACACACGGATTTTGAAGCAATTTAAGTCATAGGAAGAGGGAAAGACTGATTCTGGGAGAGAGTTCCAGAGCTCAGATGTTGAGTAGAAGAAAGTTTGAGAGTAACGTTTCACTCTTGGGTTGGAGAGTTGCACAGAGTAGGGTGGGATTGAGTTGCAAGACGGGTACCACGTGCCCTACGTAAAGGAGGTGGTATGCACTGGGATAGCTCTGAGGAACACTGATTATTATAGTAGCGATAGAATAGCGAGAGAGATGCAACATTGCGGCGGAGAGAGAGAGATTGCAGAGAGTTGGTGAGTGGACGGGAGTTAACGATACGAAAGGGCTTCCTTTCAACTTTGTCTAGGAGAGCGGTGTGAGAGGAACCTCCCCCCACATGTGAACAATACTCAATACAAGGGCGCACTATGCCCCTGTACAGAGCAAGAAGCTGTGCAGGGGAAAAGAACCCCCTAAGGCGGTTGAGCACACCCAGCTTCTGGGAGGCTGCCTTAGCAAGACTGGTAATATGGTCCTTGCTATGTATATATATATATATATAAAAAAACAGTATATATATATTTATATATATATATAATACTTGTTGAACGAATGTAAATAGACCATAGCCATGGCCACAGCTATTGCGTCGCCGCATTCGAACAGGTCTGAGTATTTGGCCAAAACAGCTGGTTTTATTTTCAACCTCACACAATAAACGTTCAAATGATTGTATAGTGTTCTAGTCTTTACCCATAGCAAGATAACACTGATAACTGGCTCTGATATGTACATAAACTAGGTTAGGTCATTTATTTTCAGAGATATGAATATCGGTAAATTACGAAAATCGGGAGTTTACACAGTGTCTAGGGTCCCGGTGGCCATAATTGACCTGCCATAAAAACTTAACAACTTAGTCTAGAGACTTCTACAGTAGTCTTCACCCATTGCAAGATAACGAGTACTGCCATTGGTTACATATAATTATAACCTAGGTTATTTATATATATATATATATATTATAGGTTTGATTCCCGAAGGGAAGTAGAAAAAACTAATATTTAGTAGAGCCCCGGAATCATTGACGATGTTGCCCATTAGTAAAATAATCTCCATTCAACACCCACGTCAGTCGTTTGAATCAACAGCCGCGAGGAAGAAAGAGATTCATCTTCATAAGCGCAATGCTACTTCTCTTATGGTGTCGTCATATTGATCGGGTACCCAATGCGAAAAAACTTTGTAAAAAATAAGAGAACAAAAAAGGGAAAAGAATTTTCCCATCTAAACACTGTAATTAACTCGCTTCCCACATTCGGTGGATTTCTTGCGTTGTGGCTTCTTGCCGTCTCTCGCCAAGCAACAACGATTCCTCCTTCAATGCTATATCAAGATCACTCAAAATAACAGCGAATGGGAAGGGGATGGTTGAGGGACATCCGGCGTCAATGATTCCGGGGCCCCTACTAAATATTAGGTTTTCTCTACTTCCCTTCGGGAATCAAGCCTATAATTTAATAGTGGCCCCTCCATCATTGACGATGTTGCCTGAATTCCAAGATTGGAGGGGGACATTCGCAGTATCCCAAACTCCTAAAAACCGCAATGGTTAAATCCATAATTCTAATAACAGAAAAAGTTCTTTGTATTATGTAGTTGTGCATACAACTTAGCAAAATATATTGATAGAGTGTGAGCAGTGCGTTGCTTCAAAGAAGCCTGCTCCAACAACAGAGTCCTAATCTATGAGGTGTGTGTTTTAAGGGGTGAGATAGAGTTAATTGCACAACCCTTCATCACTCCGAGCCGGAACCTGTGCCGCTTTAGCGAGGTTCGTGGGCGTAGTCGTATTGACACGTTTTAACTTTACTGAAGCTAGTGAAGCTAGCCAGAGACATATCGGAGTTGCCAGTCGATCTTTACTGATCGTCCCTGAGTCTAGTGTAACTAGCCTGGGAACTTCGAAATTATATGACCGTATGACAATTAATTCTTTATTATAAAAGACAAAACTGGACAGTTAGCTATTGTAATTATTTACAGAGTTCTATAGTAATCTAGTGCAACTAGTTGCGAAGATGGAAACACAATCTTTTGATTCGTAAACTAAATGAGCTTTAATAAAGCTTTGGAAACTTAAAATGAATACATCAGACTTAATAATTAAACAAATTTAACCGAGCTTCTTAGCTCGTGGCAAATCTAATTGGGCTTGGCCGGCGTAAATAAACGCCTAGCTTGCCCTGCATTAACTTGTAATTCCTGTGGAAGGGGGTTCATCTCTTGTACTGGGATCTGCAAACCCCCCCCCCCCTTTTTTTAAGCCCCTCTTGGGCGTCCACATCTCCGTAATAACCCCTGGAATTACAAGTGAAACAACAAAAGGAGTGTGCCCTTGTGCAGACTATAAGAAAAAAAAGGTCTGAGCCGTAAAGAATCGAGTTTGTAACCAAAAAGGGAATAAACACATGCAAAGAAAAAAGTCTGCACCGCGGGCGCCTCCTGTGACTACAACGTCCTCTGCCCACTTGGTGTGGAGCGATGACACGTAGGATCCTGGAAAAAACTTAAGAGAGTTAGAAAAATACCTGGCTATACCAGTTAGTCCGCCGGGGGATGTCAAATATTTTCTAGTCTATGAGGATCGAACAAGTTACCTGGGGGGACATGAGCCGTAGAACCTGAATGGCCCCGCCCCGGCTTCCCCCGGCGGTCAATTGTACCTCAGTCTGAACTTTTTTGCCTCATAACCACTCAAAACTCGTTCATGATTACTCTAAAGAGGTCAGAGAAAGCTCCGGTTCAGCGCGGCAGGCCATATATTAAGGAGGGACAGGCGTCTAGCCTAAGCCGGAGGGAAAACAAGGAGCCTAGGATTGAAGGGGAAAACTGTCCACTTTAGAAGAGTGATTGTTTTGCGTCAATTACAGAAATTATTTCATATGGAACAAATAAGGGGCGAGAGAGCCCATAACAGTTTTCATCTATCACATTTAATAAGAAAAGTGGGGGGAAAGTAAACAACTGATTTGGCCTTAAGAGGTTATCGTAAAAGTGGGGGACCTGCCGCTAAGCTGTCCCTGACCCCGGTAAAACATCTCGGTACGTGCGCACATCTCGAATAAGCATATGGAAAGAGGACGAAGTCTTCTTTAATATTAGAAATGGGAATAACATGCCGCCGGGACGAACTTCCAGCCCCCCGCGGCGGGACTTTCCCAAAAAGGGACCACCCCAACAAGGTCTGCTGAGGGCTTAAAAAATTGCGTAATCATGAAGAGAGCTTAGCGACAGTGAATACTGATTCGCGTTGTACCGCACTTAACGTAAAGAGAGGGACATCCTGGGGATTTGACAAGTGTAAACTGTATTAGAGACCCCTGAGGATACCGTC
This sequence comes from Paralithodes platypus, assembly GCA_032716605.1. Classification (NCBI taxonomy): domain Eukaryota; kingdom Metazoa; phylum Arthropoda; class Malacostraca; order Decapoda; family Lithodidae; genus Paralithodes; species Paralithodes platypus. The sequence goes on from CM064512.1 coordinate 38,833,450, forward strand.
CTCCAACCCATCTAGATGTACTGACTAGTAGGACATCATCCTAGATTATCCTGGTAGCCGCTTGCCGGCGGACGGTTGTCTGGCTTATAACCCAAGTGTGAGAGAGGCGGCCCTTCCTGGTGTGTGTCTGTTGCAAGTTTAATGGCGTATGCACACCAGACCTGGGCCGGGGATCGTGTGTGTTCCTTTGTGTAATTGCTAGGTATCACACCCCTTATGCAAAGGGCTGTATCACTCTGTTATGCAACGCCGGGTGAGGCAAAGTCGCGTGACTTCCTTTCTGGCGAGCACATTGCGGTGACCGGCGCAGGCCGGTGGCTTAACCACCCTTATGGAGTAACCTCCTCGTCGAACCTCGGACCCCATTGTACTAGCACTGCCGAGGGAGAGAGGGGGACGGAGGGAGGACACACGACCCATTCTTTAAAGCATTTTATATTAAATGTACTAGATAGTGGGAGGGGAAACTGTCCGTTGGCCGCTTGGAGCCTGCGGGGAGATTTGATGGGGGTTCCCTACATGCAATATCCTCCTTACCTTCACATCTCCCTGTCTAGTTTAATCATAAGGCTTCGCGGTGGAGACCAGAGAGAACCAAATCCTATAAAAAGCATTCATAGGTCCCCTGAGCCATACCGAGTCTGAGGAGCTGTCGTGACCTGACTGCCTTAAATAAGGCTGTCCGGATTTCTGTGAAAGTTATCGTCGGGGAAGGGAGTGGATATTAATGAGAAGCCTTAGCTAATTCCTCCTTCCGTCGTGGGGGCGTAACCCTAGCAAACAGGAAGCTAACAAACTTCCTGTGGGCCTTAACTCTGACGAGAAAATTACCTTTGGAGTTCAAGAGGTTCAGGAGCAAAGAGGGGCAAAGGAAAAAACTCTGCAGTTAATTGAGGGGCGATGAAAAAATCAAAATAGGGACGGGGACCCCTCCCGGTTGTTGTATGAGCCAGTCAAACTCGGTAATGGAGGTGAAACTGGGGACAGAGGGTTAGATGGAAAAAGTATCTCAAATTGTGGGAGTTTCTGATCCCACGTTACCCATGGTCCATTGCCCATCCCACCCGGAGGTAAGTACTTGACCGCTTATCCCGGGTATTCCGGGTATGTTGCCTCGCCGCAATACCGTTTCCTGACCCTGACAACTAGCGTTCAAGCGAAAATATGACTATTTCCCGGCATAGGGACATGGGAGATATCTTAAGGCTTAGGAAACAATATTGGATAAAAAACTGAGATGATCGATTGTAGTGCTATCGAGTCGATCTGATAAACAAACCCTGGGACTGATGCTACCAAGATCGCTCATCCGTTCGTTGTATGTAGACCGGGAGATAGTGAACTCCGGCGGGCTAAGTCCCTAGAGTTTATAGTGAGAGCAATTTGGCCTTTCACACCACCGGTCCTACTTTAGCGAAATAGATGAGGATCCTTCCTCGATTTCAACATCAAGTGGGATTGAAAGCTAGAGGTCATTGAGTAATGAACTTAGGCCTCTGACTTAACATCCACTTTGGCCTATACTGAGTCCGTAATGATTTATTCGGAAGTATACGCTAACACGGAGCAAGGCGTCGGGAGGGCTGGTATGATTAAAGAAACGAGACTTTAATCCATGAAATCAGTGAGAAAAGGTCTACTAGGTATACCGTGTACACCATTGCCAACTCTATCCGAAGGGTTAGACTAACCTTAGGACGCCAAGCCCGCCTCGACGGGACGCAAGGATCAGCCACTTATACATAGTGTTTGGGGGTGAACCTGAGCCGTTCCCACTAGGCCTGGAGCCGTTGAATGCAAGTACCTATAATTGGAAAAAAACCCACTAGATACCCAGCAAGCTGATGTCTATAGATAAGCTTGTAAAACGGTCCCTACACCGTCAGTTATAGAATAACACATCGTACTTGTAAGAGTTATGTCGTTAAATTACCGCTGAATGTATCCAAACTCTTTATCCGTAAGAACTCTTATCCTATTATAGATTCGTGAACAAAAGAAGGTAAATTTTGTTTGTGCATCTGTTTGCTTCATTTTAGGATGAGAGTCGTCTCGCCGGCCGAGGTCTAGCGTAACCAAACGAGCCGTCCCGCCGGCCTAAGTGCTTGATCATTATGAGCCATATGACTGGCTTAAGTAATCGCAGAAACCATTAAACAAGATACTGATCGACTTTTCTTAACTTAGATTTTTTAAGGAAAGAAAATCTATGAGCCGTATGACTGGCTTAAGTAATCACAGGAACCCTTACCCGAGATACTGACCGACTTTTCTTAACTTAGATTTTTGAAGGAAAGAAAATTTTACTTACCCTAGCCGGAGACCGAGGGTCCATTACACGGGAGTGTCCCTCGAGAACGTTGTCCGGCGAAGCCTGGAGGGTTTTTGTATCGGGGGGGAAGGGTTCATGGGGGCTGAGTCATAACCAATGGCTAATTGCTTAGCTAAGTGGTGAGTATTGATTGCCGAGATGCAACGTTATCCCTGATTCTGGGGATTTTTTGTTTTTGAAAGTTAGCAACTGTAAACAATTCCCATACTGTGGTCATTTAGGTATATATCGATCCTGGCCGCCAGGCCCAATTGATCTATACAAAAAACTCACCCAATCCGCACCAGGATCTATGCCCACCGGGCACTGCTGGGAATTCCAGAGGCAAACTTAGCTGCAGCCTGTCGTAATCTTAGAGTGCAAGTAATTAAAATGTTAAGACGCAACAAATGGGGGGTTCCGTGTGGGGGCAAAAGTAAAATTATGAGTAAACCACTGACCCCCCCCCCCCACTCCTTTTCTCCCTCCCCACCGCGGGAACGAGATGGTCCCTTGCCGTGCTGATCTGGAAAGAATTTCCAGGAATCAATGCTCATAAGGAAAACCTGAGAGGAGTTAATAACATGCTAGTACAAGTCCCCCCGAAAGTTAGAAAAACAGTCACTATTAGCCTAAGCTTCGACCGGAACCTGAGTCTGTCAAATATAGGAATTATTTGTAGAATATGCCTACCTGTGACTGGCGTCAGTGGCCCAAAAAACCGTGTAGATTATAGCATATAATCTGAACTTCTTCACTGTATCGCCGCAGTGCGTGAAGCCGGAGGTCCTGGGTATATAGACTCCCTCACCCTGGCGGACTCGCTGAGCAAGTAGCCGTTTTATATGACCCGAGGTTACCCGTGAAACGTGTTCGTGTCGTATGTCAGAGAGGGTAAGTCTTATTGTGCTCGGCTATCAATCAGGGCAAATTCCCTTCGCGGGCCGAGTACAGGGGCCCTTTAATAAGTAGCACTTCCCGTCGGGAGGCATGTAGGAAGCCCACACGCCGGGACATTCGGAGGGTTTGTTAACTATTTGTAAAATAGAACCTTGCTAAGCAAAAAACCGCCGGAAAAACCATCCACAATTGTCCAGAGGCATCCACTTCACACAGATGCCAATCTATGATCTGAGTCATCGTTGTTTAGGCCAGTTAGCGGCGGGTATCTGCGTGCAATTATAAAAAATTGCTAGCAGAGCCGGACCGTGTACACACCTAGCCGCCGTGAAAGACGGGGTAAACGCAACAAAGGGCCGTTCACACAGAAGACGGAGTGCCAGCCTATGACACGAGCCATTGTTTCGGCCAGTTGGCGGCGTAATCTCTGCGTGATTTTATGAAAAAATGCTAGCAGGCGCCAGTACTTTTACACCTAGCCGCCGAGAAAGACGGGGTTAAGAACAATGGGCCGGGCTGCACGCCAAAATCTTTATCTCTGCCGGACATCCCTACTTCCGCCGGCCATACCAGGTCCCCGGAAAAAGGGAAAACCACAAAGATTCCACGACAGGGGGGGGGGGAAAGAGGAACACAACCACACGTCGGCACTGAACGGTCGCAGAACAGAGGCCGGCGGGTCCAGAGAGGAGTTCACTCGGTGAAAAGCACAACAACGAGAGAAAAGCACCCTACTCTCAAACCAACCCTGATGTAAGGACGTCTCCTTGGACTCCCGGGAAGTGTGCAACACTAAACCACAGGGAGCGCAAGAAACGGGGACACAAAATAATTTACACATAGAGACAAATTTAATAGATTCCCCCAAAAAGCTAACCTAAAGGCTTAATCATGAGAAATAACTTTCAAAATGAAAAAAACACGAAAAAGCAGCGAAAGCAGAGCAAAAGGTGCAGAGAAAGCCCCCAAATGGGACCTCTCAGCAAACACGGACGCCAGAAAGTCCCACAACCCCGTGTGACAACCATAACCCGGCGCGTCTGCTAAAAGACAAAGA
>CM064512.1:38837817-39001583 GCA_032716605.1 Paralithodes platypus
ATTTTGAATGGTTGGCTGATGAAGGACAGTTTTTGATGAGGGCATTTGTGGTCCCCCCCCCCCCTCCCCCCCCACACACACAGGAGACTCCGAGGCAGCTTTGGTTGTCATTATTGTTTGCTTTGATTGTTTTTTTGTTTTCTGTCTATTGGAAAGAAGTGCAGTGTGCTTGTTTAGTTTAGTAAATTGGATAGGTGGATGAGGTGTTTGTGAGAGCTAGCTGGATTACTCTCTGCGTAAGTGAGACACAAACCGAAACCGAAAGGGAGCTCAAACTAGTGAAATAAGGGTTCCAGGAAATCCTTATCACATGCCTATAAGGTATATATATATATATATATATATATATATATATATTTATATATATATATATATATATATAATATATATATATATATATATATATATATATATATATATATATATATTTATATATATATATATATATATATATATATATATATATATATATATATATATATATATATATATATACCTATAGTATGTGATAAGGATACATATATATATATATATATATATATATATATATATATATATATATATATATATATATATTATCTAAATATATATATACATATATACTCTATATATATGCAGGGTGCTTCATAAATACCTTTCTTAAATTTCAGAATGAATAGACCTAGCAATAATAAATATACTTTACTATGTGACGGTTTTGGAAATTTATTTTATTTACCGGGATATTACACATTTTAGTTTAAATAGGAAAGTCTAGGGGATGAACACAATCAGTAGATTACCATCACCTCAATTACTTTATTTTGTCATAACTGTTTGAACATCAATGTATTTTACAGTATTTACAATAGGTGCTCGATCAATTTGCTTCATGGGTTCGAATACTGTATGAATGAAGCTTCACAAATTGAAGGTAATGTGAGAAGGTGAGAGAAAGAAGGATGTACTGGCAGTCTTAAGTAAGTACCAGACATGGAGCCATACACCTCTGCTGAGTACACAGACATGTTACTTACTTTAGGTGCAGCTGCAGGAAATGCAGCTGAAGCAGTAAGAATGTACGGTGAACAATATCCCAACCGGAGGCAACCATCTTGGCCTACTTTCCTCAGCGTAGAAAGACGACTACGGGAATATGGCTCACTGAATCAACGTGCAGTAGACAGAGGAAGGCCTCATGATGAGCAACTACTCGATGCAGAAGAGGATATCCTTGATGCCATCGCAGATGATCCATCTACAAGCACACGTCGACTTGGTGCACGATTTGGTGTGGCTCATGCATCAGTATGGAGGATTGTAAACAGACATGGCCTGTACCCATATCATCACCAGCCCATCCATGCTCTGACTGAACGTGATTATCACCAACGAGTGGATTTCTGCCGGTGGCTCCTTACTCAAGAGAGGAAGAACAACAGTTTTATTGCAGAGGTTTTGTTTAGTGATGAGGCAAATTTCACAAGAAATGGCATGTTGAACCTACATAATACACATACATGGGGAGCAGAAAATCCACATGCAACAACAACGAAGGGACATCAGGAACGCTTTTCGATTAATGTTTGGGACAGTATTCTTGGTGACCATCTAATCGGACCTTTTATGTTACGACAACAACTTACAGGCAATGTGTACACCAGATTTCTTCAGGATGACTTACCCATACTACTTGAAAATGTGCCTCTCAGAACACGTAGACAAATGTGGTTCATGCAGGATGGGGCTCCAGCTCACTTTGCACAAGGTACGAGGGATTTCCTTAATGTTATGTACCCTGATAAGTGGATAGGCCGTGGTGGTCCCATCGCCTGGCCACCTAGATCACCGGACCTAACTCCACTTGACTTTTATCTTTGGGGACACTTGAAGAGCAGGGTGTATGCTACACAAATCAACACCCATCAGCAACTGTGGCAACGAGTTCAAGAGGCATGCAGAGAAGTAAGAAACACACCAGGGATATTTGAAAGAGTGCGACAGTCTCTTATGCGCTGAGCCCAAGCCTGTATTAACGAGGGTGGGAGAAACTTCGAGCAACTATTGTAAATACTGTAAAATACATTGATGTTCAAACATTTATGACAAAATAAAGTAATTGAGGTGATGGTAATCTACTGATCGTTTTCATCCCCTAGACTTTCCTATTTAAACTAAAATGTGTAATATCCCGGTAAATATGATAAATTTCCAAAACAGTCACTTAGTAAAGTATATTTATTATTGCTAGGTCTATTCATTCTGAAATTTATGAAAAGTATTTATGAAACACCCTGTATATATATATATATATATATACCGGTATATATATATATTTTTTTTTGTTCTATGTGATTGAGGGAGGCAAAAGGCATAACTGCCTATAGCGAGTGCCTCCCCATAGTTGAAAGAGTGACAGGGCCAAAATCAAGGGACGTTCGAGCCAAAATGCCTGGACACACGGAGTTTGAAGCAATTTAAGTCATAGGAAGAGGGAAAGACTGATTCTGGGAGAGAGTTCCAGAGCTCAGATGTTGAAGTAGAAGAAAGTTTGAGAGTAACGTTTCACTCTTGGGTTGGAGAGTTGCACAGAGTAAGGGTGGGATTGAGTTGCAAGACGGGTACCACGTGCCCTACGTAAAGGAGGTGGTATGCACTGGGATAGCTCTGAGGAACACTGATTATTATAGTAGCGATAGAATAACGAGAGAGATGCAACATTGCGGCGGAGAGAGAGAGATTGCAGAGAGTTGGTGAGTGGACGGGAGTTAATGATACGAAAGGGCTTCCTTTCAACTTTGTCTAGGAGAGCGGTGTGAGAGGAACCTCCCCCCACATGTGAACAATACTCAATACAAGGGCGCACTATGCCCCTGTACAGAGCAAGAAGCTGTGCAGGGGAAAAGAACCCCCTAAGGCGGTTGAGCACACCCAGCTTCTGGGAGGCTGCCTTAGCAAGACTGGTAATATGGTCCTTGCTATGTATATATATATATATATAAAAAAACAGTATATATATATTTATATATATATATATAATACTTGTTGAACGAATGTAAATAGACCATAGCCATGGCCACAGCTATTGCGTCGCCGCATTCGAACAGGTCTGAGTATTTGGCCAAAACAGCTGGTTTTATTTTCAACCTCGCACAATAAACGTTCAAATGATTGTACAGTGTTCTAGTCTTTACCCATAGCAAGACAACACTGATAACTGCCTCTGATATGTATATAAACTAGGTTAGGTCATTTATTTTCAGAGATATGAATATCGGTAAATTACGAAAATCGGGAGTTTACACAGTGTCTAGGGTCCCGGTGGCCATAATTGACCTGCCATAAAAACTTAACAACTTAGTCTAGAGACTTCTACAGTAGTCTTCACCCATTGCAAGATAACGAGTACTGCCGTTGGTTACATATAATTATAACCTAGGTTATTTATATATATATATATATATTATAGGTTTGATTCCCGAAGGGAAGTAGAAAAAACTAATATTTAGTAGAGCCCCGGAATCATTGACGATGTTGCCCATTAGTAAAATAATCTCCATTCAACACCCACGTCAGTCGTTTGAATCAACAGCCGCGAGGAAGAAAGAGATTCATCTTCATAAGCGCAATGCTACTTCTCTTATGGTGTCGTCATATTGATCGGGTACCCAATGCGAAAAAACTTTGTAAAAAATAAGAGAACAAAAAAGGGAAAAGAATTTTCCCATCTAAACACTGTAATTAACTCGCTTCCCACATTCGGTGGATTTCTTGCGTTGTGGCTTCTTGCCGTCTCTCGCCAAGCACAACGATTCCTCCTTCAATGCGATATCAAGATCACTCAAAATAACAGCGAATGGGAAGGGGATGGTTTGGAGGGACATCGGCGTCAATGATTCCGGGGCCCCTACTAAATATTAGGTTTTCTCTACTTCCCTTCGGGAATCAAGCCTATAATTTAATAGTGGCCCCTTCATCATTGACGATGTTGCCTGAATTCCAAGATTGGAGGGGGACATTCGCAGTATCCCAAACTCCTAAAAACCGCATGGTTAAATCCAGAATTCTAATAACAGAAAAAGTTCTTTGTATTATGTAGTTGTGCATACAACTTAGCAAAAAATATAGATAGAGTGTGAGCAGTGTGTTGCTTCAAAGAAGCCTGCTCCAACAACAGAGTCCTCATCTATGAGGTGTGTGTTGTAAGGGGTGAGATAGAATTAATTGCACAACCCTTCATCACTCCGAGCCGGAACCTGTGCCGCTTTAGCGAGGTTCGTGGGCGTAGTCGTATTGACACGTTTTAACTTTACTGAAGCTAGTGAAGCTAGCCAGAGACATATCGGAGTTGCCAGTCGATCTTTACTGATCGTCTGAGTCTAGTGTAACTAGCCTGGGAACTTCGAAATTATATGACCGTATGACAATTAATTCTTTATTATAAAAGACAAAACTGGACAGTTAGCTATTGTAATTATTTACAGAGTTCTATAGTAATCTAGTGCAACTAGTTGCGAAGATGGAAACACAATCTTTTTATTCGTAAACTAAATGAGCTTTAATAAAGCTTTGGAAACTTTAAATGAATACATCAGACTTAATAATTAAACAAATTTAACCGAGCTTCTTAGCTCGTGCAAATCTAATTGGGCTTGGCCCGGCGTAAATAACGCCTAGCTTGCCCTGCATTAACTTGTAATCCTGTGGAAGGGGGTTCATCTCTTGTACTGGGATCCGCAACTGCCCCCCTTTTTCTTAAGCCCCTATTGGGCGTCCACATCTCAGTACTAACGGCTGGAATTACAAGTGAAACAACAAAAGGAGTGTGCCCTTGTGCAGACTATAAGAAAAAAAGGTCTGAGCCGTAAAGAAATCGAGTTTGTAACCAAAAATGGAATAAACACATGCAAAGAAAAAAGTCTGCACCGAGGGCGCCTCCTGTGACTACAACGTCCTCTGCCCACTTGGTGTGGAGCGATGACACGTAGGATCCTGGAAAAAACTTAAGAGAGTTAGAAAAATACCTGGCTATACCAGTTAGTCCGCCGGGGGATGTCAAATATTTTCTAGTCTATGAGGATCGAACAAGTTACCTGGGGGGACATGAGCCGTAGAACCTGAATGGCCCCGCCCCCGGCTTCCCCCGGCGGTAATTGTACCTCAGTCTGAACTTTTTTGCCTAATACCACTCAAAACTCGTTCATGATTACTTAAAGAGGTCAGAGAAAGCTCCGGTTCAGCGCGGCTGGCCATATATTAAGGAGGGACAGGCGTCTAGTCTAAGCCGGAGGGAAAACAAGGAGCCTAGGATTGAAGGGGAAAACTGTCACTTTAGAAGAGTGATTGTTTGCGTCAATTACATAAATTATTTCATATGGAACAAAATAAGGGCGAGAGAGCCCATAACAGTTTTCATCTATCACATTTAAGAAGAAAAGTGGGGGGAAAGTAAACAACTGATTTGGCCTTAAGAGGTTATCGTAAAAGTGGGGACCTGCCGCTAAGCTGTCCCTGACCCCGGTAAAACATCTCGGTACGTGCGCACATCTCGAATAAGCATATGGAAAGAGGACGAAGTCTTCTTTAATATTAGAAATGGGAATAACATGCCGCCGGGACGAACTTCCAGCCCCCCGCGGCGGGACTTTTCCCAAAAAGGGACCACCCCAACAAGGTCTGCTGAGGGCTTAAAAAATTGCGTAATCATGAAGAGAGCTTAGCGACAGTGAATACTGATTCGCGTTGTACCGCACTTAACGTAAAGAGAGGGACATCCTGGGGATTTGACAAGTGTAACTGTATTAGAGACCCCTGAGGATACCGTCCTCCAACCCATCTAGATGTACTGACTAGTAGGACATCATCCTAGATATCCTGGTAGCCGCTTGCCGGCGGACGGTTGTCTGGCTTATAACCCAAGTGTGAGAGAGGCGGCCCTTCCTGGTGTGTGTCTGTTGCAAGTTTAATGGCGTATGCACACCAGACCTGGGCCGGGGATCGTGTGTGTTCCTTTGTGTAATTGCTAGGTATCACACCCCTTATGCAAAGGGCTGTATCACTCTGTTATGCAACGCCGGGTGAGGCAAAGTCGCGTGACTTCCTTTCTGGCGAGCACATTGCGGTGACCGGCGCAGGCCGGTGGCTTAACCACCCTTATGGAGTAACTCCTCGTCGAACCTCGGAACCCCATTGTACTAGCACTGCCGAGGGAGAGAGGGGGACGGAGGGAGGACACACGACCCATTCTTTAAAGCATTTTATATTAAATGTACTAGATAGTGGGAGGGGAAACTGTCCGTTGGCCGCTTGGAGCCTGCGGGGAGATTTGATGGGGGTTCCCTACATGCAATATCCTCCTTACCTTCACATCTCCCTGTCTAGTTTAATCATAAGCTTCGCGGTGGAGACCAGAGAGAACCAAATCCTATAAAAAGCATTCATAGGTCCCCTGAGCCATACCGAGTCTGAGGAGCTGTCGTGACCTGACTGCCTTAAATAAGGCTGTCCGGATTTCTGTGAAAGTTATCGTCGGGGAAGGGAGTGGATATTAATGAGAAGCCTTAGCTAATTCCTCCTTCCGTCGTGGGGGCGTAACCCTAGCAAACAGGAAGCTAACAAACTTCCTGTGGGCCTTAACTCTGACGAGAAAATTACCTTTGGAGTTCAAGAGGTTCAGGAGCAAAGAGGGGCAAAGGAAAAAACTCTGCAGTTAATTGAGGGGCGATGAAAAAATCAAAATAGGGACGGGGACCCCTCCCGGTTGTTGTATGAGCCAGTCAAACTCGGTAATGGAGGTGAAACTGGGGACAGAGGGTTAGATGGAAAAAGTATCTCAAATTGTGGGAGTTTCTGATCCCACGTTACCCATGGTCCATTGCCCATCCCACCCGGAGGTAAGTACTTGACCGCTTATCCGGCGGGTATTCCGGGTATGTTGCCCCGCCGCAATACCGTTTCCTGACCCTGACAACTAGCGTTCAAGCGAAAATATGACTATTTCCCGGCATAGGGACATGGGAGATATCTTAAGGCTTAGGAAACAATATTGGATAAAAACTGAGATGATCGATTGTAGTGCTATCGAGTCGATCTGATAAACAAACCCTGGGACTGATGCTACCAAGATCGCTCATCCGTTCGTTGTATGTAGACCGGGAGATAGTGAACTCCGGCGGGCTAAGTCCCTAGAGTTTATAGTGAGAGCAATTTGGCCTTTCACACCACCGGTCCTACTTTAGCGAAATAGATGAGGATCCTTCCTCGATTTCAACATTCAAGTGGGATTGAAAGCTAGAGGTCATTGAGTAATGAACTTAGGCCTCTGACTTAACATCCACTTTGGCCTTACTGAGTCCGTAATGATTTATTCGGAAGTATACCTAACACGGAGCAAGGCGTCGGGAGGGCTGGTATGATTAAAGAAAATGAGACTTTAATCCATGAAATCAGTGAGAAAAGGTCTACTAGGTATACCGTGTACACCATTGCCAACTCATATCCGAAGGGTTAGACTAACCTTAGGACGCCAGCCCGCCTCGACGGGACGCAAGGATCAGCCACTTATACATAGTGTTTGGGGGTGAACCTGAGCCGTTCCCACTAGGCCTGGAGCCGTTGAATTGCAAGTACCTATAATAGGAAAAAAACCCACTAGATACCCAGCAAGCTGATGTCTATAGATAAGCTTGTAAAACGGTCCCTACACCGGCAGTATAGAATAACACATTGTACTTGTAAGAGTTATGGCGTTAAATTACCGCTGAATGTATCCAAACTCTTTATCCGTAAGAACTCTTATCCTATTATAGATTCGTGAACAAAAGAAGGTAAATTTTGTTTGCATCTGTTTGCTTCATTTTAGGATGAGAGTCGTCTCGCCGGCCGAGGTCTAGCGTAACCAAACGAGCCATCCCGCCGGCCTAAGTGCTTGATCATTATGAGCCATATGACTGGCTTAAGTAATCGCAGAAACCATTAAACGAGATACTGATCGACTTTTCTTAACTTAGATTTTTTAAGGAAAGAAAATTTATGAGCCGTATGACTGGCTTAAGTAATCACAGGAACCCTTACCCGAGATACTGACCGACTTTCTTAACTTAGATTTTTGAAGGAAAGAAGATTTTACTTACCCTAACCGGAGACCGAGGGTCCATTACACGGGAGTGTCCCTCGAGAACGTTGTCCGGCGAAGCCTGGAGGGTTTTAGTATCGGGGGGGGGGGGGGGGGAGGGTGCATGGGGGCTGAGTCATAACCAATGGCTAATTGCTCAGCTAAGTGGTGAGTATTGATTGCCGAGATGCAACGTTATCCCTGATTCTGGGGAATTTTTTCTTTTGAAAGTTAGCAACTGTAAACAATTCCCATACTGTGGTCATTTAGGTATCTATCGATCCCGGCCGCCAGGCCCAATTGATCTATACAAAAAACTCACCCAACCCGCACCAGGATCTATGCCCACCGGGCACTGTTGGGAATTCCAGAGGCAAACTTAGCTGCAACCTGTCGTAATCTTAGAGTGCAAGTAATTAAAATGTTAAGACGCAACAAATGGGGGGTTCCGTGTGGGGGCAAAAGTAAAATTATGAGTAAACCACTGACCCCCCCCCCCCACTCCTTTTCTCCCCTCCCCACCGCGGGAACGAGATGGTCCCTTGCCGTGCTGATCTGGAAAGAATTTCCAGGAATCAATGCTCATAAGGAAAACCTGAGAGGAGTTAATAACATGCTAGTACAAGTCCGCCGGAAAGTTAGAAAAACAGTCACTATTAGCCTAAGCTTCGACCGGACCTGAGTCTGTCAAATGTAGGAATTATTTGTAGAATATGCCTACCTGTGACTGGCGTCAGTGGCCCAAAAACCGTGTAGATTATAGCATATAATCTGAACTTCTTCACTGTATCGCCGCAGTGCGATGAAGCCGGAGGTCCTGGGTATATAGACTCCCTCACCCTGGCGGACTCGCTGAGCAAGTAGCCGTTTTATATGACCCGAGGTTACCCGTGAAACGTGTTCGTGTCGTATGTCAGAGAGGGTAAGTCTTATTGTGCTCGGCTATCAATCAGGGCAAATTCCCTTCGCGGGCCGAGTACAGGGGCCCTTTAATAAGTAGCACTTCCCGTCGGGAGGCATGTAGGAAGCCCACACGCCGGGACATTCGGAGGGTTTGTTAACTATTTGTAAAATAGAACCTTGCTAAGCAAAAAACCGCCGGAAAAACCATCCACAATTGTCCAGAGGCATCCACTTCACACAGATGCCAATCTATGATCTGAGTCATCGTTGTTTAGGCCAGTTAGCGGCGGGTATCTGCGTGCAATTATAAAAAATTGCTAGCAGGAGCCGGTACGTGTACACACCTAGCCGCCGTGAAAGACGGGGTAAACGCAACAAAGGGCCGTTCACACAGAAGACGGAGTGCCAGCCTATGACACGAGCCATTGTTTCGGCCAGTTGGCGGCGAATATCTGCGTGATTTTATGAAAAAATGCTAGCAGGCGCCAGTACTTTTACACCTAGCCGCCGAGAAAGACGGGGTAAAGAACAATGGGCCGGGCTGCACGCCAAAATCTTTATCTCTGCCGGACATCCCTACTTCCGCCGGCCATACCAGGTCCCCGGAAAAAGAGAAAACAACAAAGATTCCACGACAGGGGGGGGGGGGAAAGAGGAACACAACCACACGTCGGCACTGAACGGTCGCAGAACAGAGGCCGGCGGGTCCAGAGAGGAGTTCACTCGGTGAAAAGCACAACAACGAGAGAAAAGCACCCTACTCTCAAACCAACCCTGATGTAAGGACGTCTCCTTGGACTCCCGGGAAGTGTGCAACACTAAACCACAGGGAGCGCAAGAAACGGGGACACAAAATAATTTACACATAGAGACAAATTTAATAGATTCCCCCAAAAAGCTAACCTAAAGGCTTAATCATGAGAAATAACTTTCAAAATGAAAAAAACACGAAAAAGCAGCGAAAGCAGAGCAAAAGGATCAGAGAAAGCCCCCAAATGGGACCTCTCAGCAAACACGGACGCCAGAAAGTCCCACAACCCCGTGTGACAACCATAACCCGGCGCGTCTGCTAAAAGACAAAGACGGTCCCAAGACCCAAAGCTGAACTAAGGAACAGCTAGCGAAGAATAAAAGCCTCCTAACTAAAGGGAACGCAAAAGAACTAACAAAGGCTCAGGGAAAGCCCCCAAATGGGACTTCCCGGCAGACACGGAACGCCGGAAGGTCCCACAACCACGTGTGACAACCTTAACCCAGCGCGCCTGCTAAAAAGACAAAGACGGGGTCCCAAGACCCACAACTGGACAAAGGAACAGCTGTCAAAGAATAAAAGAGCCTCCTAACTAAAGGAAAATCAAAAACTAAAGCGCATAGCAATAATGAAAACCACGCTTGTGCTAACAAGAATGTACACAACAAGTAAGCACCTGAAAGAACCCTAATTTTAACACTTCCTGCGGGCCAATAATAACACAACCCGTGCTAGCTAATCTAAACCCTTGCTCACTATCCCCCAGATATATACGAATGAGTAGGTACTCACTAGAGGAGAGCGAACGTCGAATGAAGCCGGAGCTCGGGGGCACTAGTGTTGACGGTTGGCCCGCGAGGAAGAGAAGGAGGAATCGTTGCGCTTGGCGAGAGACGGCAAGAAGCAACAACGCAAGAAATCCACCGAATGTGTGAAGCGTGTTAATAACAGTGTTATTATGGGAAAATTCTTTTCCCTTTTTTGTTCTCTTATTTTTTACGAAGTTTTTTCGTAGTGGGTACCCGATCAATATGACGACACCATAAGAGAAGTAGCGTTGGGCTTATGAAGATGAATCTCTTTCTTCCTCGCGGCGGTTGATTCAAATGACTGACGTGGGTGTTGAATGGAGACTATTATACTAATAGGCAACATCGTCAATGATGAAGGGGCCACTATTAAATATATATATATATATATATCCTTATATTACCTTAACAACTTGATATTTAATCCATAATATGGTCACTGTAACACCATTTTGTAGAGTTTTGAATAAGGTGTAATTCAAATTAAATATATACAACAATAAGAAATAGTTACCATAATCTGTGACCTTCACCATTCACTTTGAACTTTGAATAACAAAACGCCTGCAAAATTTGGTGACGATACATTAACCTGTTCAGTACCAGTTATGTCCTTTTCATAGTATCCTGGGTAATGACAGACGAATTTATTCATTTTAAGAAGGGCCTCCAGGAAATTAGCAGGCTTTCAACTATCTTAACCCTTTTTCTACCACAGATCCTTCTTAAGCTCCACAAAATCGTCTAATTATTGCTAGAATATGATAAGAAAAAAGTTGCCAGTACAAAAAGGGTTAAACAGTCTAGGACAAGTTTAGGGAAAAGGATTAATAACACTCTTCTTTTTATCTTTGACCTTAAGTTATTTTGTTAGCTCCACCAACCGACTTTACTTCTAAGCTCAATTAATGAAATCAACAAATACATGTGGCAGTCCAGGGATTCGAATCTAGGATGCTCACACCGAAATTCAGTTCATTTATCCATTGCGCTACGAAGACAGTATTAGAATATTTATATGAAATTGATATATTTGTTGAGAGACTCAGACCAAGAGTGAGAGCAGTGGAAATGAATTACTTAAGGAGTGCGTGCGGAGTTACATGGAGGGATAGACAGACTAATGAGGAAGTAAGAAGGAGGTGTGGTGTGGAGGTAGATGTGCTGGAAAGTGTGAAAAGGAACAACTTGAGATGGTTCGGCCATATGGAACGTATGGAAAGCGAGAGAATGACTAAGAGGGTGTATGAGAGCGAGGTGGAGGGACAGAGGGGGAGAGGTAGACCGAATATGAGGTGGAAGGATGGAGTGAGGAAGTACATGAACGAAGGTGGTGCTGGTTGGGGGGAGGGGCGTCGACTGACTGGGGACAGAGGTGCATGGGGGCGGTTCGTTCGTGGCCACCCCTTCGGGGATCACGGCGTCAGGCAATAGATAGATAGATAGATATATTTGTTACTTAAGTAAAATGCAACAAAAGATCAGCTTATGGAAATACGAGTATTTATTAGGATGAAGGTTGACCTTGACCTTTATGTAGGACTCCATTTTTAGTTTGTTTTGATGTAACCTTGGAAAATCAAATAAGCGTGCTAAATTCAATTACAGATCATCAGTTAGTTTCAGAGGTATTAAAGGAATATTTAACCTTGATCTTTGACCTTTATCTTGACCTTTATGATGTCTGAAAAATTGAAATTTTAATTTTAATTTATAGCACAGCTGTTTCAACAAACTTTGTGAAGTTTGCATTAATAGTAAAGAAATTAGCATATTGACCATATGTTTGACCTTGACCTGTGACCTTGCCATATCAAATGGAATTATGTTTATTCTTGTATGACCTTGGCTTAAGTATTCCAAATATACATAATATGCCTTGTGAGAATCTCACGGTTAATATGAAATATTAGTAAAATTCTTATTTTGACCTTTGACCTTGACCTTGACCTTCAACCGCAGTCATATTCGTATCGATAATATAGTTACCTTAACACCAATGTTACTATTAACTAGCATTATGAATATGATGTAATTCATATATTATCTCATAGATTACAAATAGTGACCATATACTGTGACCTTGAGCTTTGACCATTGACTAAAAAGAAAACACATATTTGGATGGTCGTCGCATTGACCAACTGAATTTGCTGCACAATTTGGTGACAATTCATTAAACAGTCTAGGAGGATTTTAGGAAAAATTACAAACACTCTTGTTTGACCTTTGATCTTGACCTTAACTATTACAATATTTCTATGAAATTTGATAAATATATACAGTATTATATTTAACCCTGGACCTGCTGGAAGACTCGTAAGAGGTTCTACTGGGTGGCTGCGGGAAGACTCTTAAGATCCAAGGCCTAAAAAACTACTTTGAAAACACCCCTGTGGCACTCGAACAAACCAATTTGTGTTTAGGTGAGATCATTTCCCTGCATTACTTTCTACCACTCCTACACATGTGTCCACCCCCCCCCCCCCTTTCCTCTCCTCTCCCCCTTTTTCCCCCCTCCTCAATTATCAGGTATTTTCTCTATTATTCCCAATATTTATCAAGTATTTTCGTGAGAGGACGGGTGGGAGAGAGTGGGGTGGTGGAGGAGTGTATCTCCAACCCTCCAAGCCAGTCTGAGTCCACGCATTGTCTCTCAGTACCATCCAAGACAACAAGAGAGAGGGAGGGTATTTGTCTCTCACAGCTCAAGGTTAGATTACGCCCGTGGGGCTAAAATATAAAATTTTCACCAACCAATTGCTGTTACCACTTGTTTTACTGCTTTCCCATGTTCATATTATGTTCAAATTAAAAGTAAAATAGGGGCATATGGATGAGTATTAATTATATATATGGTAAATTAACGATTTTAGTGAAGAATGAATCAGATTACCTTAGCATGACGGGCACTTTCAAATACCATACCTGTGCAGTGAAGAGGTTAATTAAGTAAAACGCAACTAACACAGCCAGTTTTCCGAAATTTGAGTAATATGTTTCAATTAATAATAAAATATGACCTTTGACCTTGACCTTTATGTAAGAGTACATTCTTTGTTTGCATTGACGTTGCTCAGGAAAATCAAATATGCCAAGCATGCCAAATTTCATTAAAATCCATCAGTTTGTTTCATATATATTAATAAAATAGTTTTCCTTGACCTTTAACCTTAATCTTGACCTTTATGATATAGGTCTCAAAAGTAAATATTTTAATTTGTATTTAAAGTGCAACAATCCCAATAAATTTGGTGAAGTTTGCAAGAAAAGTAAGTAAATTAGCATATTGACCTTATATTTTACCTTAACCTGTGACCTTGACCTTTCATATGGAATTGTATAGTTTATGATATGACCTTCGCCTAGGTATTCCGAATAAACATGGTAACCCTAATGAAAATCTAACAGTTAGTATAAGAACTACTAGTAAAATCTTAATTTGACCTATGACTTTACCCTTTAGAACATTTATGTGAAAATTGGTCAAAAAGATATCAAAGTTACCTGTAACTTGTATAGTGCAAATGAAGAAATTTGAGTAAAACTAAAACATGAATTATTGACCATATTTCTAGCCTTGAGCTTTAACCTTAACCATTAAGGAAATTGAAAATGTATTTTTGACTGTCCATCACATTGACCAAATGGATATACCTGTGAAATTTGGTAGAAATACATCGAACGGTCTATGAAGAGTTTTCGGACAGACAGACGGACGACGGATGATGACGACAACGGACGACGAACAAGTTGACTGGTGGTTCACAGTATATGGGCGGGATCTGTGTGCGCGATACCATTCTGCGTCGCAGAGTTGAGAAGTTCAAGAATGTTATTCATATGTATATTTACCTCATTGAATGCCACAGGAAATGGGAAGTGAACAATTGGTAATGTATTTCAGGTTTCTTATTACCAACATCATTATTTAACAGTACAATACAGAAAATACTTTAGTGAAAGAGTGTGCAAGTTATATTAACAAATTTGACTATCGTCTAGCAATAATCGGAATAAAAAAGATATATTAATGATCTCTGAGTAATGGTTTGATGTTATTATAGACAGTGTTAGCATATGAGCTGTAATTTATTTTAACACCTTACGAGCGGCCTAGGCGGTAACTTCTACGTACCGCCAGTGGGTGGTTTTACCCTAAATGACCTTGTTTCCGTGCTCTTTTTCATGCCTAAACAAGAGCCAGAGCGTAATACAATTATGTATTCCTGAAAGGGCGTAAATTGAGCTTTCCAATGACACCAGAACCATCCTTCTACGACCACAGGTTCTCTTGCAACGATCGTGCAACGCGAGTGCAAAAACCCTAAAATACGGTAATTTCTTTATATAATTCCCTGTGTGGCGAGGTAGGGAGGGTGGAGTTGTGTGGAGTAGATGTCAGTAAGCGCGCAGGTCCGTGCCGAGCGGTCATGAGGTAACATACGCTTTTCGACGAAAAATATTTTGCATCCCAGGAGCTGGACTGGACGACATTGTGGAAGCCTTCGAAGACACCACAAAGGATGCAAATGAAAATACCCTTTTTGTCATCCATGCTGGTTCAAATGACGTCATGCGCACCAGATCCGAAGAGTTGAAGGAGAAATATCGCAAGATGATCCAGCACTACAAAAACAAGTCAAGGAATATCATCATCTCAGGCATTCTCTCCAAGATCGACGAACCTGACAAATTCTACGACAAAGCCTTCAGCACAAATAGCCAACTAAAATATTTGTGTCTGAGGGAAGAAGTTGAATTCATCAACCTCTGGGACAACTTCTACAACCAGCCTACCCTGTTCCGCAAGGATGACACTCATCTAAACCCTGTGGGTTCAGCACGCATGGGTCGTCTCCTACACGAAGCAGTCCGCAGCCGTGGATAAAAAAACGCCATCCGAGAAGAAGCACCAGTGACATAAATCATCCAACGCCAAGCAAAAAGCAGAGGCAACCGAGGATCCCCAGCGATAAGGACCGAAGACAGCGAGGACCGAGGACAGCCATGAACATAAATGTAGATCCGACAAGAACCAAAAATATTATTAAAGAGCGTTCCGTGAGTTCTAAAATAACAAATTTAAAGGTTTTCTATGCAAACGCTCGTAGCATACGCAATAAATTTTCAGATTTAGAGGAGCTAGTGTTTACAGAAAATTATGATGGGATTGGCATAACAGAATCTTGGCTCAATACAGAAGATAGAGACTTTTTAGCAGAGTATTCACTTCCCGGTTATGTAATGTTTGAGAAAAGCCGAATAAATCGAAATGGAGGTGGCGTTTTATTTTATGTCAAAGAAAGTCTTAACCCTACCCTCTTGTCAAAACCTCAAATTGTGAACGTCGACACATCTTTTGTGCTAATAAAGAATAATAAAGGTACAAATATAATACTTGCGTTAATATACAGACCTCCAGCTCAATCAGTGCAAACTGACCGAGAAATATACGAACAAATTGCAGATGTAAGTAACTCACAAGATACCGTAATTTTTGGCGACTTTAATTTACCTGTGACCAAGTGGGGCGATACTCTTACTTCACACTCCGGACATGACTTGTATACGAACTTGCAAGAGAGTTCGCTTTATCAATTTGTTCGAACGCCGACCCGTGGTAATAACGTTCTTGACATTGTACTTGCAACAAAAGAAGAATTGATAGAGAATTTGAATGTTGGTGATGAATTCAGTAACAGCGACCATCGTACGATAACTTTCACTTTAAAGTTTACTAGTAACGAACCAAATAGTAGCATCGAAAAAGTCCCTAATTTCAAGAAAGCAAACTTCCATAAAATTAGAGCTATGTTTAAAGAAACTGACTGGAGCTTTTTAATTAACAATAACGACATAAATACATCTTGGAAGTTATTCGAAACCACTTACCTAAAAGCAGTGCAACACTGCATACCATCGAAAATACGGCGTCGAGGCCATAATAATAAGCCCAAATGGTGGAATAAAGATATTTCAAACTGCCTGCTTGCTAAAAAATTTGCTAATGATAGATTATAATCCTCAGAAAATTACAAAGAACGGGTGAAATTTGTAGAGCTACGACGCAAAGCCAAAAAGTTAATTAAGCAAAGTAAAAAGACCTTAGAGTTACATATTGCGAATCAAAGTAAAACAAACCCGAAAGAATTCTATAGTTATATCAGAAAGAAAAAAGTAGTTACTTCAACTGTTGGACCGTTAGTCAATGAAAATGGAGAATACACCAAAGACGAAGTACAAATGAGTAATGCCCTCAATACCTTCTTTGCATCAGTTTTTACAACAGAAGACCTCAATGATATCCCTACACCATCGCCGATTCAGATTGATAATTCAGATGTTCTAAGTAATGTCACCGTTACAGAGAGAGAAGTATTGAATTGTTTAGATAAACTCAAGGTAAATAAAACGCCTGGACCTGATACAATCTCGCCTAGAGTTCTAAAGGAAGCTAAGGATGAGCTCTCCAAACCACTGACATTACTATTCAATAAATCCTTGCAGTCAGGAACTATGCCTGATCAGTGGAAGCTAGACAACGTAACACCGATATTCAGAAAAGGCAGCAAATCCCTACCCAGTAACTATCGTCCAATTAGCTTAACCTCAGTTGTATGTAAAATGCTAGAAACGGTCATACGAGACAGACTCGTAAATCACTTAGAGGAAAATAACATACTTAAAGATACTCAACACGGCTTTCGTAAAGAACGTTCCTGTTTAACAAACCTCTAAGACTTCTTCCACGGTATCCTCAACCTCTATGATGAGAGTAAAGCTGTAGATATTATATACCTTGATTTTCAAAAGGCCTTTGACAAAGTTCCCCACAAACGTTTACTGCTAAAACTAAAAGCGCATGGAATACAAGACGGTGTGTTGAAATGGATAGAAAATTGGCTTAGCAACAGAAAGCAAAGAGTAGTCATAAACGGTAAGGCATCTAAATGGTCCAATGTAAGTAGCGGGGTACCCCAGGGATCGGTACTAGGACTAATTCTCTTTCTAATTTACATCAACGACATAGATCAGGGTCTCACCTGTACAATCTCAAAATTTGCTGACGATACAAAAATTGCAAATAGCGTACTCTCAAAAGAACAAGTTGACGATATGCAACACAATCTAGATAAATTGTCATGTTGGGCCCAAATTTGGCAAATGAGTTTCATTGCGGAAAAATGTAAAGTACTACATATCGGATACCTAAATGAGAAAGCAAACTATTCGATGAATGGCACTCAGCTTAAGAATGTAAACAGAGAAACCGATCTGGGAGTAACAATATCGAGTAACCTAAAACCGAGTCAACAATGTTCAGAAGTTGTTAAGAAGGCAAACAAAATAATTGGCTTTATAGGCAGGTAATTTGAGCATAAATCCAAAGATGTTATCCTAACCCTTTACAATTTCTTATTCCGCCCTCTTCTGGAATACTGCGTTCAATCCTGGTGCCCTTATTACCAAAAAGATATAAACAAGCTAGAACGAGTTCAACGTAGAGTTACCAAAATGATACCTAGCCTAAAGAACAAACCATACGAAGAGCGTCTTAGAGAATTACATTTATTTCCTTTAACCCAGCGCAGATTAAGAGGTGACTTAATTCAAGTGTTCAAAATCATCAAAGGCATCGATAATATGAACTGTAGTAAGTACTTCACTATCGACCAATCTAATTACACACGGGGAAACGGTTGCAAAATTATTGGTAAATCTTTTAACTCGCACGAATCTAAGAATTTCTTCTTCAATCGAGTTGTCAACTTGTGGAATGGGCTTCCCCGAAACATTATAGACTGCATCACCGTTGATTCATTTAAACTCCGCCTAGACAAATATCTTGCATCAAACCCGCGACTGACTGCGTTTGTAAATGAATAACTTAATTTTATCCGCCCCTCGGTTTTTTTTTTTTTTTTTTTTTTTTTTTTTTTTTTTTTTCTATATTCCAACTACTCCCTCTCGGGCATAGGCTGAGAGCCTGTACATTCCACCGCTCAACACGGTGAAGCCCGTGAGGTCTTGTTCCAGCCTGGGGAGTGAGACATGTGAAGCATCCATCATGGCTCAAAGCAGCTCCATCTCTGAAGCGGCTGGTTGCTTCGCTCAAGTGCTTCACCGTCTCACCCTCCAGACTCAGACCCTCACTCTCAGAACGCCACCTATTGAGCAGTGAACTCACTAGGCATTGTCCCCCTGTAACATATTTTGAATATGGGAATATTCATACAGTGTTATTTAATCAGGGAACAATGAGGGTATTTTTTTGGCATTTCGGTGGGCTTTGTGGTAATACACTGATACTAGGTACAGCACAAATTCAATCCCAATAATATCTTCCCATTGACATATCGGGATTTGAACCCGGGTCCATTGGATTACCAATCCAGTGGCATGACCACTCCACCACACCTCCCCTTACTAACCCATCTGTCCTCTACTAACTTCCTAATCCTGCCACGGACATTAGTTCCAGGGCAGTAATTCCCTTTCCAATGTTCCCTTACCCACTCTAAACCACTGTTTGGACACTTGATCCTCAGTGTTTTGGAGGACAAGCAACCTAGAAGGGTCACTAGATATGTTGTTGCTTGATTTCCTTTGTACTCCTTTGTACTCCTCCCGTCGCTCGTCTCTCTCTCACAGCCATTCTTGCTCAAAAATTGCATACAGACTTAAGTCGGTCCCCAGCACATAGTCCAGGTTTTTAGATACGGACTTAAGTCGGGCCCCGCTAATTAGGGGTTAAACTATATATCATCACCAATTACCTGCATTTTATATTTACCCTTACAACAAGTATATGCTCCGTAAGTATAGAGCTTAGAGGGAAAGATGCTAGTACTTATCATTTTATTGCACATGCAATGGGAACTCGAAACTTCCTTCACTCGACATTCATATAGAGAAACAATATTGTCGAATTATAAAAATGACCCACGAACTCACGAATAACAAATATATTAAAATACAGTGCCCATGTTGAGAACTCAATTATATATACTGTATTTGTTGGACTCTCTCGCTATTGATGTTGAGAAACTTTTGGAGGCTGGAAAAGTTTGTAAAATCTGGCGAGCACACAGACGGAATATAAATGGATGTGGTGATTGTGGTCCAAACAAAAACATTTAGTGATATTATTCTCTCCGTGTGCATTCGCTCCAATAAGCTGTCTCACAACATTAGCTTTGATTTCCTTAGTGATGTAAGTACTACTCAACAACTCAACACAACAGAAAGATTGTGTTCTGCCTAATTATTATTATTAATATTTGTTTCTCTCTCTCCTTTTATATATATTATTATTATTATTATTATTATTATTGTTAATATTTGTGTTTTTCTTTTTGCTACCGGTAACCAGATAACTTAGTTGAAATAATAATTAGATGTAGAGTATGTCATGACTTATAAACATGTAATTTGTTTTCTATTAAATCTAATATTTTATATATTAATATACTGTAGGTATTCAAAATGATGTGACTTAATTTTGCATAGAGGTATATTTACATAATGCATTAGAGAAGACGTTGTTGAATGTTTGTCGGTGATGGTACTTTCTTGACGCACCTTTACCCCATTTATTGTTCTATGACTAGCTTCACCATATCATTCAGGCACACAGTGATTTTATGTTGATCAACTTCGGAGAGCTACTTGGAGTTAATCGGTGAATTGAGATAATTGTCATCATTTGATTCCCGGAGGTTTTTGGTAAGTTGATTAACCCCTTGTGTACCGATAGACGAGTGTATGTATTTTATGAAGAGTTTGTGGTACTAAATAGGGCAAAGTGAGATAGTTCGAAGCCTGTTAATTGCTGATGACCCTTTTAAAAAACTGAATACAATCGTATAATAGTTGCCATGTTATAATGAAAAGGGTGTTACCGATACTGAAGGGGTAAATATAGTCTAATGATATAAACAAATCACTATAAATTGGTGTTATTGATATTCAGGTTAATTAACAAAATATAAATATTTATTTTTTAAATATATACATTGATTACATTTTACTTTTAGCATATACTGAACAAAGTATAACCAAATACATAAATTTCAATTATGTGGAAGCAGGTAATTTATCAACACCAGTAGGCACTCAGTAAACCCCCACAATATATTGCAAATATCAGCAAACGAGAGATTTCCTAAAGGTAATGTTGTAAACTAATGTTGGGCCATTATATTTTAGTAGTCCATCGTTAGTGAGAGGCAGCGGGAACACAGTGGTCACCAAACAGGCTACCGGCATATTAAGGGGAGATGGTTCACTTTTTGGGCGATTTTTGCATGAATTCGTTATTTTTCTATTTCCACCTCCATCAAATTAAAACAACAAACATCCATTAGATCCCCCTTCTAGATTATTTTTTACATTATTCGGTAGAAAAACGTCCCAGCCGAAGGCCACTTCTTCCAACATTACAGGCTCACTATCGTTCGCCAGAGAAAAAAAAATACACCTAAATAGATCGAAAGGTCTAAATATTAACGAAGAAATGGGGCGAAAGTTCTTAAAATCAACTAACTAATGGGCCAATCATCTTAACATCTGAAAACTAATGGGGCTAAACATGAGGGAGAAAGTGGTCCAGAAAACCGGCCCATCTCCCCTTAAACCAACATGGGCACCATCCTTTAGTATAGTTAGTGAGGGCCAACGGGAACACAGTGGTGACCAAACAGCCTACCGGTATATTAATTAAACCAACATGGCCACCAACATTTATTATAGTTACATAAGCGCATAAGAAAACGAGAGTCTGCAGAGAGCCGATTGGGCCACACACAACAGATCCCTCTCACATCCAACTCATCTCGTCCATATGCCTATCTAACTTTACCTTGAAGCTCTCTATCGTTCTTCATCCCACTATAACAATCGGTAGCTAATCCACATATTTACAACTCTGTTACCAAACCAATATTTGCCTATATATTTTCTAAAACGAAATTTATCTAATTTGAAACCGTTTGTTCGAGTTTAATTTTTCGCTATCACTGTGTTTCAGTACAATCGGGGGTATTAAGTGTTGTCATAGATTCCAGTGGTTTTCGCTCAACAAGTGTAATTGGTATCTATATAGTTACTGGGAAAAGAGCTTATCCCTCAGAGTATTAGTCAGTGTCCGAAACTTTGTGAAATATCTGACAACACTTATTAACCTCGACTGTACATCTTTCATGTTCACTATATTTATCCTGCTAACCCACTTGAAAACCTCAATCATATACTCTCTTACTCTGAGTCTCACTAACGAATGTAAGCCTAATTTCTTAAACCTTTCTGCATATGGAAGATTTCCAATATTATGGATCATTGTTGTTATTTTGTCGTTGTACTCTCACCAAGGAAGCTATGTCCATTATGTAATAGGGACAGCAACATTTAACAGCATACTCCATATGTGGCCTTACTAACGCTAGATAATGTTTTAAGATTACGTCTGCTGTTCTATTACTCACACTTCTAGATATAAATCCGAGAACTCTATTTGCCTTATTTCGAACACTGATGCATTGATTTATTGGTTTCAAATCACAGTTGATGATGATTCCCAATTTTGTTTCATTATCTGAGTGTCATATATTCACGTTATCTAAAATATATCCTGCATTTTCTATCGATTTCCAAAATGTCACTACATTCAACATTACATTCTACATTCTACATTCTACATTCTACGTTCAACTTTATCTGCCAATTTACTGGCCATTCGTGTAGTGTATCTAGATATCTTTGGAGAGCCTGAATATCATGATTAGTCGTATCTGCAAATTTACTAATTTTGCTAGTTATTCCTACATCAAGGTCGTTAATATAAATTATGAACAGTAGAGGGCCTAACACAGATCCTTGTAGGACTCCACTCTTAACTACACCCTAGTCTGATTGTATACCACTTATGCCAACTCTTTGTTTCATATCAATTAACCATGACTTAATCCATCTTATTAGAGTCCCCCCTATTCCATGAGCTTCTATTTTCCTCAACAATTTTTCGTGGGGGACTTTATCGAATGCCTTACTGAAACGTAGATACATTATATCATATTCGTTATCGGTGTCTACTGCTTCGTATACTTGGCGACAGAATGTCAATAAATTAGGGAGACAAATTAGTTGATAGTGCTTTTGTACACGCTACGTTATTATTATTATTTGTGTTTGATTTACTTTGTCTTACAGAGGAAAGTAAAATTAAATTTAATAATGTTTAATGGATAAGATGCCTCCGTTGATCAGTATACTTACATTATTAATTACAGTACTCTGATTACATACTACACACACTACCACCGCTATTTTAGTATAACATAAACACACATACTCTTCACTACTATAAACTCATCTTCACCTACACAGGATAAGCCGCTTAATGCGGGAAGGGTTATTGTTTTCTGGCCCCCCTTCTCCCTCATCTTTAGCCTAATTAGTTTGGCGATTTTAAAAACTCTCGCCCCATTTATGTGTCAATATGAAGACTTTTCGTGTCTTTTAAGTGTCTATTTTATCTTAGCGAGCGATAGCGGGACTGTAATTAAGGAGGGAAATTTCTCTACTTAAAAAATTACAAATATTTCTAGAAGGGAGATTTTTTGTTTTAAGGTTGATGGATTTTTGTTTTTCTAAGTGAGTGAGGGAGACAAAAGGCAGAACTGCCTATATCGAGTGCCTCCCCCAAAGTAGAGTGACAGGGCCAAAATCAAGGGACGTTCGAGCCAAACTGCCTGGACACACGGAGTTGGAAGCAATTTAAGTCATAAGAAGAGGGAAAGACTGATTCTGGGAGAGTGTTCCAGAGCTCAGCAGTTGAATAGCATAAAGACTAAGGATTAACGTTTCACTCCTGGGTTGGAGAGTTGCACAGAGTAGGGGTGGGATTGTGTTGCAAGAGGGGTACTATGTACCCTACGTAGAGGAGGTGGTATACACTGGGAAAGCTCTGAGGAACATTGACTATTTTAGTAGCGATAAAATAGCGAGAGAGGTGCAACATTGCGGCGAAGAGAGAGAGATTCCAGAGAGTTGGTGAGTGGGCGGGAGTTAATGATACGAAAGGCTTTCCTTTCTACTTTGTCTAGGAGTGCGGTGTGAGAGGATCCTCCTCAAACATGTGAACAATACTCAATACAAAGACGCACTGTGCCCCTGTACAGAGCAAGAATCTGTGCAGGGGTAAAGAACCCCTTGAGGCAGTTGAGCACTCCCAGCTTCTGGGATGCTGCCTTAGCAAGACTAGTAATATGGTCCTTCCAAGTGAAAGCAGAAGAAAAAGAAACACCGAGAATATTGAGAGAAGATGAAGGATTGATTTTTGTATTGTTGAATTGTAAAAGATAATCCTCTGGGAGTTCTGAACGGGTAGTAAGATGAAGAAATTGGGTTTTGGAAGCATTAAAGGCACCAAGGTTTTCTCTGCCCCAATTGGAAATAGTAGTTAGATCAGAAGATAAGTGTGGTATGGCTTCATTATGTTTGTCTTTGAGGGATTGCTAGCTGGGGCGTTCAGGAAAACTAATTGTGTAGTGTAAGGTAGTGTCGTCTGTGTATGAATGGATGGGACTGGAGGTACAGTTGAGAAGATCATTTATGATAATTAGAAAGAGAATGGGAGATAGCAGAGCCCTGAGGAACACCGGTGTTGATAGGATGAGGAAGTGAGCGATGGCCATCCACAACCGCAGCTATGGAACGGCCGGAAAGCAAATTAGAGACAAAGGCACAGATGGAGGGATAGAAACCTAAGGAGGGCAGTTTAGAAATTACAGATTTGTACCAGACTATATCGAAGGCCTTCGATATGTCTAGCGCAGTAGAAGAGGTCTCACCGAAGTCCCTAAAGGAGGATGACCAAGAGTTAAGTAAGATATGAAAGAAGATCACTAGTAGGGCGACCTTTAAAGAAGCCATACTGGAGATCTGAGAGTACATTATGAGAAGAGAAATGCTTAAGAAATTTGGAAGCAAGAATAGTTTCAAAGACTTTAGAGATACAAGAGATGAGAGCAATTTGACGATAGTTGGAGGGTTGAGACCGGTCACCCTTCTTTGGGATAGGTTGGGACAATGCTAGGGAAGAAAAATACAATTTGATCTAATAATAATAATTTTAATATTATTAATATTAATTATCAACTCTGCGAAGCAGAGTGGTATCGCGCGCACAGATCCCACCTGTATACTGTGCACCACCAGCCAGCCTGTCTGTCGTCGTCGTCGTCATCGTCTGTCGTCGTCCGTCGTCGTCGTCGTTGTCCGTCTGTCTGTCTGTCCGGAAACTCCTCCTAGACCGTTTGATGGATTTTCACCAAATTTCTCAGGTATATTCATTTGGTCAATGCGAAGGTCAGGCGAAAAGAAATATTCCATTTAACTTAAAGGTTAAGGTCAAAGGTCAAGGTTAAAAATAAGGTCAATATTTCATATTTTTTAGTTTTACTCAAATGTCTTAATTCTCACTATACAAGTTACTGGTAAGCTATATATCATATTGACCAAATTTTAGGTAAATATTCTTAAGGGTAAGGTCAAAGGTCAAGGTCAAAGATCAAAATAAGTTTGTCACTAGTATTTCTTATACTAACCGTTAGATTCTCACTAGTTTTACCATGTATATTCGGAATACCTAGGCGAAGGTCATACAAGAAACTATACAATTCCATAATAAAGGTCAAGGTCACAGGTCAAGGCCAAATAAAAGGTCAAGATGCTATTTTCTTTACTTTTTATGCAAACTTCAAAACATTTGGTGAGATAGTTGCACTTTAAATGAAAAGGAACAAAATACATTTGGACACACATATAAAGGTCAAGATAAAGGTCAAAGGTCAAGGTCAACTATTCTATTAATATATATGAAACTAACTGATGGGGTTTAATGAAATTAGGCATGCTTATTTGATTTTCCGGGGCAATGTCAATACAAAAAACAAAAATAACACTCTTACATAAAGGTCCAGGTCACAGGTCAAGGTCAAAGGTCAACTTTTACTATTTATTTTACTTTTTACTCAAATGTCTTAATTTTCACTATACAAGTTACTGGTAACCTATATATCGTATTGACCAAATATTTATGTAAAGATTCTTAAGGGTAAGGTCAAAAGTCAAAATCAGTTTTCACTAGTATTTCTTATACTAACTGTTAGATTCTCACTAGGCTTATCATGTATATTCGGAATACCTAGGCCAAGGTCATACAAGAAACTATACAATTCCATAATAAAGGTCAAGGTCACAGGTCAAGGTCAAATAACAGGTCAATATGCTACTTTCTTTAATTTTCTTGCAAACTTCACAAAATTTGGTGAGATAGTTGCACTTTAAATGAAAAGCAAATAATGCATTTGGACACACATATCATAAAGGTCAAGATAAAGGTCAAAGGTCAAGGTCAACTATTCTATTAATATATATGAAACTAACTGATGGGTTTTAATGAAAATAGGCATGCTTATTTGATTTTCCGGGGCAATGTCAATACAAAAAAAAACACTCTTACATAAGGTCCAGGTCACAGGTCAAAGTCAAAGGTAAAATTTTACTATTTATTTTACTTTATACTCAAATGTCTTCATTTTCACTATACAATTTACTGGTAACCTTGATATCGTATTACCCACATTTTAGATACATATTCTAAAGGGTAAGGTCAAAGATCAAGGTCAAAGGTCAAAATTGTTTTTCTACTAGTATTTCTTCTACTAACTGTTAGATTTTCACTAGGCTTACCATGTTTATTCGGTATACCTAGGCCAAGGTCATGCAAGAAACTATACAATTCCATATGAAAGGTCAAGGTCACACGTCAAGGTCAAATAAAAGGTCAATATGCTATTTTCTTTACTTTCCATGCAAACTTCACAAAATTTGGTGAGATAATTGTACTTTAATTGAAAAGTAAAATAATAAATGTCGAGACATATAAAGGTCAAGATAATGGTCAAAGGTCAAGGTCAACTATTCTATTGATATATATGAAACTATCTAATGGGTTTTAATGAAATTACCCATGCTTATTTGATTTTCATGGGCAATGTCAATGCAATTTTTTTTTTACTCATACATAAAGGTCAAGGTCACAGGTCAAGGTCAAAGGTCAACTTTTATTATTTATTAAGAAAGATTACTCAAATTTTGGAAAACTGGCTGTGTTATGCCTTATTACTTAAATATTATATACTGTATGTATCAAATTTCACATACATATTGTAATAGTTAAGGTCAGGAGTCAAGGTCAAAACATGAGTATTTGTCATTTTCCCTAAACTCCTCCTAGACTGTTTAATGTATTGGCACCAAGTTATGCAGGCAAATGCAGTTGGTCAATGCAACGACCATACAAATATATGTTTTTTATTTTATGTCAAAGGTCAAGGTCACAGTAGGCCTATATGATCACTATTTGTAATAAATTTTCAAAATGCTACAAAATAGTGTTACGCTGACCTTATTATAGATAAATATTTTAATAGTTAAGATTCAATGTGATCATAAATGTAATTATATTTATACATAATTATATACTCCCAGGCAGACATGAACCATCAACAGTCAGGACGAATGTCTATGCTTTAATCCAGAACACACAAGTATCCTCTATCACGCCGTAGTATAGTGGATTAAAGTATAGGCACTTGTTTTGACTGTCGTTGACAAGTCCGGCTGTGAGAATAAAAACATTTAATATATATATACAGTATATATATAAATTGCATATAAACCAATTTCACCTAATAGATTCAATACTACTTGCAGAATTATAGGGTCGCAGAGTTGTGTATGCAGTTTTTATTTATTTTTTTTTATTTTTTTTGGTAATGCGAAAACTGCACACCTACTTTATTATTATTATTATGAATGAAATAAATAATAAACCAAAATATAAACCCTTCCCCTTAATTGAGTTTTTGACAATCCTCAGCATCCCTTACATGTGGTTCTGCCTGGGCCCTAAGTCCGGGCTCGTGCAACTAGATTCATAAACAATCTTAATGATCTTGCCATGAGCCGTGTGAATTGTTCTTGTACACAGTTTTCAAGGTGTTGTGTGCCGGCCATGATTGACTTGTGGAATCAGTTGCCAAATTAGTCAGTCAATTCAGCTCATATCTCCATTGTTTCAGTCTAGAGTTAATGTTTGTATACAGTATTAGTTCTAATTTTTAAATTTATTTGTATTTTATTTTATTGTATTTTATTTATACTTGACATCCCCCATTGCGTAATTTTGTATTATTAATTTTATTTGTGTTCAATATGTCTTTTTGTTTGTCTTAGTTGCCGTAGTCTCTCTCCAGTGATCCGGGTGTTTATTGTAGATTCATCCTGTTGTTGTTTCTGCACCCTGGTTGGAGGCTTCGGCATGTAATATAATAATAATAATGTCATCGTTTCCTTGGGAATTGGTTGGTCTTGCAGTGAAATAATGAACACTGATAATGTTAAAGATTGGCTAAATTATGGTATGGTTAGCTCTCTATATGTTACCTTACCTGAGCATGAATAGGTTAGATTGCCCTTCGCAAGGTTAAATGTAAAAAGACATAATATTATTTACTTTTGAATTTTTTTCAAAAATGTTGATTTTGAGGTTGCAAATTGAAATTTGTGAAGTGACTATATATGGTCACTTGCCGGTCTATGGTCATAAAATTTCAGAAAGTTGCAATATTGAAAACAATAAATATGGATAAATAAACACTCTACATGACAGTAAAATCATTGTTTTATTTAAAAAACTTATCAAAAATATATTAGAATAAAAATACCTTACATTATAGTTGTTTGTTGACCAAGTACTTTTGTACCCGGATTTCCCACCTCTTTTCAACATTCCTTGCCTCTTGAACCTAGGCAACACGTGTGTGGTAGTCCTTGAAGCAGTTCCCGTCGGCGTTGAGACACAGGTGTACCTTGCACACCTGGCAGAGCACATTAGACCGGATTATATTACCTTTCTGGCTACAGTGCTTGCAGGTCTGCCAGGTGACATACAGTGGGATGTGGAAGAGGGTCCTGTCAAACCGCACCATAGTGTCAGGCTTTTGGCTGCGCTGACCACGGATGGGTTTGGGTAGGTCGATGGCGTTGTTGTCGGTGTTGGGGTTGGAGGTGTTGGGGCTGCCAGGTGACGAGGACAAGGAGCTCCTCAGAGGCCGAGCGATCATGGACTTCTTGTTGCTGGTGCAACGGAACACCTGTATCCTTAAGTCCTTGAGGCACATTCCCTTTTCGCCTAGTGACCGGCAGTCCCGCCTGTAACACAGCCATGCATTGGTCAGGCAGAGGTCCACACAATAGGCAAAGAGCCTCATGTACCACCTCTTGGACTTCATGGGGGTACGATACAGGTGCACCAGCATGTCACTCTTGTTGATGCCCCCCATGTTTGCATTGTAGCTCTTGATAACATTGGGGCAATCGACATCCTCCTTCTTCTTGGTGTCCTTGCTGTACCTCTTGCACTTAGACACTGGCTCCAGTCCCAGGTCAGTGGACAGCACAGTCACAGCCTTGTTGTCCTTCCACCTCAGAGCCAGGATGCCATCATCGGTGGTTAGGTAGTCATAAATACCACGAGGGACAGCCTTCTTCTCCATCTCCTTGGCCGACTTAAGAGGAGGGTTGCCGATCCTGTTGTCCCTCGCAGTCCCTGTGTACCTGATATCTCTCGCCTGCAGGTACCTCACCAGCTCCAGACTCGTGAAGAAGTTGTCGGCAAAGATGGCTGTGGTACTGGATGAGGTCATGGTGCTGGCTAGAACCGACACAATCTGGCTGGTGGCTCCGAGGGCCTCTTGTTCTGGGGTTAGGGGGATACCGTGGGAAGGTAGAGTAGTCTTCCCCTGGTAGAGGACCATGTCGTGGATGAAACCATCCTCCGAGGCTCTGGAGAACAGTTTGAATCCCCACTTGTCAGGCTGGTTCTTGATGTACTGCCCGAGATTCCCTGCTGTCTTTCCCTTGTATCCCACCATGACCCCATCGATGGACTGCTTGGGTGTTTGAGGCTCACTCCTGAAGGCATCGGTCATGAAAGTGAAGAAGGGACGGACCTTGTAGAACCTGTCGATGGTGCCACCCAGCTGGGAGTTGTCATTGAAGTGGATGGTTCGGCGGAGTAGTCGGAAACGCTTCGATGACATGAGGTCGGCCACCTGAGGAACCCGAGTGTACATAGCCCAGTAGTCGTCCAGGGAGGGACACTCAACAACACCCATGTACAGTAGGATACTGATGAACACCATCATCTCTTCCTCAGTGGTAAAAAAAGTCGTGGCGATGTCCTTCTGGGTGGCATATAAGTTGGTCTGGTAGGTTATATGTTTCATTACCTGTGGAGTTATGAATCGGGCAAAATACTGGTGAGGAGCCTCGATGTACTGAGGAGGTTTGTGGTGATAGGCGGGCAGGGGTTGGTTCTGGATGTCCACCTTCTTCCAGGTTGTGGGCCGTGCTTGGGACTTCTTACCCTTACCCTTAGCCTTACCCTTGGATGTGTTAGCCTCTAGCGATACCTCCATAGCCTCCTCCTCATCCTCCTCATCCTCCTCATCCTCAAGCTCCTCTGGTATTTCCTCAAATGCAGGCCCGACACACTTCCTCTTGGGGTTCGGTTCATCCGACGCGTGAGGTGTGTTGACATCGTGGGGTGGTGGCAGCATGAAGTCCGGGTCAACGACGTCGTCGTCATCCATGAATTCATCGTCGCTGATGTTAGGGTCGGCAGGCACCACAGTAGCCTCACAGTGGCGGGCCAGCTTGTAGAAGAGTCCTGTCAGTAACTGAAAGAGAAATCATTTGTTAGAAATGTATCCAAAAAAGTCAATACACGAATAAAAAAAAAAAAAAAAAAAAAAATATACTAATATATACCGGTATATAAATTATATATATATATATATATACATATTAATATATATTTATTTATATATACATATATTTAGATATATATATGTATATATATATATATATATATATATATATATATATATATGACATATATATATGCATATATATAATAACAAATATCTTTAGTAATATCACAAAATGTATATATAATAATTATAATATAAATAAATAGCGTACAATATGTTCATTATAATGAACAATATTTTAATATAGAATTTGACCCAAAAATGTAATAATATATGAAGAAATTTGGTTAAAATATAAAAAAACACATAATTAATTATTCACTAATGAAAAACACATCAAAATATGGCATTGTTGTCACTGGAGCATGTATTAATGTGCTACACAACTTTACCCACAGCCAATAATGAATTGTGGAAATTATATAAAGAGTTATATCTAGTTATAAAAAACTATTAGTGTCAATAAAAAAATTACGATAGACGGGCCAAATGTCCATATATGGACATCTGAAAATTACGATAGACGGGCGTATGTCCATATATGGACATACGATTTTTCACTCGTGGATTACATCAATTTCTATAACCCTCACGTAATTGACACCAATATCATTCGATAGCACATTTATTCTATTGTTCAATGTTTGGGTTTCATCAACTTACCGGCATTATGTCGGGTGGTAGGGTCGTGGGCGTGGGAGCAACTTTGGGCGAAAGTGCGTCTCTGACAAAGGTTGGAGGAAGACTGAAGTTCCCTCGGCTCTGAGCGAATGGCGAGCTGGGGAAGCTCTGACGTCAGTGTCTTGGGTTGTGACGTGATGCATCCTGATTGGCTGGGAGGCGATTGCACCATCTTTCGACATCTGCGGGCGGCTGGGGGACGCCATCTTTGCCACCCGTTTAAGTTACCATATATGGACACTTGCCCGGTAAAGGGCAAAATCGAGTGCAAATGGCCGGGAGCGTAGCAGGCCACACGGCCGACACCCAGGGCTTACCGCCGCCCACTGACTCACGCTCCCTCTGTTCTCGAGAGGCCGGCAGTGTAGCCAGTAGTGAGCTACTGGTGAGGTATATGCCCCTATAGTGAGCTATATGCCCCTATACGCTAAACTCCCATGTTAGTGGTAGCACTGTATGAAAACGACGAGTGCTACATAGCTCGTTCTGGTCTCATTTTGAAGCTTGTAGCGCCTAGTTTTTTGCTGAATAAATTTCTTTTCATGCAGATACTTGATTGATCATACAGGAGGGCCTGAATATGCCCAAAATAGCCCAAAACCCCCCCGCTAGACGATGGTTAAATTAAAGAACAAAAAATCATGGCTCCTATAAAGGGGTGATGGTGCTTTGACCGAATCTCGCCTTCACACACACACACACGAACACAAGAACACACTCATACCCAAAAGTCTCTCTCCATAAATCTGTCTTTCCCTCATTCTATGACTTCAACTTGGTCAAGTTTTGAGTGTTCAGACATATTGACCCCAACGTACCTTGAATATGACTCTATCACTCTTTCAAATTGTGAGGGGAGGGAGGAGAAACTTGTCATAGGCAGCTTTGCCTTTTGTGTCCTTCATACACATACTTATTAAACAAAAGTGTCCATTAAAATGTAATATCCATTTTCTTCTAGCCGACACTTAATGATTAAGGGGAAACTTTTCTTCTGCACCCCTTCTCTCTCATGTTTAGCTTCATTAATTTGGAGATTCCAAGACGTTCACCCCATTAGTTTGGCTATTTTATGACCTGTCGCCACATTCTTTGTCAATGTTTAGACCTTTCATGTAATTTAGGTGTTTATTTTTCTCTGGCGAGCGATTTTGAGCCTGCAATTGCCTTCGGCTAGGACATTTTTCTACAGGAAAATGTACAAATTGATCTGGAAGGGGTGTCTTGAGGGGTATTATTTTGAGTTTGATGGAGATCTAAGGAGCAAACTAAAAACGCCCCTCAATGCTATTCAGCTTAAAATGATGAAAGAGCAGAGTAGATGAAGCAGGAAACACATTTGTTGTTAAGTATTTCGAGCCATTTACATTCTGTGTTTGCTAGTACTAACAATATTGTATACAGCTTAATTATATTATTCTGGTTATCAATTACCGATTGTATTCAGCTTCGACCAGGGTTTGTGTTTGTCAAGGTTAATTTATAAGTAGTTGATTGTGTGATAATTATGTATACACACGTATTATTTTACAACATCTAATGTTAGTAAGAATTACATGCAAATAGTGGCATTGTATTCAAAGGGGGGAAGTCTGACATATCTTATTGACTTTTGTCTTCTGTTATTAAAAAAATAAAAAATAAAAATAAACACACACACACACACAAAAGGATTTCAGAACTTTACATATGGGACACAAAATATATAGTCAATGTTACGACCGGCACAACGAAATAAACAAGGGCACTTAATATTGGACTAGAAGATAGGCTATATCTGCAACAACGGTACGCTAATTCCAAACCCTCGAACTATTAAGCCGGTGAACAAAACACTTAAATCCTCCAGAGTTAATCTACTGGATAACGGGGTATCAATTAACTGGGTTTAGTGCACTTCTACAAAGGCTTTCCGGTGATGGCAAAGCCTACTCACAACAAGAGTAATTACGTTAATAAAAAGCTCTCAAGTAATAACAATGCTTAGATAAACTATGACAAGATTTAATAAAGGAGTATATGTTTACGTTAACTTTAGTGTGAGTCTGAACTCAACACTAAACTCTTCAATGCTCTATGAAAGTCTAGTCCTACAGCAAACAGATATGGAATCTTCTGAAAACGTCTGATGCTCTAAGATGCTCGTCGAATATAGAACAGAAATAATGCAGGGGTAGGACACCAAAGCGTGTATCTTAAATACACCAACAATTAGGATACATATATATAAAACAAGGGAGTGCAACAACTCTGTGACAGCACTAATAATAGCCACTCAAAACAGTACTTCCTTAGCCAAAGTAACAGCCATACTGGGTTGTGCACTATGCATCAACCTAGGCTAAAATAATACGTGAATAATTCCTAAAGCATACGCAGTTAAAGTTAATAAACACAATGCTGTCTTTCTTACTAATAAAGTCTAGCAGCAGCATAAAAGGTACAAGGAGCCTAGGCAGAGCTCAAGCATGCTCGTAGCCTACTGTCTCCCCTGAACAGATTTCCCTTATGTTACGTTAAGTAACTAGGAGGCTCTCTTGGTAAGTCCAGATCTCAAGTATCTGGTCTTACCCTGGCGCTCCTCAAAGGTCAATAAAATGAGGTAGCAAGCATACAAGCAAGAGTAGGCAAAAGCCCTTCGCTTGTATACTGCTACGCTCGCAAAGGAAACATATGCACAAGGGTTACAGGCTACCTAGCTCTGTCGAAGTCGTACAGGCTCTGACTTGCCATATACTTAACTCAGACAACGACCAAAGATACCCTCCACTGTCTAGCATTAAATAGTAACAAAGAACAATCCATTAATTATAAGCACCCAATAATATGACTCCATGTGACTATGACTCTAATAATCCCTAAAGCTAGTGCAGAATATATATGTGAGAACTGGTGCTGGTAATACGACTGGCCGATTATGGAAGTCGTATGCAGAACCAGAAGGGATGGATAAATTAATGAAGATGAGAAGTATTGGAAAGAAGGAGTTCAGAGAGAGAAACAGCAGTAAAGAGGGTTTGATTGGGGACAGAATGCAAGGGACATCTAGGACCAAGCGCACCATACCAAGCTCTAAGGAGAGACGCGGGAAGGAAGCCCACACCACCGAGCTAAGACAGCAGCCTCCAATCACAGACAACTACGTCATGAAGAGCAGGCGTCATATGACACGCCAGGCCCGCCGGCCAATCACGAGCGGGTGGCCCTGCCCAAGCGAGGAATGCACACGTACATACACACGCACATATTACCACCTCGCTGCTTCCCTCTCTCTCTCTCCTTGCAACTATCACACTACATATCTTATAACTCTATCAATGATATAAAATACTTCCAAGTGTCACAGACAAGAATAAAGACAAACACTGATCTGTCTGTGACAACATGAACACTAAGAAAGAAAGAACATCGTTCTACGATTATTATAGCCCATTTCACTGCCCTGGCGAGTGCTAGCGAGTACAAGTACATTCTGGCAAGCTGGTCAGCGTAACACCCCGCCCAAGATGTGGGACGTTTTAACCTCAGGTAAACGCCACATCTGACCAGACAGAATGCCCACAAACCCCGCATCACCCAGCTACTCCCCAAGTTGTGAAAAACAAGGCCCAATTGCAAACATAAAAACACTTCATTATATAAACAAAAATCTACACAACACTTCCCCAAAATAATAGTATCACTTAACAATATTACGCTCAACGAGCAAGCTTCACCAAGCCTAGCCTACTAAGACAAAAACTCAGAATGTCTTAGATTCTTGCTGTAACATACTGCACTTACATACTATCAAAATGAAAGAGTTTTTATGTGAGGTTTTTATATTTTGTTTAATAGTGTTTTTGGCGGCTTTGCACTACAGGGGCAAGCCTAATTGTTCTCCACTCTCAAACAAACACTGACTGAACGGCGAGGGTTCTCCTTAAAACATACCCTCCCGTGACAAACAATCAGCCAGAACATTATCAGTGCCCTTAACATGCCGCACATCCAACTTGTGTTCCGGCAGCAAAACAACACCTGACACTGATAAACTGCCCAGTCCATCACAAGGCTGGCACTTCTCTTCGCACTCTCCGGCAACGGGACCTGCCAATAACCTTTCACTATTTCCACCTTAGTGATAAACGAGGGAGCCCCGATGCTGTCTATGGGGTCGTCAACTCTGGATAAGGTATAGGCGTCTGTCAGGGATGATGCACCAACACTCTTGCAATCAACACAAACACGGATCTTGCCACTCAACTCAGGTTGCAAAGTCACTGGCAACGACCACTCACGATATCCCTTGTCCCTCAGACCCTTTTCCAACATGTAGTCCAGCTCTGCTTTCACAAAAGGCTGTCGAGCAGGATTTACACGGTAGGGAGCCAATTTGAGCCTTGCACTGTCTCCAGCCTCCATGTAGGGTGCCACCCCGTACATCAGGCCTGGAGAATCAACAAACATGCGAACGTACTGCCACTGCCTAATAAACAACTTCTCTTGACGCTTAGGAATAAGAGGTTGCAACTTATCTCGAAGAACAACATGCTTAGTGCCCTCCCACAAGACAGCCGGGACCGCAGTTTCTAAACTATAATCCCCCTCCTTCTTCACCTCTGTCCCTAGAACAGCCAGGTCATGAGAGGGACAATCTGTACCACCTGTGCAGTCACTCCCAAAGTTCATAAGTGCTAATGCTTCCCCGCCGATACCGTACATGCGCACCCCCGCATTCCTTGCAACTACATCTGCCTGCGCAGCATCACCGCCTTCAGCGCCACGGCCAGATACAGTCGGTCTATGGTAGGGCTGTTGCATTTTACTAGGGCAGCATTGGGAGGCTATGTGACGATCGGGTGTATCTACTCCATAGTTAACCTCACCAATCTGCTTATGGCCTGATACTGACCACCACCCTTAGCAGCCATGGGTCGACCCTGACCTGACAACCATGCCAAAGACTCGTCGCCCACCTTGAACAACTTAAACAACGAGGCCAACGGTTTACTCACACCCAAGTGACCTGCCAGCGGAACATCGTGCACCGCATGAGTTGAGAGGCCTGGGTGCTCGGCACAAACAGTGGTGTATGAACCGAGCAGGTGTTGGAAAAAAAAAAAGTACCGAGTCACCAAGGAGTGTCGCTGGGTCCAAACTCTCAAACCGACCACCAGCCTTGACTTTCTCCTTCTGACCCTTCCTCCGCTGGTCTGAAACCTGGGTACTAGGCTGTTACACCTGAGCGGACTGAGATCTGGTGACAGCCCACGCCATCTGCTGCGTCTGGCACCTCTCGAGCCCCTCTTTCCCCTCCCTACTCGTGTCGGCCGCCCTCTCGGCAGCGACTAAGGGTGGAACCTCGGAAGTAGGCACCGCAAAGTCGTTACCGAGAAGGAGGTCGACCCCCTCAACTGGCAATTTCTCCACAACACCCACATCCAACTCCCGTGTCACACCATCCACCTCAAGCTCCACTCTGACCAGCGGGTAAGACCGCGTAGCATTGATGCCTTGAACCACCACAACCCGAGCCGTGTAAATAGGCTTGCCAGTGAAGTTCTTAATAAGTGTCTGGGAAGCGCCCGTATCACTCAGCAACTCAGGCCTATTCTCCAAACCAGCCCACCTCACAGTGCCGTGCCCCCTATGACCGCAAAAAGCATCTCGGATGGGTGACGAGCCCTCCTGCTGCTTCTGCACCGACTGTGACTTCGCAACCATCATATTACCCCGGGCAAACGCGGAAGACCTCAAAGACACACCGATGTTGCTCACTAGTGACATCACTGCTGTAGGCGGTGTGCTCGGACATGAGTGCGCAATATGCCCCTTCTCATGACACTTGAAACACTCCACTTCGCTCTTGGACTTCCTCTGAGGTGAGGAAGGGCCCTGGCCTTTCTTTAACGGGAAGGGTTTCGACTTGGGATCAAAATTGGCATCAGTACTCTTAAATGGGTAATTAGTTGTGTCATTAATTCCGGGGCGTGGAGTGGTACGCCCCTTGTTACCTGCCTCAGCTCTCTGTGCCGACCCGCACCCACGAATCAAGGACAACCTGAGGTCAGCCAGCTCAGCCGCCTCCTGCACAGTTTTAGGTTGCTTTTGTTACGACTGAGGTTTAAATATATCAGGGTTCTTATTCATTGGACTAGTAATGGCATAAATGCTACAACGAAAAGAGCTAGATCCAACCTCTGATGTATATTCCCAGTGAACAAAGAACACAAATACTCTCCAGAGTTCTATATGCAATAATAGGTTATTAAACTCTCAATAAATGTGCGTCTACTCTAGGCTTAATGTTATGTGAAAACAGCCTATTACTACCTATAACCGAAGGTGCTTGGTTATGGTATGCAAAGTAAGGTGGTAAGAGAAGTTACAGTTTACGTTACTTTAATCAATAAATGTCAGGCACTCCTCCATGAAAGAAAGTGCACTAAAGTCCTTCAACACCAACAAGGAATCTTCTTTAAATGTTAGATGCTATCAAGATGCTCGAATCGGAAATGGAATCCAAAAAGGCAGGCAGCGGAACAATGCTGTTGCAGGCTATGCACACAAAAAGGCAGGAGATATAATGCAGTCGAAGCCAAGAATATCCTAAACGCCACAACAATAATAATAATCGCCACGACAATGCAGTATTCCTATCAACAAAAAGAGCCTAAGTCGTTTGTGTCTCAGTAAATCAAACTAGGCTGTGAAATACTTGTGTAACCATAAACGGGTATGCATAAAAAGAGTAATTGGTTTAATATACTTAATGTCTACTGTGACTGATAAAGTCTAGCTAGAGTCAATGATACGAGATACTGGTGCGCATGGCATGCCGCATAGCCTAGTGCAAATCTCAAGTCTGTGCGTCAAATATTACATTATAATGAAGGGTAGCTCTCTTGAGAAACCTTAATACCGAAGTATTAAGCGTTCTCCTGGCGTACCTCAAAGACAAACAATGAGCTTAGAACAGTGCAGAATGGTATAGGCAAAAAGTCCTCATTCGTGCATGCTCTACTCTCAATGGCACACAGACTAGAATTTACCCAATCAACTCCAGTTCTCAGGTATGTCGTGCAGCTTTTAACTAAAGCCAGCACCCATCGGAAACAATACCTTATAGTATCAGACTCCTAGTCTAGCATTATCTAATCCAGCAGAACACTAATAATTATAGGAAGCGGTACTGAACAATATGAATGCCAACCAATGCTTTGTGATCAACTTATCTTAACAACTAACATACATGGCTTATATAAGACCTTAACGCACAATACAACTGGCCAGCA
This sequence comes from Paralithodes platypus, assembly GCA_032716605.1. NCBI lineage: Eukaryota > Metazoa > Arthropoda > Malacostraca > Decapoda > Lithodidae > Paralithodes > Paralithodes platypus. Next base: position 38,876,235 of record CM064512.1, read on the forward strand.
TGAAGCTGATTATGCAGAGTTAACCAGAGGGGGTATAATATTAATAAAAGGTGGTGAAAAATATGGAAAATGGGAGAGATAGGCAGAGGAAAAGGTCCTCAGGTGCGGGAAAGGGGACAGATATCAAAGGGATGAGAGGGATGCGTTCTAGAAACCAGATCTGAGGGAGAGAGTGGCGAGGGAGCTGTATATATACTAGCACTAGCTCGAGCCGTGTGGGAAAAAAGCGGTAACAAGTCCTCCAGCCAATGCTAAAGAAGCTAGCCAAACATGACATCACAAAGCATGGTAAAAAAACTACTTCAACGAATCCCCACGAGGCCAGCCAGCTATGACGTCATCGAGTATAGCAAAACACTGCGCGCCTCCCCACACTCTGTTCTACTCTCTCTCTCTCTCTCAAATCCTATCATTACTACTTAATTTTTGATAAAACATATACTTTGCAATTATATATATAAAGTCTTGACATGGGTGAAAACAAACAGCCTTTCTGGACTGCCCATGACACGAGCTTTCATATGAAATAAAGCACACAACAATACATCAACTGTAGCCACATCCACTGCCCTGGCGATCCTAGCGAGTCGCTGTAGGACAAGCCATGCGGTTCTAACCGAGTGGTTAACGTCACACTTTTCTTTCAGGTTAAGAGTCAAGTCACTGCCTGTACATTTGAAAAATTGTTCTAACAACACTAATTGCTTCACTGCATCAAAAATAGTTGCCTTCTCCGACCTTAACCAATTCTCAAACGCATCTGACAGCTCTCTAGCGTGTTCCTGGAAAGTAATCTCCTTTCTCTTAGGAACAGCCCTAAACTTCAGCATATAGGTCTCTGGCTGCAACTCATACGCCCTCAGGACAGCCTCTTTCAACGCCTCATAATTCACGCAGGAATCTAGGGGCAAAGCATCGTACGCCTTGCGTGCTTTCCCCGTCAATCGTGACGAAACAAGGGCTGCCCACTTCTCCTCGGGCCATTGGTGCTCCCGGCACTTTTTCTCAAAACGGAGAAAGAATTCTGTAACTCCTATCTCATCAAACACTGGAACCAACTTTAGTAGGCCTAGATGTGACAGGGACTGGTCATGGGGTCGACCCCCCTGTACGAAACGGTTCCCTGTTACCTCTACACAAGTTTTCTCTAGGTCAAGATCGGCACAATACCTTGCAGACTCAGCCTGATATTTATACTTGAGCTCAGACTCATGCTTTCACTGCTCGAGCTCAGCCTCTCGCTGCCGCTGCTCGAGCTCAGCCTCATGCTTCCGCTGCTCGAGTTTGTCGAGCTCGAGCTGGAACAACATCTCGGGAGACAGACTTTGAAGAGGGGGTGCTACTACCGGGGACCCACCCCGTGAGTCACCTAGAGGCCTACCCAACCGGCATCGGACATCGGCCTGCGGGAACGTACTCGGCTCCGGAACCCGAGGGGGCGCCAAGATAGGAGTTGAGTGGAATGGGGGCTGGGACGAAGGTGCCCCAGATTCCGCTCCACCCGAACCCCCATGCACCCCACCCCGCACACAGGTAACCAGCTCACTTCTTGACAAACCGCTAGTACCAGAAAACCCTAAGACCGTGGCTACACACTGCAGTCCGTACTGGTCCAGTCCCGACACCCGGTCCGCCGTCACAGGCTCATCCTAAAACCTCCGAGCATCCTCCTCATCGTTCACAACCCGAACGCCGTCTAACAACTCCCCCTTCTCCACCTCCTCGCCTGTCTCTCGCACTGTGCCCTCACTATGCTCAGACCCGTCCAGTGACATGATGGAGTCAAAAAAAAAAAATCCCAAGTCAAGACAAAAGTAGCCAAACTCTCGCGTAGCTTTATTCACAAAAAATATTCGAAGATGTTTTTGAGTGCAATACTAGGTCACCAATAAACTCCAACAAGTTCCATATATCCTCAAAACAATGTCCACTGCCAACACTGCGAGAAATAAATTCAACCCCAAATGGCAATAAGGTTTCTCCAAAAAAACCCTGCAAAATTCAGTTCACTATATACTGGACTAAGGTCGCCATTTGTTACGACCGGCACAACGAAATTAACAAGGGCACTTAATATTGGACTAGAAGATAGGCTATATCTGCAACAACGGTACGCTAATTCCAAACCCTCGAACTATTAAGCCGGTGAACAAAACACTTAAATCCTCCAGAGTTAATCTACTGGATAACGGGGTATCAATTAACTGGGTTTAGTGCACTTCTACAAAGGCTTTCCGGTGACGGCAAAGCCTACTCACAACAAGAGAAATTACGTTAATAAAAAGCTCTCAAGTAATAACAATGCTTAGATAAACAATGACAAGATTTCATAAAGGAGTATATGCTTATGTTAACTTTAGTGTGAGTCTGAACTCAACACTAAACTCTTCAATGATCTATGAAAACACTGGAAGTCTAGTCCTACAGCAAACAGATATGGAATCTTCTGAAAACGCCTGATGCTCTAAGATGCTCGTCGAATATAGAACAGAAATAATGCAGGGGCAGGACACCAAAGCGTGTATCTTAAATACACTAACAAGTAGATACATATATATAAAACAAGGGAGTGCAACAACTCTGTGACAGCACTAATAATCGCCACTCAAAACAGTACTTCCTTAGCCAAAGTAACAGCCATACTGGGTTGTGCACTATGCATCAACCTAGGCTAAAATAATACGTGAATAATTCCAAAAGCATACGCAGTTAAAGTTAATAAACACAATGCTGTCTTTCTTACTAATAAAGCCTAGCAGCGGCATAAAAGGTACAAGAAGCCTAGGCAGAGCTCAAGCATGCTCATAGCCTACTGTCTCCCCTGAACAGATTTCCCTTATCTTACGTTAAGTGACTAGGAGGCTCTCTTGGTAAGTCCAGATCTCAAGTATCTGGTCTTACCCTGGTGCTCCTCAAATGTCAACAAAATGAGGTAGCAAGCATACAAGCAAGAGTAGGCAAAAGCCCTTCACTTGTATACTGCTACGCTCGCAAAGGAAAAATATGCACAAGGGTTACAGGCTACCTAGCTCCGTCGAAGTCGTACAGGCTCTGACTTGCCATATACTTAACTCAGACAACGACCAAAGATACCCTCCACTGTCTAGCATTAAATTGTAACAAAGAACAACCCAATAATTAGAAGCACCCAATAATTTGACTCCATGTGACTATGACTCTAATAATCCCTAAAGCTAGTGCAAAACATAGATGTGAGAACTGGCGCTGGTAATACGACTGGCCGACTATGGAAGTCGTATGCAGAACCAGAAGGGATGGATAAATGAATCAAGATGAGAAGTATTGGAAAGAAGGAGTTCGGAGAGAAAAACAGCAGTAAAGAGGTTAGATTGCGGACAGAATGCAAGGGACGTCTAGGACCAAGCGCACCATACCAAGCTCTAAGGAGAGACGCGGGAAGGAAGCCCGCACCACCGAGCTAAGACAGCGGCTTCCAATCACAGACAACTACGTCATGAAGAGCAGGCGTCATATGACACGCCAGGCCCGCCGGCCAATCACGAGCGGGTGACTCTGCCCAAGCGAGGAATGCACACGTACATACACACGCACATACTACCACCTCGCTGCTTCTCTCTCTCTCTCCTTGCAACTATCACACTACATATCTTATAACTCTATCAATGATATAAAATACTTCCAAGTGTCACAGACAAGAAAAAGACAAACACTGATCTGTCTGTGACAACATGAACACTAAGAAAGAAAGAACATCGTTCTACGATTATTATAGCCCATTTCACTGCCCTGGCGAGCGCTAGCGAGTACGAGTACATTCTGGCAAGCTGGCCAGCGTAACATCACATATTATAGTATTACTTACCAAGGCCATTTTTGGTTCAAAGGCATAAGTTATATACAGTATTTGTTGAAATCAAAACCCCTGGACGATCTAAGACTCTTGTTTACATTTTATTTTGGTCATCATTAGCTGATTTTAAGCAGTTTAGGACAGATTTTTAGGAATGAAAAGTGTAAAACTACATCAATTAACCCTCACGCCTCCATAAATCTTCTCTAAACTGAATAAAGTAATTTACTGTAGTAATGCAGTTACGTTACTAGACAATACAAAGCTTGTGGATGATACTTGACCCAAGAATATTAATGTACATTTGTCACCATTAGTTGTAATGAGATGCGATTTGCATATAGTATTGCCTCTGACGGCAGTTAGACGTAAAGTAACTGAAGAATGAAACGTTAATTTAACACCTTAAGAGCGGCCTAGGCGGTAATTTCTATGTACCGCCCAGCGTTTTTTTTTTACCCTAAATAGGGTTGTTTCCGTGCTCATTTTCATGCATAAACAAGACCCAGAGCGTAAAACCAGTATCTATCCCTGAAAGGGCGTAAACAGAGCTTTCCAATGACACCCGAACCATCCTTGTACGACCACTGGTTCTCTTGTAACGATCGTGCAACACGAGTGCCTAGGCAAACTCTTTCGTCTCTGTCTCTCCTCTAACGTTTTCTCTTCTTGCTGGAAGTTTGCTCTCATTCAACCTGTCCCAAGGAAGGGTCACCGCTCTCAACCCTCCAACTATCGTCCAATTGCTCTAATCTCTTGTATCACTAAAGTTTTTGAAACTATTCTTGCTTCCAAATTTCTTAAGCATTTCTCTTCTCATAATCTGCTCTCAGATCGCCAGTATGGCTTCCTTAAGGGTCGCTCTACTGGTGATCTTCTTTCATATCTTACTAACTCTTGGTCATCCAATTTTCGGGACTTCGTTGAGACTTTTTCTGTTGCACTAGAAATATCGAAGGCCTTCGATAGAGTCTGGCATAAATCTTTAATTTGCAAACTGCCCTTCTTCGGGTTCTGTCCCTCCATCTGTGCCTTTGTCTCTAATTTCCTTTTCCGGCCATTCCATAGCTGCTGTTGTGGATGACCATCGCTCATTTCCTCATCCTATCAACTCCAGTGTTCCTCAGGGTTCTGTCCTATCTCCTTTTCTCTTTTTAATTTTTATAAATGATCTTCTCAACTGTACATCCAGTTCCAACCATTCATATGCAGACGACTCTACCTTACACCACTCAATTAGCTTTCCAGAATGCCCCAGCCAGCAGTCCCTCAAAAGCAAAGGTGATGAATCCATAAAACACTTATCTTCTGATCTAGCTAATATTTCCAATTGGGATAGAGAAAACCTTGTTGCATTTAATGCTTCAAAGACTCAATTTATCCATCTTACTACCCGTCAGAAACCTCCAGAGTGCTATCCCTTATTTTTCAACAATACAAAAATCAACCCTTAATCTTCTCTCAATGTTCTTGGTGTCTCTTTTTCTTCTGCTCTCACTTGGAAGGACCATATTACCAGTTTCGCTAAGGCAGCCTCCCAGAAGCTGTGTGTGCTCAACCTCCTCAAGCTTTTTTCACCCCTGCGCAGCTTCTTGCTCTGTACAGGGGCACTGTGCGTCCTTGTATTGAGTATTGTTCACATGTGTGAGGAGGATCCTCTCACACCACACTCCTAGACAAAGTAGAAAGGAAAGCCTTTCGGATCATTAACTCCCGTCCACTCACCAACTCTCTGCAATCTCTCTCTCTTCGCCGCAATATTGCATCTCTCTCGCTATTCTATCGCTACTACAATAATCAGTGTTCCTCGAAGCTTTCCCAGTGTATACCACCTGCTCTACATAGGGTACGTAGTACCTGCCTTGCAACACAGTTCCACTCCTAGTCTGTGCAACTCTCCAACCCAAGAGTGAAACACTATTCTCAGACTGTCTTCTATTCAACTGCCAAGCTCTGGAACTCTCTCCCAGAATCAGTCTTTCCCTTTTCCTATGACTTAAATTACTTCAAACTCCGTTTGTCCCGGCATGTTCGCTCGAACGTCTCTTGATTTTGGCCCTGTCACTCTTTCAACTCTGGGGAGGCACTCGCTTCAGGCAGTTATGACTTTTGTTTCCCTCATTCACATAGAAAAACAAAAACAAAATTATAACATTTGACTCCCACAGGTCCTCCTACTCTGAATATACACTTATAAATGGAAACATAATAACATACATAATTCATTTTATTGAAAAAGTTAAAATAGTTTGTTTATCGGTAATTTTGTTTCAAGTATATTTGTCGTTAATTGATGGTAATGAACACATTTCAGAGTGTGAATTTCCTTGTTTTGGATCAGGGTATCAAGATGAATAGTTTTATTGACAAATACCTTTTTTTCCTGTGTATGAAGGAGAAAAAAGACAAACCTGACTGTAATCCCCCCCCCCCCCCTCCCCAAGTTGAAAAGAGTGATAGAAGGCTAAATTAAAGGTTAGTTAATAGTCAAAATGTCTGGACACACGGAGCTTGAATCAGTCTGAGTCATAGGATGAGGAAAAGACAGATTGAGGGAGAGAGATCCAGGGCCTACTTGCTGAGTAGAGGAAAGACTGGGAAATTCAGTTAATTCTTGGGTTAGAGAGCTGGACAGAATATGGGTGGGAATGTGTTGAAAGTTGGGTGCCCCCCCCCCCCCCCCTCTCCGCAAGGGAGGAAGTATGCGTTGAGAAAGCTGTGAAGAACATTGATTATTGTAATACCCGTAGAGGGTTGAGGTACATGCAACATGTAGTGTGTAGAAATTGATTGTAGGGAATTAGTAATGGGAGGTGAATTTATGTGACGATATGCTTTTGGCTTCACCATTTCGAGAAGTCTGGTATGGGTTAAACCTCCCCACACATGTGAACACAGATTGATACATGGGTGCACTGTGACCCTGTACAAAGCAAAAAGCTGTGTGGTGGTGAAGAACCCACAGAGACAGTTTAGTTCACCCAACTTCTATAAAGCTGTTATAGCAAGAGTGGTAATATAATCTTTTCAAGAAGATCAGAAAACAAAGATACACCAAGAATAGTGAGAGAAGATGAAGGGTATATATATATATATATATATATATATATATATATATTGTTGAGAGATAGACATGAATACGATTGTGACGGGGAGATAGATTAGATATAAAAAATGGGTTCCGAAAGCATTGAAAGTACTGTAATTAGATTATCTCTGCCCCAATTATATATACTGTAGTTGATAGTTCAGAAGATAGGCGTGCTATGGCCTCATCACGTGAGTTTTGGAGTCATTGTGTTGTTGGCCATTGTCGAAATCTAGTTAAATAGTGTAAGGTAGTGTCATCAGCATATGAATGCATAGGACTATAAGTACAGTTGAGAAGATCATTAATAAACATTAGAAAGAGAACTGTAGGACAGAATCCTAGGGAACAATGCAGTTAATAGGTTGAGGAATGGAGCAATGACCATCCAAAACCCCAGTTATGGAACAGTCAGAAAGGTGATTTAATATTAAGGCACAGATAGAGGGATAAAACTGAAGGAAAGTAGTTTATCAACCAATGATTTGTGCCAGAGTCAATCGAAGTCTTTTAACCCCTTGAGCACCAGTTAATAAATAATAAAAACACACTGTAGGACCAGCGGATTTTCGTTTTTTGTGTTTATTTCCTAAAACAGCTTAAATAGGTGAGAAATTAAGAAAATCAAAAGAGAAACCACTCACCTCGGTTATTTGGGGGTCCTAAAGGGAGGGGGGGGGGGGGGGGGGCACAACCATCAGCTGGTGCCGGGCGCCTCTTCAAACCTCCCACGCCGGCACACCACAGCTGGGCAAGGCAGCATGGCAGATGTACGATGCCTTCAGTTTTCGAGTGACGGTTATTTACACCACCCGAGCATCATGTGTGCCTTCATAGTTCATATATTAGCAACATGTATCACATAATGTCATTGTAAGTGAAGTTACAGTGTGGTAAGTGCATAGATTCAAGTTTTATAAATGTCGATGAGTGGCAAGCCCCGCGCGCTTCCTGGTTACCATGGCGACCAACGGCCATCTTGGCCCACAACGCAAGTACGTACACACGGCCAGCTGGCTGAAACCCACCTCCCCCTTTACTTTCCCATTCATATTATGCTTCTCTCATACACTCTGTTTATTTATTTTATACTTTATTGTATGTTTTATAGTTAGAATGCGAGTATTACACATTGTTTTAAGCACTTTTGACTTAGAAATATGGGCTTTGACATTGTATTTTTAGTGGAGAGAGTGGTGGTGGTTGTGGTGAAGGCAGGCATGGGAGTACTGGGGGAGGACCACGTACGCCGCACTTGCTGTGTACATAGCAACATGACACACTCTCATCCTCAGCTCGTCTCTTCTGACCTCTACGATGGCCTGGCAAAATGTTGAGGAAAGCCATGGGGTCAGGGTTATCCTCCTCCTCCTCTTCTCCACTTGGTGGGGAGTCAACTATGTCATGGGGAGCAGTAGGGAAGCGATACACGCTCTATTCCCTTTGTTCCAACATCGCGAGGCGACGAGGTAGGTCAGACACTCGCGAAGTCAACGGGACAACTGTCTTCCCCCCTCCTCCCGCGCATCCCTCTCACTACTCCCCACCGCGGCTGGACTTGGGGGTTGCCAAGTATTGTCACTGTTCGGCAACATCATAAGGTATATCCCATACAAATTTGAACCCTCTAGCTACCATAGAACAAGAGTAAATAAGCTTGAAAGTGGGAGTGAGATAAGTGGGTAAACTGGCTTTCACCATCTGCCCATACCTACCCGAGCAGCTGGACTTGGGGGATGTCGAGTACCGCCACTGTTTGGCAATATCATAAGGTATTACCCATTCAAATTGGAATCCTCTAGCTACCATAGGACAAGAGTAAATAAGGTCGACAGTGCCGACGCACCCTATTCGGCTCTGGGGTTTAGCGTTACATACATTGCTGACGCATACGCTGCAGCTCTGGTGCCCAGTGAGTTAATGTCTAACGAAATAGAAAATGTATCACCAAAGTCCCTAAAGACGGAGACCAAGAGTTAGCATAATAAGGAAGGATATCACCAGTAGAGCAGCAATTAAGAAAGCCATTCTGGTGATTGGAAAGTAGATTATTGGAAAATAAAGCTAGAGACATTCTGAATTAAGAATAGATTAACCCGAGAAGCACGATAAGCCTCACGGAAATTACTCTGTAGCAAACACGATAGGCTTCACGGAAGCCAGACCATGAACAAATTAAATATCCAAAAATGCCCCAGGGGCTCTCAAAACAAAGGAATTATTGATTAGGGGAGATAATTCTCTTATCATACCTCCTAACACTCATTCACATGTGTCCTTCCTCTCCCCCCCCCCCCCCACCTCCATCCACTCCTTTTTCCCCTTCTTCCTCTCCTTTTCCCCCCTCCTCAATTATCGGCTATTTTTCCTCGTATTTCCCTCATTTATTGGCTTATTTTTCGCACAAAATACTCCCTGGCAGGCTCGGAGACACAGGCGAGTAATTTTTAGACCCTATAGTAGTGTGAGCTCTCTCCCGGGGAGCTCAGTTGGTTGCGAGACGTTGCAGAGGGAGCATGTATGTCTCTCGCCCGGCCAACCCAGAATACCACCGGGCGGCGAAACTATAAGTTATTCACCTCCAAATTGCTATTCCCACTTCTTTTATCGCTCTTCAGGTGCCATATAAGTAAACTAAATGCACATGGAGAATAAATAATGCCTTATATTGTAAATATATCAAATTCTGTCAAAATCGAAGGGTAGAAATTACGCGTCCTGGCCACTTTTCACTACCTCATTTTTGCGTTTCGTGGGTTAAAAAAGTACAGAGATGCAAGTAATAATAGTAATTGGACGATAGTTGGAGAATGGAGAGCAGTTACCCTTCTTTGGAACAAGTTGAATGAGAGCAAGCTTCCAATAAGAAGTGAAAATGTTGGAGTAAAAACACAGACGAAAGAGTTTGCCTAAGGAGGGAGTCAGCACGAAGGTACAGTTTTTTAGTATAACAAGAGGGACACCATCTGGTCCATACGCATACTAAAGCCCCGTTCACATGATCGAGCACTGCCCATCGGTCACAAGGGAAATGTCCGTCATGGGGCATATTCAGCGGGCAAAGCAGAGGAATGGCTGGGCCCGTAGTTGAACAAAATCACCAGACACTGCCCGGTAGTTTGCCAGCGGGAATGGGGATACAGGGGATCTTGGGAAGGAGAGGAATAGTGTATAGTTTGATCTTTAATTATCAATTATATTTTATCCTTTTATTATACAGTTGTCTATTCGGTAAATTTTGTGGAAGCAAACCAGGATGTAATATGTGCAATCACTTTATTTTCTGTCACTGATGGTATGAATTAAATTTTAGCTTTAGAATAATATAGCCCTATGTCCCCATTTAAATTGATAGGTTATTATTATTATTATTATTATTATTATTATTATTATTATTATTATGTTGTTTTTGTGTTTTCCCTGTTCTTGCTCTGTCTTGAGTCGGCTACCCCCAAAATGGGGATTGGGCCTGAGCATATAGATAGATAGATTGATTATTTTTATTATTCGTAAAAGTATTATTAATACCGTTAATAACCGTATTAGTATTAGTATTATTATTATTATATATTTATATTATTATGAGAAAGTTACGCTACCATGATTTCTTGCACTAACTATTGATTTAACGTTTGTCTAATTAACGGATGCATGCCCAACTATCAGCAAACCACAAGTTGATTGAAGCAACAACAGGGATAAATATTATGATAAGGTAAACCCCTAGGTTCACCTTGTCAGTGTATTAAGTAAATATACGATAGTATCAGAGAGTGAGAGAGAGAGATCTAATTTTACGTTATTTATGAGTTCACTCAAATATTGGCATTTGATCTTTGAAAATGTAATGTTTTGATCATTTTGACTATCATTTCGTATTAATATAAGTTTGAGTCCCGGAGAGAATAATAAAAACCTAATATTTAGTAGTGGCCCTGAAATCATTGACGATATCTATCTATCTATCTATTACCTGACGCCGTGATCCCCGAAGGTGTGGCCACGAACGAATCACCCCCATGCACCTCTGTCCCCAGTCAGTCGACGCCCCTCCCTCCAACCAGCACCGCCTTCGTTCATATACTTCCTCACTCCATCCTTCCACCTCTCCTTCGGTCTACCTCTCCCTCTCTGTCCCTCCACCTCGCTCTCATACACCCTCTTAGTCATTATCTCGCTTTCCATACGTTCCATATGGCCGAACCATCTCAAGTTGTTCCTTTTCACACTTTCCAGCACATCTACCTCCACACCACGATATGCCTATTAGTATAATAGTCCCCTTTCAAGCACCCGCGGGTAGCATGTTTGAAACACCCGCCGCAGGGGAAAGAGTCCTAACATCATATGTGTAACGCTAATTCTCTTATGGAATCTTCTTTATGATTGGGTATTCACTACGAAAAAACTTTGTAAAAAATAAAAAATAAAAATGTACTTAAAATTTATTATATTAAGGCTTTGCAGCTCGTGGATGTCTTATGTGGATTCTAGCCAAGACGCTGCTCTGAGCGTCGCCATTCCTTCTTCAATGATATATGAAGATTAAACTTAAGACATCAAACGAATGGGAAGGGGATGGAAGGGAGGGCCCTACATCGTCAATGATTTCGGGGCCACTGCTAAATATTAGGTTTTCATTCTTCCCTCCGGGACTCAAACCTATAATATATTAGTGGCCCCTCCATCATTGACGATATGCCTGATATTTCAAGACTGGAGGGGGACATTCGTGACAATATCCAACCACTAACAAAAGTACCATAGGTAGAGAAAAAAATCATATAACAAACTTAAGTCTCTATTGCTTACATACAATACAAATTAAAAAAAATGGAAAGATAGCAGTGCGTTACTTCGAAGAAGATCTGCTTATAATGACCATACAGGTACATCTGTTAAAGAATATCACATTGAGATTCAATTTTGTTTTTCAGGAACAGTCTTATATTCCTGTCCAACATCCTAAAGGCATAAATAAACCCTTTGATTTTATCTTATGTCCTTAACTAATTTGTACACACCATATATTTGTACAATTTGCACTTAATAATCTAGAGTTGCAACTATGATAGATAGTTAAAAAAGTAAAATAAAATTTGTGAGCTGTATCACCAGCTAGACTAATCATGTATCGCAGCTTGTGACCTTAACACATAGTCCGGCGGAGGGTCTAGAGGTCCTGTGAGCTCTCCAAGACCCCCCCCCCCCCTTTTTTTCACCATTAAGATGAAGCTTAACTTTAGTAGCACATAGACCAACTAGACCCACTGACGGAAAGCCACACAGGGTAGTTTTGGTTTATCCAAAGCCAGATACAGGTACTGCTTCACAAGAGCATGATTGGGAGTACACAGTTAAGTGTTAGTCGTTTCCATTCCGTGGGTGAGGTTGCAAAATCTAAACCCTGTCTGGTGTCGTGGACCCAGCCCATTACCCAGGATCCTTACCCTGAAATATCTCTATATGCCATGAGACCAGTTATTTCCTCGTGAGGCTAGTACCTGTACTAATGATCCATACGGCTCCATGTTGATGGGGCCGAGGAAACAACCTATTGACTAGATTAATGCCAGCGGCGGGCCTAAGACATGATAATTATGACCGCTTTTAACCACCGGGGTCGTTAATTTAGAGGTAACATTATGTTACGACTGGGGTTTAAATATATCAGGGCTCTTATTCATTGGACTAGTAATGGCATAAATGCTACAACGGAAAGCGCTAGATCCAACCTCTGATGTATATTCCCAGTGAACAAATAACATAAATACTCTACAGAGTTCTATATGCAATAATAGGCTATCAAACTCTCAATAAATGTGCGTCTACTCTAGGCTTAATGTTATGTGAAAACAGCCTATTACTACCTATAACCGAAGGTGCTTGGTTATGGAATGCAAAGTAAGGTGGTAAGAGAAGTTACAGCTTACGTTACTTTAATCAATAAATGTCAGGCACTCCTACATGAAAGAAAGTGCACTAAAGTCCTTCAACACTAACAAGCAATCTTCTTTAAATGTTAGATGCTATAAAGATGCTCGTATCGGAAATAGAACCCAAAAAGGCAGGCAGCGGAACAATGCTCGTGCAGGCTATGCACACAAAAAGGCAGAATATAAAATGCCGTCGGAGCCAAGAATATCCTAAACACTACAACAATAATAATAATCGCCAAGACAATGCAGTATTCCTATCAACAAAAAGAGCCTAAGTCGTTTGTGTTTCCATACATCAATCTAGGCGGCGAAATGCTTGTGTAATAATAAATGGGTATGCATAAAAAGAGTAATTAGGTTAATATACTTAATGTCTACTGTGACTGATAAAGTCTAGCTAGAGTCAATGATACGAGATACTGGTGCGCATGGCATGCCGCATAGCCTAGTGCAAATCTCAAGTCTGTGCGTCAAATATTACGTTATAGGGAAGGGTAGCTCTCTTGAGAAACCTTAATACCGAAGTATTAAGCGTTCTCCTGGCGTACCTCAAAGACAAACAATCGAGACTAGACAGTGCAGAATAGTATAGGCAAAAAGCCCTCATTCGTGCATGCTCTACTCTCAATGGCACACAGACTAGAATTTACTCAATCAACTCCAGTTCTCAGGTATGTCGTGCAGCTTTTAACTAAAGCCAGCACTCATAGGAAACAATACCTTATAATATCAGACTCCTAGTCTAGCATTATCTAATCCAGCAGAACACTAATAATTAAAGGAAGCAGTACTAAACAATATGAATGCCAACCAATGCTTCGTGATCCACTTATCTTAACAACTAACATACATGGGTTATATCAGACCTTAACGCACAATACAACTGGCCAGCATGAAGCTGATTTTGCAGAGTAAACCAGAGGGGGTATAATATTAATAAAAAGGTGGTGAAAGATATGAAAAGAGAGAGGTAGGCAGAGGAAAAGATTCTCAGGTGCGGAAAGGGGGACAGATAGCAAGGGAAAAAAGATGGATGCGTTCTAGAAACCAGATCTGAGGGAGAGAGTGGCGAGGAACTGTATATATACTCGCACTAGCTCGAGGCGCGTGGGGAAGAAGCGGTTACAAGTCCTCTAGCCACTAGCAAGGGAGCTAGCAACATGGTAAGGAGCTCTCTTTACCAACCCCCACGAGGCAGCCAGCCGTGACGTCATCGAGCGGGACAAAAACACTACGCGCTCCCTCTCACTCTGTTCTACTCTCTCTCTCTCTCCCAGATCCCATCATTACTAGTTAATGATAAAACATATACTTTACAATTAAATATATAAAGCCTTGACATGGGTGAAAACAAAGAGCCTTTCTGGACTGCCCATGACACGAGCTTTCATATAAAATAAAGCACACTCTAATACATAAACTGTAGCCCCATCCACTGCCCTGGCGATCCTAGCGAGTCACTGTAGGACAAGCCATGCGGTTCTAACGGAGTGGTTAACGTCACAATTATCATTATTTCCTGGTTTGAACCAAGAGACGTGGCATATGGAACAATATGTAAATCCTCCCATTCAGTCACACAACACTGAAACAATAAAAGTCGTTGCTCATCGTCGTCAGCTCAGACCTCCTGTTACTTATAGCCCAAAAAGATAAGGAACATAGCGTTCTTAACCTCTGAAGTGCGCATGGGGGTAATTGGAAACGTCCCCCTGTGCTGACGTATTTGAGGTGTTTCCGTCACTAAAATATTCATTGTGCCATTAATAGCATTAATACTTATCCATATGCGCCTATTATGGGTTGATTATAAAGGTATTAACCTGAAACAACAATAAAACGAGTGAAAACAGCGTTTGGATGGTCAAAATCGGAGATATAGCCCGCGAGTTGTATAATGTATGGGTGAGGCAATCTGCTTTCCCGCCAATTTCCCCCAAGGCCACTGAGACACAGTCGATCGATACTCTCTCTCTCTCTCTTGCACTCGCTTGCTATCAGTGATGACCACACCCTCCAATCGGATTTCTAATGTTAGCACGAAAATATACCTCAGAATAAGGGAATAACAGGGAAAATAGGTGATAACTGAAGGAGAGGAGGAAAGTGGGGAAGGAGGGGAGGTAGAGGACTGAGATTTTGCATGGCCCAGGGGCCAAAAAAAAAAAAAAAAAAAAAAAAAAAATTTTGATGTCAAAAGTTGATTTTTTTTTTCTCTGACTCTTAAGAGTCTCCCCGCAGTGCGCTGGGGGAACTCTTAAGAGTCTCCCCGCAGCTCCCGGGTTAATAATGAGTCAAACAATTCCGGCGCGAGGTAAAAACTTGCACGAAATGAAGCAAAGACAGAGCTGTCGGGGTGATGGGCGAGACTTGAAAACCTGCCCTCCTGAACCTTTTCCCTTCCACCTGTGGTATGGGTAGCCTTGTAAGACCATAACCTTGGGGTTCTAATAGTAATAATAATAGTAGACGGGTGATTGTTCAGCGTGACTAGAGAAAGGCGTTTTTGTTAGACAACTAGTTCAGGTACTTAACAACTAAAGTTACTGAAACGTTAGGTTGAGCCATTTCTACTGATAGGGTTGAGAACGATTGCCACAATGATCGAAAAAGGTTGTCTGGTAGACTTAGAAAGGTGATTACGGAATTTACTAATAACCCTTTCTTCCTACGGATATGATCATATGGAATATTGAGTATCCCACAGCAAAAGTCAGTGAGGTCTCCAGGTTGTGAATTGTATCCAAGTGGAAACATGAGACCGGAAGGTTTTGCTTTGAGTTTCCACTGGTAGTACCCCACCTGAGCCTGTCAAAAAGGGGGTGCGACCAGCGCGACTCAGCTCCAGTAACCTTGTAGTTTGTGAGCTACCTGATACCGGAGTGTAGCGTCCGGAGGCGGAAACAGATAGATTGTATCCTCTTTTGTTGCCGATCTCTTAATAGAGCATCTGGGATCCCCCCCTCCCCCCTGAGGTTAGTCCCTGGTGGGATAGGTGGAGAGGAAGCCTGTGGTTACCTCGGACGTGCATACATTCACTTGTGGAAGTGATGGTTCTGCAGACATCTCCTTGGAGATGCTCAGCATGATTGCTCATTTTAATACGGCGTCCTGTAGCCGGGATAGGGCGTCCGCACAGCTGTTAACTACTCGTGGGAGGTATAGTGAATAAATGCTCAGCTCTTCGGCTACAGCAAAAATCACTTCTGACACTTTAGCAAACCCCGAGACCTCGCTGACCCATGCGTGTGAGTGCAACGTACCACACACCCGTTTTCCATTTGAAAAGTAACAGATTCCCCCCCCCCCCCTCTCGCCAGGAGTAAATGTAAGTATGAACGAAAAACTCGAGGGACTACAAGCTCGTGCTTGATGACAAAATATTCTCGGTTAGGGACCCCCTCCCGACTTAGACCTTGATCCTTGACCTTGATCCTCCAGTATATGAATGCTTTGGAACCCCATGTGTACCGGGTCATGCCCATAGGCGTTTGTCAGGCTTCATTAGTACCTCCACCCTTGCGGCGGAAGTGCGAGCCTGACGAGATTCACAGTGTGCACCCTGTCGAGTGAATTGTGACTACTTCAAACACGGTAGATCTGACATCTTGTTGTATTAGAACACTGTCCCTTTCTGGTACGAGAAAAGTCTGGATGTGAGAACGGGGCAGTGTGGATAGACCGGGACAATGATATACGTGCTGGTTGGCTGGTCTAGTGACTTCACCTCAAATTTGCTAGAAGGGTTTCTAGACTTTGACGTAAAACAAGGTAGCTGGAGCCCCCCGCTCGGCGGCTTCTCAGCTTACTACAGCCTCTGTCCACGTTCGCCGGGGCTAGGCCCGGTGACGTTCGACATTACCCAGTTTCTTAACTGGGCTTATCCGGTGTAACTACCCTCGGATCCAACTCGCCTGCGATAGGCCCCGGGAGAGAGAGTTTAGTAAAAAGCTAGGTTATTGTAGGTGGGGGTAGACGACTGACTAATGTCGACAGGCGTCGAGCCCTGACCTGATGTGTTATGACCTTTATGAAGCCTACCCTGTGCTATGACCTCTATGAAGCCTACCCTGTCAGTTCATATGAGGTGGCTGTAAGTTATTACTCATATAGTAAAGAGCCTGCCTAGTCTCAGTGTTAAGCACAGAAGCCGTCAACACCGGAGATAGAAGTACCCGGCGGCAACTGCCGACGGGTAAACCCTTCACCATAAACATCCTCAGGTGTTGACGTGCTCGTACGGCCTCCAACAAGGCTCTCCGTATGTCACCTAAAGATCTTACAGGAGGGGGTAACAAAAGGTGCTGGGATAAGTCTATTTTCTCATCAATACCCTGATCGGCCTTAGAGTCTACAGGTCTCGAGATGGCCTGGGCTGTCTGGCGGGTTAGCTAAATTTGGGAAAACATTTTAGAAGCATTATTTCTCAATTTGAAATCTCTATCCAGGTGTTCCAGAGGGGGAATAGTAAAGTGGTCCTGGAAGTCCCGTTGTGATAATTGGGGGGACGATAGGAATTCAAAAATGGCAGGGGGGACCCCTCCGGCTTGATTATTCATCAAAGTGAACTCAATGTGGTTGGCTTGAGGAAAAGGATGGGAGGGTTGTGACGTTACTGTTATATCAAACTGTTGAGCCTCTACATCCCAGTTCACCCATATGACCGAAACCAACCTGCCCCAAGTGCACCCCTGGATTGCTAGACGGTTGTCGCGCCGGGGTTGTAAACATCTCCGGTCCCCGCTTATTGGGGGATTGATCACCATGTACGCCGTAAGGCCGGAAGCAATCTGGACAGCATAGTGCAGATGAGGGAAGAGGCACAGTCTGGGAAGGTACATATACAAAATACTCATAGTAGCATGCATCAGGGATAGCTTTGATAGATGCATCTAATAGTTTACCCTGCTTGTCTCTAGCTCGAAATTCCCTATTCCTGTTAGTCTCAATTACCCACTCTCTAGGGACCGGGATCTGACCTGATAAGGTCGTGCATGCTGCGATCGGGAATTTTGCTTTGACTGGAACCCAGTTACTGTCTGGTTCCGGCAAAAAGGGTACAGACGCAATTGTCTGTAACTGTTCATCGAGAGAGGGAAGGGAAATGGTTATGGAGGCACAAATCTTGGTAGCTGTCAAGGAGGCGGGCACTGTAGTGCCACTCGCCGGAGAACATGTGTGTATGACATTAACAGGGGGACGAGACAATTTTGGCAGTACATCTAGTTTGGAGGGTTTTAGTGGCAGCACGAACGAACCCATCGGGGTAGCTACCAGCGTAGCTGTGGGAGTATCTCGAGATTTCTTAGGAACCTGACATTGTTTCATAACTCTATGTAGAATGTCATCAAGATCCCTGGCAGTTATACATTTATGAGATCTCTTTAACCCCTAAAAGTCGGGGCGCAACATAAGTCGTATTTAATAAAGCTGGACTATGTGGCGGCGCTCGACATAGGTCGAGTGGCAATTTCAGCACGTAATGTTGCTGAGAGAGAGAGACAAGTGGTGGCAGGAGACTAGCGAGCGTATGACTGCTCCAGACCACCGCAGCGAACCTACTGACACGAATCTCAGCTCCCTCCTCCCTCTCTCACTCGCTACATACTGAATTGTATGGGGAAAGTACCGAATTACATGCTTTTTGCACTCGCGTTGCACGGTTATTGCAAGAAAACTAGCCATCATAAAAGGATCGTTATGGTGTCATTCGAAAGCTCTGTTTATGCCCTTTCAGGGATAGATACTTGTTTTACGTTCTGGGTCTTATTTAGGCATGAAAATGATCACATAAACAGCCCTATTTTGGCTAAAAACACCCCGCTGGGCGGTACATATAAATAAACCGCATAGGCCGCTCTTAAGGTGTTAAGGATTTAGATTTTACCATTGACCCTTTCTGACTTTGACCTGGAAGCGCCGAGTGTGTGTCTGCTTCCTCCAGCACCCCCGGTATTATCAAACTTTCTGATTTTAGTCTGAGCTTACGCCTAGCGACCTTGCTTTGGTCCCCTACCTTGGGTTCTAAATGCTGGGGTTCATAGGTCCTACACTTGTGAGGACCCTGCTTAGGAGGTGTCTGTGAATTCGGTAGACCTCCACTTACCTAAGAACCCTCCAAAGTGTTGTGTTCAGCCGCCGCTTGAACGTGGTACTGATCTCTTAAAACATTTGGAGAAAGTACATCTTTATGACTTGGTAAGGGAAGATCATCTGTCGGAAACACCAAGTGTACCTTCTTTTGGTCTACACCTAAAACCTCAGACTTGTCCCTGGGAGTGGACTCAGTCCCGACCGTCTCCGTCCCAGAGCTGCCTCACAGAGCTTCCGGCATGTCTGGGACAGAGACCGAAGGGAGTGGCCGCGACCCCGGCGTTAGCCGTTGTTGCGACTGCGTCTCCTCCTTGCGGGCATTAACATGAACCTCCACCGTGACATAGTGGGTAGAACTCGCTGTGTCATATTTGTGTCTCTTGTGAGAACTCAAAGTTTGTACTGCAGACTGCGGGAACTGCTGCCGGGGCGATCTGGACCTGGACCTCGTATGGTCCCTTGGAGAAGCAGAACGAGCCCTCTTATGGCGGCTGGGGGGGGTTACCTCATTTGACTCATTACTACTGCTCCAGACTAATTCTTGCACAAAACGTTAAGATTTAGTAATATCTAAAGGAGCTGACTTAGAAGGAGAGCAATTATGAGGAGGTGGATATAGAAACAGTTGCTCCCAAAGATCTGCTTCATCGCAGATTAATTCTTTATTGGCAACGCCCTTGGCATAGGCGGTGAAACTGTTCTTAATATCGACCAGTGCCACTAGGCACGAGAGATCTTGATGACTAAACCATTCCGCACATAGATCAGAGCATACCGGGGCACTTCTGGGAGGTCCAGAGAAACTTTAACCTATTTAACCCTTAATTAGCGGCGAGCAACATAAGTCGATTTAAATAAAGCTGGACTATGTGGCGGTGCTCGACATAGGTCGAGTGGCAATTTCAGCACGTAATGTTGCTGAGAGAGAGAGACAAGTGGTGGCAGGAGAGTAGCGAGCGTATGACTGCTCCAGACCACCGCGGCGAACCTACTGACACGAATCCCACCTCCCTCCTCCCTCTCTCACTCGCTATATACGGAATTGTATGGGGAAAGTGCCTAATTACATGCTTTTTGCACTCGCGTTGCACGGTTATTGCAAGAAAACTAGCCATCATAAAAGGATCGTTATGGTGTCATTCGAAAGCTCTGTTTATGCCCTTTCAGGGATAGATACTTGTTTTACGTTCTGGGTCTTATTTAGGCATGAAAATGATCACGTAAACAGCCCTATTTTGGCTAAAAACACCCCGCTGGGCGGTACATATAAATAAACCGCATAGGCCGCTCTTAAGGTGTTAAGCACTTGACACATTTTATACAGAGTTGATGTGCAATGACCGTAATCAGTGAGCAAGTGGGTGTAGCACAAATGTTAACTAGAGTCATGATGAAGCTAAAAAAAAAAAAAAAACGTGCCGGGCTCTGCTCCTTACCCTGTTAACCTGTGATGTGACTGATGTGCTGTGATCTGGAAATAGAAATGTCCGGGAATCAATGCTCATAAGGATAAACCGAGAGGTTTACACATCATAACACCCCCAAATGCGCCAGAAAGTTAGCTGTAGAACAACCGCTACTCTAACCTTCCGCCGTACTTGTATGTGAAAATACCTTGATGTTTTTTTCATATCCTGAACTGCTTACCTGTGACAGTCATTGGCCCAAAATAACCTTGTTAAGTAACTATCGGATCATCTATTAGGACCTGAGGGATAGTTAATTACCTCACTGGACTGCTCCGCCAGGCGTTAAAAGTCATTCATGCCGCGTGAGGCGATCGGTCTGGGCGAGTTCGCTCGGCCGGGCCGAGATACTTCCTTTTAGGAATCATCATTTCCACCGGAAGTCTAGTGGTACTGCACACTACGCCAGGTTATTGGTTAATTTCTAGGTTGCCTGCAAGGCGTGTAACCGGTATCAATACACAGAAAGATCGCAGGGAGAAAACCAAATCTTTGGGGGAGGCCGACTTATAAGAGAAAGTCAGCAACCCCCAAACAACCCACCAAATCAGTCAGAACGTCTCCTGACACCCTGTCAACATGTTTCATATCACCACATGAAAACCAGGGTTACATCTTAGGGCTACAAATAGTATTAATTAAGCATTAAAATAATAACCCTAGCCAACTAAGAACACCCCTACTGAGGCTGGCCACGAGGCTCGTAGTAATCATCACATTGAATCTGTTACTCTTACCTCTGAAGATAGCAGCAGCGAGCGGAGAAAAACTCCTCGGCCGAGGGGAGGAGCAGACCCGGACTCTGGAAAGTTCCACACCACGTGTGATAACTCTTGGACCTGAGCGTCTGCTAAGAAAACAAAATAATGCAACTACCTCATAGCGATGGCCTGAAGTATTGTCCTGCGGATAAAAGCCTCCTAACTAATAAGATAATAGCAAAGCTAAGGCGCAGAAACACAAACAAAAACATGGCCCACGGGGCTACATGGCACCTTCACAATAATACCCTAATTTAACACTTCCCTGCAGGCATACCAATGGGGCTGCTTGTTCTAGCTAGTCTAAACCGGTGACCGGTCAACTCAACCAGTAGACCATTTCAACCAGTAGCTCTCAACCAGTGCCAAATCAACCAATACGGTTAGGTTAGGTTAGGTTAATACTATATTTTGGCACTAGTTTGGTTGGTCTGGGTTAATTTGGCACTGGTTGAGAGCTACTGGTTGAAATAGTCTACTGGTTGAGATGACATGGAACCGTCTAAACCTATTCTATTACAACTCGGATATATACAAATGAGCAAAAGACTCACTAGAGTTGAGCGAACGAAGAATGCAGCAGAGCACAGGCAGCGCACGTCTGGACACGATGTGCGCAGGGAAAAGGAGAAGGAATGGCGACGCTCAGAGCAGCGTCTCGGCTAGAATCCACATAAGACATCCACGAGCTGGAAAGCCTTAATATAAAAAAAATTAAGTACATTTTTATTAGTAATTTTTTACGAAGTTTTATCGTAGTGAGTACCCAATCATAAAGACAATTCCATAAGAGAATTAGCGTTACACTTATGATGTTAGGACTCTTTCCCCTGCGGCGGGTGTTTTAAACATGCTAACCGCGGGTGCTTGAAAGGGGACTATTATACTAATAGGCATATCGTCAATGATGGAAGGGCCACTAATAAATACTATCGTATAACAAATTCCGAAAATTATATTTTTTGGATTATTATAGTATAAGAAATAGGAAGCTGATGATGAAAGATTATATTAATCTTCAAACAACTTATATCTCCCTTCCCCCAACTTCAGAACCCCAATATCGGTTATCCCTCTTCTCCCCCCATCACAGTGCGGCCACACAACCACTCACCTCACTGTGTGCCATGTTTTGCCATCATTATGAACGTTTTGTACTCAATACATTCTCGAGTCTGAATTTCGGGGGTCACGGTGAGGCAGTTGAGGTGACAGGACTTTTGTTGCCGACTGTACAATACTGTCGTGACAACATACGGGAGACTGTATGGACATCCGTGTGTTTTCTTCCTGTCGGTCTCCTCATTACAGTATCATAGATTCCTGTGGATACATAATCTTAATGGCATTATCTAATTAATTTCATGTATGCTTAACTTGGGTCATCTTAATACAAATCTCACCTGCAAGTACTCTTGGTCGAGTACTTCGTATATTGCTTGACACTTTTCAGGAATTATGCGAGACAAACTGCTTGGAAATTCTTGGATTATACTGCAAATAAGTGTAGCTACATCCATTTGACCAAAATATGAGTGTTGCCTCCAGTCGACCTTCTGCTGATATACACTCTTTCTCAGATGAACTGTTTGAGCCGTGGTGCGGTGCAGTTGCATATTTATTTGCTCTGACCGGCTTTGTAGTGGTTCTTTTGGTGATAGCTGTCCTGTGCACCCCTCTGGCAGGCCCTGAGCTTGGCCATAGGGTGAGCATTGTGGAGTGGTCCCTGGATTAGTGGTGTTATGGCTACGGGTGGTGGAAGTGACGTGATGGAACATCAGCAATCCTCTTGCAATAAAAGGAAGAACTGTATGGATTCACCCGACCGTGATGCCCCTACGCTGCTGTGTGAGGAGCCATTGCAGTCTTCTGGGAATCTCCTACGTGTAGATGGGCCTACTTCTGACAATGAGCCGCCCCTAGCTAACCCTCAGCATGCGGATACTGCAGATTTGGTATCGTACATTTTTACTACTGTTCCTTGATCTACTACTGTTTTTCATAACCCTAGTGCTGTGACTGCTGCCATCAACGGGTCTACTCTTGGGAAATATGTCAAGGAGGGAGATATACATATGGTTGGGCGTGGGGCGGCCTTATGTGTTTCCATAAAAAGGCAGTGGATGCCCAAATTGCAGAAACCCCTTTCCCAGTGTACTGAGCTTGGCAAATGGAAGGTGAAGTGTAAGGAGTCGTTTTCCCCTGGTGATGAGAGGTATGAGTGGGGAAAAATTGGCCCAGTGAGCCCCTCCATTAGTGAAGAAGATTGTTGGAAAAATTGTAAGTTTTACATGGGGGGTCAACCACCCTAGTGGATGTGAAGCGGATGTTACAGCGCCCGAAGGAAGGTAGTAGTGGTGAAGGAAAGGACCAGGAGTCCAGTGCTAATACCGGTAATGATCATGTGACTTCCGCTATGGTGAGATTGAGATTTCTGGGGCCTAGGCATAAACGGATGTTGCTAGGCCATGTGTCTTTCCCTGTCAGCAGATAATTGTGTTCCCCATGTTGAGATGTTTTAACTGCCACTCCTTCTGCCATGGCGCCTTATCCTGCGAAAACAAAGTGAGGTGTGCAAGATGAGGGGGTTATCACCATATGAAGGCGGGTGAGACCAGCTGTTCCAATGTATATTCTGTGATGGACCTCATCGTGTGATAGGGAAATCCTGCCCTGTGTACTGTGTACCATCAGGCTTTCGATATCCATACACAGTATAGGGATGGAGCTATTGGCCTGTCGGATATGAATGTGCAGTTGATGGAACTCAATACTCAGGGCCGACATAAGGTGAGGGCTCCTGCTACAACCGCTGCAGTGATGTCGCCACCCAAAGTTCCAGCTTCTACGACTACGCGGATGTCGAGGCCTGTCCAGGAGGGGATTTCGTATGCGGCGGTGACATCTCTCAATCGCTATACCATCTTGGAGGATGAACTGGATGGGGTGGTGGATCCTGATGCCAGCAGGTTGGATGATGATGAGTGGGCGGCAGTTCATCAAGTTTCCGTTCGTCCACGGCATGGCCGGTCCTGTCCACACCCCCAACCCATGCCGCCACGCTGCAAACTTGTCTTGCCAGAACGTCTTCCACCAGGTAGTGGGGCGGCTCATCATGCTATAATCGACCTATTTGACCCTACGGACCTTGCTACCCAGTCTCCTCCCCGGGCTCTCTCGCAAACCCCTGCTGCATAGCCATGGCGATTTACACAGGTGCCCACACGAGGCAAAGCGGGGTCTGGGTCTGCTGCCTCCCAGTGCACTGGACCTATTCCAGATGACTCATTCATGCGGCTGTTCACAGACTTCCTGGACCTCCTTCTGCGTGGCCTGCCGTTTAAGGATGCATGTCTTCAATTCTTGCCTAGGCTTGTCTCACTGTTTTCGCAATGATGGCTTCCACATCTCTACTACAGCTTTTCTTCTGGAATGCATGGTCACTGATTAGGAAAACGCAAGATCTACGGACAACTGTTACTCGACTGTCCCCAGTTGTGGTGGGACTTTGTGAGACCTGGCTTACCCCTACCATCACTTTTAGGATACCAGGCTTTCAACTGTTTCGGGAAGACCGTTGTGGCAGAGGCACTCCTCATCTGAGACACCGTTCCATGCATGCAGCTCCCCCTCCAGCACTTCCCTGGAGGTGTCTTGGAAGTCACGGCAACCAAGGTGGCGCTAGAGATGGGATGGGTTACCATCCTAGTTTGTTACAACCCCTGCAAAAATGTGACAGTGGAAGAATACCGGTTTTATGTCGATCAACTGCTGCGTCCATGCATCATCTACGGTGACTTTAATGCACTTCATACCTACTGGGATCCTGTCGTCCCGTGAGCATCTCGAAACTCCTCGGGGTCTGCTTTATTTGACCTGCTGCTGCAATCCCCGGACATCACCTTACTAACGACTTCAGGACTCCCCACGCGGATAGATCCGCATTCCACGAATCACTCAACCTTGGACCTTTGCCTCGGCTCCCCTCAGTTTCAAGGGGCGTCGATCACGACTGGGCCGTATATGGGCAGTGACCACCTACCAATTCTATTACATGTGCAGAGTATCCGGGTACAGGAGTCCCAACGGGCTCGTCCTCGCTGGATATCTGTTGACGATGAGTGGCCTGCGTACTGTACGGCAGCGTCGTAACTCTTGGTGCAGTCTGAGCTTTCATCTTCGGTAGTGGGGGTTTCGGAGGCGTTGGTGCTGGCGGGTTACCAGGCATTCAAGAAGACTAGACCCTCCATGTCAACTCTACCTGTTGTTCCATGGTGGTCACCGGAGTGTGCTGCAGTGATCCAAGCTCGGCGTCGTGCATGGCGAGATTGGAGACGTCACCCCTGTGCCGCGAAGAATAGGACATATCGTCGAGCTGATGCGAGGTGCATGAAGATTTTGTTGGCGGCACGGAGGCATGCCTGGGGGACCTTCTGCTCGTCCCTGAGGTTTACAGGCTCCTGTACGAGGGCATGGCGATTTGTGAAATCGATAAATGGGACACCTGTGAATCTCTCGTGCCCCCTTCGGATTGATGGGCAGCTAGTCAGCGATGGTCAGGCGATAGCGGATTCATTGGCGGCCTACTTTGATTTTTGTTTTTATATTCCTGAGCCTTTACCGGCTTCTGCTCTCCTCGAGTCGCCCATCGCCCGTTATACTGACTCTCCAACCACGCCTACAGCTCTTGCCGCACCTTTCACCGCCCAGGAGCTGGATGATGCATTATGCTCCCTCCCTAGGGTTAAGGCTTTGGGTCCGGATGAAGTGGCCTATGAAATGTTGCACCGCCTGCCTTCAGGGGCCAGGGAGGTGCTGCTGGGAGTTTACAACGGTAGCTGGCAGGCAGGAATCTTCCCGCACTGTTGGAGGCATGCTCTCCTTCTCCCTTTCCCCAAGCCTGGAAAAGATCCGGACCAGCCATCATCAAGGATGATGCCTATTATCGGCCGTCGGCAAGGTTATGGAAAAGTTGGTCAACATGCGACTCTCTTGGTGGCTGGAAACAAGAGGACCCCTGGGCGAAGCCCTCTGCGGCTTTAGACCTGGCCATGGGACGATCGACGTACTGCTGCAGCTGGAGTACCACATCCACAATGCATACCGTAATAAGCAAGTCCTTCTGGTGGCGTTCATAGACATTGAGGGGGCTTTTAATGCAGCATCACACATGGGCATTTTATACAAGCTTGGTGCCATGGGATTTCGAGGAACGGTACTTCGGTGGTTGTGCAGCTTCCTGAAGGGGCGATCCTTCTCTCAGTGTCGGTCAGGGAGGCCAGATCCCGAAAGGTCTCCAAACACTGCGGCACTCCCCAGGGGTCGAGACTCAGACCCCCCCTACATAATGCCCTGATGTCCGATTTCCCCAGCCCTGCCGACACATCAGTGCTGATCTATGCGGACGACATCACCTGGGTATGTGCGGCAGACAACCTTTCGGAAGCCCAGGCCCGTCTTCAGGCTGCTATTGACGACTTACTACGTTGGGCCTCAGAATGGGGATTACGGTTGAATACGCAGAAGAACGCCATAATGTGTTTTACTCAGAAAACTCGTCTTCCTGGCTTACCGAGGGTGTACATGGGAGGCAGTCTGTTACCGTATCGCACTAGCCATGTGTTCCTGGGCCTCCGGTTGAATGGACCGATACTCGCCTGGAGGGCCCATATTGATTATCTACGTGAGTCATGCATGAAGCGACTGAACCTCATGAAGTGCATAGCACACACCAAGTGAGGTGCTTCTAGAGATGCCCTGCTTCAGTTTTATGAGGTTTTTATCTGGATCAAGTTAAAATATGGATGTGTCGTATATGGGTCAGCCTCGGACATGGTGTTGGCTCGTTTGAATCCCATACATAATACGGCTCTCCGCATAGCGCTGGGGACGCTCAGTTTGTCCCCCGTTGCTTCCCTGGAGGCGGAATCAGGGATCCTACCCATGGTCTGGGATCGGGCGATGGCTGACTGCAGTTGGATGATGAGAATAGCACACATGCCTGAGTCCCATCGTCTGGTCAGATTATTGAGGACGTCTGGGGTGGGGCTGTCTTCCCCGCTCTGGCCAGTAAAGCGCCGGTGCCCGTTCCTGGTAGCCTACGTGGACTCAAGATTTACGGCCTTCTAGGAATTGCCCCTCTGAGCCCGATGCCGGTACCATCTGTCTTCCCAGTGGCGCCCTGAGTTAGTCTCTCCGGGTTGGTACGCCACACATTTCATCGCAGCTTAAAGAAGTCAGAGGATGCGGTCATGGCACAGGGGTACTTTCGGGAGCTGACAGCCACACGCTACATCGGATTCTCCCATATCTACACCGATGGGTCCTTCTTCGACAGCTGCAGTCTACTACGAGGAGCTCGCACTGTGCCAGACTTGGAGGTTATCTGGGTACCATCACATCCTGACAGTGGAGCTTTTTGCCATATTTAAAGCCCTTCTCTTCATTAGCGTCCGCTTGTCCAGTCAGCAGGTGGTTATCTACTCGGACTCCCAGTCTTCTCTTTGCCTCCTGCAATCTCATCACTCTGCGTCACACGCCTCCGTCGTCTACAAGATACAATCGCTGATACTTCAACTCTCCGACCCACCATGGCCAGTGCATCTACAAATGATTCCATCTCACTGCGGGATCAAGGGGAACCACATAGAAGACAGGGGTGCGGCTACAGCTCACTCTTTGACGTCCTGTGAGAGATTGGACGCAGATCTGCGGTGCCATCAGATGGTGGTTCGTCGGGCATGTATAGGTCAATGGAACGCTACCCTCCGATGTTCGTTGCCAGCCACTACCCTAGGCACCTATCTGGAGGACTCATCTTCCCAACCCTGGGCGAGAAACAAGCTCTGCAGTCTGGACGTGACACTGGCCAGGCTACGCATCGGCCATACCACGCTCTCTGGCCACCTCCAGCGGTTGGGTATCCTGGGCAGTAATGCATGCCGGTGGTGTGGTCAACCAGAGACTATTAAGCACTATGTGTTGAGATGTCCTCGCTTCTACATGAAGCGGTCTATCCTCGCAGGCCGCCTTCGACTCATCGGCATCACCTTGCTCTCCCTGCCAACGATCTTCAGAGGCCGGGGGGTCCCTGATGATATGAGACGTGCCGTGATTCTACGATTCTGCAGCTTCCTCACAGCGACTGGGCGTCTGACGCGTCTGTAGTTGTCGACCTCTCCGCGACTACGAAGGAAGGGCTGGAGCGGGCATGGTGACGTGCTCGAGTGGCCCTGAAACCCCAACACCAACACCAATACACTCTTTCATATCGTTATCCAGCTTGGTTATATAGGGTTTCAATTTTGCTAGGCTTGTATACTGTAAAAGGTATTTGGGTCCATTATATGTAGTTGGTGAAGTCATGCTAATGTCCATCTTTCAGTTCACGTGAAATCGTTAAAAGACCTCCTAGTATACCGGTATGTGCAGCTTCTGACAGGTGTTCGTGGGATCTGCCGGTTTTCCTTGTGCGGGTTGGTTCTTTTGGGTTAGTGTTCTGATCTGGCCGGCTATCTATTGATGAGTGCATATTATGTATTTGTTAGTGTGTGGCTGGTTTGGTCTGGGCATTGATCTGGGTGGGTGTGTTTGCGTGGGGGAAGGGTCGCGGGGTCTAGCGGGCATTCGTCGGTGGCTGTGTAATGTCTTGACGCCACAACCAAATGGCAATAAATATTGATTGTGTGTATATGAACCTATGCATAATTAGCCTATACTGTGGTAGGTATTATGTGTGAATAAAAACTGTGTTTGGGTGTTTCAGTATACAGTATGCTGTTTAAATGTATATTTCTAAATGTATGAACACTACACTAGGCCTATATGTGTAAAATTATGTTGTATGTGTATGTGTGCGGTATGTGTGGTAAAAATTATGTAATTCATGAAAGCTAAATATATATTTTCAATTTCAATTTCAGCCCCCTCTCCAGCTCGCTTTCTTTCTCCCTCGCCCCCGCTGCTCTCTCTCTCTCTCTCTCTCTCTCTCTCTCTCTCTCTCTCTCTCTCTCTCTCTCTCTCTCTTTCTCTCTCTCTCTCTCTCTCTCTCTCTCTCTCTCTCTCTCTCTCTCTCTCTCTCTCTCTCTCTCTCTCTCTCTCCTAACATTTTGTACAATTTAATCATTTTTCCATAATTGCTGTTCTAGATTCGGTTACTCACTCAGATCCTGGCTCTTGCTCACTCTCTGGCTCTCTCCCTATCTTGATGTTGACGGCATTATTACTATTCTAAGCATTTATAAATACTCAACATCAGGGTGGAGTCGCCAGTTTAATCATAGGATAATCATAGGATATAATTGGCGTGCTTCCTTTTAATTAGTAAGATCTTTTAGTTGTGCCGGTGCCCAATGCCGAGGATTTATACATTTAACCACATAGCTGTAGGAGAAGCAGGCCAATTGCGTGTATGAGCCCATCAGAAAGGTTGACTATGATATGTGAATTTTATGCATACAACCAATTTTACATTAATAACCAGCAATAATCTAGATATGTGCCAGGAGAGGTTTCCCGGGGTTTCTGAAACAAGGGAGACATGGCAGAGTCGGAAGCACCACGGGAAGATCAGGAGGTCGGCTTGGTAGAGGCAGAGGAACGGATAATCTTGGAGGACTATGGCCTAGCGGATACTAAGTGTCTTACGGGCCGAAAAACCAATGCAAGAAAGACGTCGCGAAAATGTTCCGGCTGTCTTTGATCTGTTCATTTAAGTTGTGCTAAGTTGACAAAGAAGACATCAGGAGAACAACCAAACTGGAAATGTCCCTCATGCCCAGGGCCCACTGCAGGGCCAACCAGGGCAACACCGGACGCCGACTTGATCCAACTTGTGACCAAATGGAAAGCGCGGATCCAGGTCCTTGCCGGGTACCTAAAGGAGCCAGAATCCAAGTGGCGGAGGCCCTTACAACCATCATAAAGCAGGCCCTACAGCTCAAGACACCCCTCGCATGGGCTCCTTGGTTTCTCTTATGGGGCCCTCCAAAAACCACCCAGAACCAACATACAAGACCATCTCCAGGTTTCACTAACCACCATAGTGAAACGTCAAGTAGCACAGTATTTGGAGGCAAACAGGCTGGTGGACCCCCCCGAACAGCAACCAAATAGGGCCCAGAAGCAACAGGACAAGGAAGAGGAAGAGGCTGAACAGCTACATAAGAGGGTCGCAGCGAAGCTGGCGGATAGTGACATCAAAGGGGCCGTCAGACTGTTGTCCTCTTCAGAAGGTTTTGCTGGTCATGGCACCGAAGTTGTTGAATCCCTACGAGGAAAGCACCCACCTACACCTCGGGACCAAAGCCTCCCCCCAGCCCCAAATGACCAGATACCCCAACCTTTAGTTGTCATGAAGGAGCAGGTGGTTGCCACAGTGACTTCATTCCCAGCAGGCTCAGCCGCGGGCCCAGATGGTATCAGACCCGCCCACCTCAAAGGCCTCTTGGGTCAGGGATCAGGAGCAGCTGGGGAGGCACTCTTGGAAACCCTCACCAAATTTATCAACATGGTTTTAAGAGGGGAAGTACCCAACTGTGCCACACCCCTATTTTTTGGGGCATCACTCTGTGCACTGGCAAAAAAAGATGGCGGTGTGTGCCCAATAGCAGTAGGGAACACCCGCCGCCTTGCCACAAAGGTGGGTTTGAAACAACTTTCGAATGGCCTAGGTCAACACTTAAGACTAGGTCAACTAGGTTTTGGAGCTCCAGAGGGGTGTGAAGCTGCTGTACACGCAACCCGCACTAACCTCAGCCAAGCCCGAGATAAACGAGCGCTTCTAAAGAGTGACATGCGGAGCGCATTCAACAGCATTCGCAGGGATGTCTTCCTCCGTGCAGCTCGAGAGCACATACCCACTCTGTACCCCTTACTTTGGCAGGCTTATTCCAAACCTTCAATCCTGATTTTCGGCGAGACGGTAATCTCATCAGCGACCGGGTTACAGCAGGGAGATCCAGGTGGTCCTGCTCTTTTCTCAATAGGGGTGGACGCAGCAGCTAACAAAGTAAGGTCAGAATTGAATGTATGGTACCTGAACGATGCAACCTTTGGTGGGTCTGTAGAGAATGTCCTAACCGATCTAAACAACATCATAACTGACCTCGGCCAGGCTGGGCTAGTGATAAATGACACCAAATGTGAACATGTCCTCCTCAACCACACACCTGAAGAAAGAGAACACACTTAGGCCCAATTTCAAGGCGCATTGCCAGATGTAAAGATCCTTCAGGTGCACCATCAAACCCTATTAGGTCCCTCACTAACTCTGGCAGCAATCCCACCAGCACTTCAAGGTAAAAAAAGAGGAGCTTCAACGTCTTGTGAGTTGCCTGATACACATCGATGCCCACTCAGCTCTGGCCCTTCTCAAGAATTGTTTCTCCATCCCAAAACTCCAATACCTTTTGCGCACATCGATGACTTACACGAACAATGGTGGCCTTCAAGAATTAGACAAAATAATTCGAGAAGCAGTGACCAGCATCACCAACGTGGAATTTCAAGATCGGACCTGGACACAAGCCACTCTTCCTGTTCGCCTCGGGGGCTTGGGAATACGGAGAGCCTCGGATATTGCCTCCCCTGCCTTTATCTCTTCCCTTATCGCAACCAACGACCTTGTAGTGTCCATCCTTTCTTCTCAACCCGGAATGACACTTAATAGGGACATAGCAGAAGCGATTAACACCTGGAAGGAAAGTACAGGAGCAGAGGAGGAGCCTCAGGGTACCTCCAGGAGCAAGAAGAAAGCGTGGGATACCATCTCGGCGAAGAAAACTCAAGACAATCTCCTAACCAATGCAGACCAGGTTGCAAAAGCACACCTCCAGGCAGCCGCCCGTTTGGAGAGTGGCTTGTTGTTACATGCTATCCCCATCCCACCTCTTGGAACTCACTTGGAAGCTGAAGCGCTCCGGGTTGCCATCGCGCTCAGAGTGGGTGCGGCAGTTTGTCACCCACACACTTGCAAGTGTGGTGGGGGGATTAATGATCAAGGTCACCATGCCTTGTCATGTATTCACAGCGCTGGCAGCCTGCCAAGACACTCTGCACTAAATGATGTCATAAAACGGGCCCTGCAGAGTGCTAACCGTGCATCAATCCTTGAACCACATGGACTTCTCAGAGAAGACGGCAAACGGCCAGATAGGATGACCACTTTCCCTTACAAGAATGGCCGGTGCCTCGTGTGGGATGCCTCATGTGTTGACACTTTCTCCATAACCAACATCGCCAGAAACGCCAACGAAGCAGGTGAAGCTGCCCAGATAGCAGAAAGTAGAAAGCGAGAAAAATATCAAGCCATCGCCAGAAGTCATCAGTTTGAGCCTCTGGCATTCAAAACTTAAGGAGTCTTCGGCCCTACCACCCTTAATATGGTGAATGAAATAGGCCGCAAAATCAAAGAAGTTTCAGGAGAACCCCGGGAAACCCTCTGGCTCAAGCAAAGACTGGGATGGCTATCCTCCGGGGCAATGCCACCAGCGTCATGAGCTCAGTACGACTGGGCCATGCCACTGTTTGAGGCCCGGGCAGGAGTGGTGTATCCGTAGTCTTTCCACGGTAGGGTATAAAAATCAACTTTATTTGATTTTAATATGTTTGATGTACATAAATAAAAGATGCGTCGGATGGTTGAAAGCCACAGTTGCTCGCGCGTTTGGGGCTAGCAACACGTATTATGAAAAACATGTATCCATCATTCATTTCACTGTCTCTCACTTCACACACTCATACCGGACACACACTTCATACCGGAGGATAGCAGGTTATTCACAATACGTAGACGGACGTCTTTTGGATTTGGATTTGAATTTTCAATTTCAAATTGTTTTATTTTATTAAACTAGTCTTTACACCAGATATTCTTCTGCATAGTTTTTTTCTTTTTCATGCACTTAGCAAGTATTATGCTACACACAGCGATTTACATCTCTCTTTAACTGTCCTGCGATTATTGTTGGTGCAGACGATAGTGATCGTACCGCATCCAGCCCTGCCGAGCAACTACTCTGACCACTGGCAGACTTTGACTGGTTAATAACCACCGTGTGGACAACAACACAAGCGTGTTAGACAGACAATTCCCGGTGAAGGGGCACAGCCCGCTGGACACTGCTCGATCGTGTGGAAGGGGATATAGCATTAAGCCTGAGGGGGCAGAAAGTAAATCCATAGAAAAGATTAAGATAGTAGTCATAAGTAAGAGAGAGTGGGGTGGAGAGGGAGGAATATCACTGGAATAATCCAAGGTGGAGGTTTTAGCGAACGTTTGAGCGAAAAGTTCAGCTTTGTCAGAAAAACAGTGATGGTGGAAAAAAAAGAGGGAAAGATGAGGAAGTAAAATTGTTGGAGAGGCTTTGGGTTAGATTCCAGAAAGCTTGGGATGAACTAGAGTTGGAATATTCAGATAATTTGTTATTGATAAAATAGTTTTTAGCGAATCAAATAATACATTTGGCTTGATCCCGGGCAAAAATATAGAAGGTCCAAGACTTGAAAAACGATTGCACTGCTTGAATGCTTAACCCTTATTTTTCCGAGAGCAGTAGAGCAAGCGTAAGTAAACCAAGATTGTTTTGCATTAAAATGAGGGAAAGGAAATGGAATGCATGCTCCCATGCCCGAGATGACTACTTCAGTAATGCGTTCAGCACACTCTGAGGGTTCCCGGCAACAGAAGCTGAAATTATTCCATGGGCTATCAAAGAAGTACTGCCAAAGTGCCTCCCAGTCAGCAGGGCCAAATTGTCACAAGCGAGGAGGATCGGATGGCCATACTGGAGAGATATCACAAAAAAAGTGGTGTTTGTGAAAGTTAGCTGGATTACTCTCTATGTAAGTGAGACACAAAACAGTGGTATACTGTATGTAGCTATATTTATAGTACTGTACATTAATCAACCCATTAACATTACTGTAATACGAAAGACCAGAATATGTCTGCCACGAAGATACAATAATAAACATTATATGCATTTAGACTCAAAAACCTAGTTCTCCCAAACTCCAGTAATGCCTGAAAAACAACATCATTCCTAAAATTGGATGCGCTTCATAACTCCCAAATGCATAGAATATATGCAAATCCAGGCAAATGAAATGCGTTCGTGCAGAAAGGTTTAGGTGGGGGAGGAAATTACATAACATTTTGTACAGGGAAAGCTGACAAAATATTATGAAGAAAACATACCGGCATATTTGTGTTCTAGGTGTTGGGGGGAAGAAGGGATTACAAAGAGAGGGCATTTTTAAATACCGATTTATTTATTTATTTATTTTGTTTTAAGAGAAAAATAAAATCTTCAAATCCTGAGGAATATACAGTATATAATGCATCACTGGAAAACCTTTACACGTTATAATATGGGTATAGCTTTGTATGCAATGTTTTTAATATACTGTACAATCCCTTTCGTAGAAGACAAAATATGCGATATACAGGGTGTTCAGAAAACATGTGTACAAAATGAAATGGGTGATAGGGAACACAAAATTAAAATTGTTGTACTCCATGGAGGTATGTCCATAAATGCTTCCTTGCGGAGCTACAGGGTAGACAGTTTCAACGTAATTTCCCTAAATCTGTACCCCAACTTCTCTGTGAGTAATCCGTTTACATACAAACATGGTAATTTAATGTACACAACAGTATGAACATTACTTTTTTAATGTCAGTACACTGCAAAAACAAAAGAACATTAAATTGAAGAGAGGAGTAACAATCATTAACACCTTACGAGCGGCCTATGCGGTTTATTTATATGTACCGCACAGCGGGGTGTTTTTAGCCAAAATAGGGCTGTTTACGTGATCATTTTCATGCCTAAATAAGACCCAGAACGTAAAACAAGTATCTATCCCTGAAAGGGCATAAACAGAGCTTTCGAATGATACCATAACGATCCTTTTATGATGGCTAGTTTTCTTGCAATAACCGTGCAACGCGAGTGCAAAAAGCATGTAATTCGGTACTTTCCCCATACAATTCAGTATGTAGCGAGTGAGAGAGGGAGGAGGGAGCTGAGATTCGTGTCAGTAGGTTCGCCGCGGTGGTCTGGAGCAGTCATACGCTCGCTAGTCTCCTGCCACCACTTGTCTCTCTCTCTCAGCAACATTACGTGCTGAAATTGCCACTCGACCTATGTCGAGCGCCGCCACATAGTCCAGCTTTATTTAACTCGACTTATGTGGTGAGCCGCTAATTAAGGGTTAATCATCAGTCAGAACTGTTTACTGAACGAAGATGTCTTATGTCATTCTGGTGTGTACATTAAATTACCAGGTTTGTATGTAAATGGATTACTCACAGAGAAGTTAGGGTACAAATTTAGGGAAATTACGTTGCAACTGTCTAGCCTGTAGCACCGCAAGGAAGCATTTATGGACATACCTCCATGGAGTACAAAATGTTTAATTCTGTGTTCTCTATCACCCATTTCATTTTGTACACATGTTTTCTGAACACCCTGTATATATGTTTTATTCGATTACAATAATGGGCATTTTGAAACTTAATAAGTTCAACTAAATCGGAAGCAATAATACCAAATATTTCATCGATCTCTATTAGATTGTTTAACTGCTTTGGTTCTTATTAAATTATATATACATTTATGATGATAATGTTATCAGTGATGTGCTGTTCTCGAGTATATAATCATGAATTATAGATCCAATGTAATTCAGGCAACTATCGAATAGAAGACGATTAACTCTATATTATATAAACTATATTGTATATACTTTTCACAATATACACGTACCCATAATATTTATAACAGGTAATGAACGATGGATGCAATGGGTGCTGGGAGAGAGAGATGTCTTCGA
Organism: Paralithodes platypus; assembly: GCA_032716605.1. Lineage (NCBI taxonomy): Eukaryota > Metazoa > Arthropoda > Malacostraca > Decapoda > Lithodidae > Paralithodes > Paralithodes platypus. The sequence goes on from CM064512.1 coordinate 38,912,252, forward strand.
ATTAAAAACGTGAATTTGTATCAAGATGTTTTCTAGTGTTGGTCAGTGTATAAACATTCAAAATTATACTTATACATAGATGGGTGTAATACTTGAGGGGATATTTTGTTTTGTATTATTATGTATTTGATTATTATTATTATTATTATTATTATCATATTATTATTATTATTATTATTATAATGTATAATTATTTTGTTTTAGTGTCCTCCCTAAATCTCCATCAAGATGGCCCTTTGAGATTATTATACCGAATGATGCACTGTTTGAAGCCAAATTCCTCATTAATTGCAGGCCCGCTATCGTTAGCCAGGAAAAAGTCGACACCTAAATGTTACGAAAGGTCTTGAAACTGACAAACTAATGGGGCGAATGATGTACAATTTCAAAACTAATAAGGCTAAACATAAAATAATTACCATTTTTGTCCAATTTCAATCCCTTTCAAGAAGACTTTTCGTTTTCAAAAGGCTCAATCGGACTTATTATATTTCATTGTAAATCATCTTAACCTTTAAACGGCAAAGCTATGGTATTTGAAAGTGCCCGCCAGGCGAAAGTATTGAGGCTCATTCCCGACCAAAATTGTCATTATTCGATAAATATTGTTATTACTTATTCATATACATACGCATATTTTAAGTTTAATATGAAAATATTAACATGTAACAGCAATAAAACAAATGGGAATAGTATTTGGGGGGTGAAAAAGACAAAGTATTGCTGACCTCTCATTCATGAGATGGGAGCCGGCGCGGCGCACACCCTCCCCTTCTCACTTATCGATCGACACTGATGTCTTCCTAGTGAAGTTTCTCTATTGCTACGATCTCTATATGCCTTCCCTTCGACCTTGAAACCGGGTGGGTGATATTGGCGTGGAAAATAAACTGATAAGCAAGGGAATAAGAGGAAAAATAGGTGATAATTGAAGGGGGGAGGATTGGGGGAAAGGGGGGGTTTGGACACATGTGGAGGAGTGATAGAAGGTTGTTACGCTGGCCAGCTTGCCAGAATGTACTCGTACTCGCTCGCCGGGGCAGTGAAATGGGCTATAATAATCGTAGAACGATGTTCTTTCTTTCTTAGTGTTCATGTTGTCACAGACAGATCAGTGTTTGCCTTTATTCTTGTCTGTGACACTTGGAAGTATTTTATATCATTGATAAAGTTATAAGATATGTAGTGTGGTAGTTGCAAGGAGAGAGAGAGGGTAGAGCAAGGTGGTAGTGTGTGTGTGTGTATGTATGTGTGCATTCCTCGCTTGGTGAGCCACCCGCCCCCTATTGGACGTCGGGCCTGGCGTGTCATATGACGCCTGCTTTTCATGTAACGTAGTGGCCTGTGATTGCTCGCCGCTATCCTAGCCCGGTGGTGGGGGGCTCCTTCCTTCTTCCTCTCCTTAGAGCATGGTATGGTGCATTTGGTCCTAGGCATCCCTTGCATTCTGTCCCCAATCTAACCCTCATTACTGCTGTTCCTCTCTCTGCACTCCTTCTTTCCAATACTTCTTATCTTTATTCAATTATCCATCCCTTCTGGTTCTCGCATACGACTTCCATAGTCAGCCAGTCATATTACTAGCGCCTGTTCTCACATATATGTTTTGCACTAGCTTTAGGGATTATTAGAGTCATAGTCACATGGATTCTTATTATTGGGTGCTTCTAATTATTTGGATGTTCTTTATTACTATTTAATGCTAGACAGTGGAGGGTATCTTTGGTCGTTGTCTGAGTTATGTATATGGCAAGTCAGAGCCTGTACGACTTCGACGGAGCTAGGTAGCCTGAAACCCTTGTGCATATTTTCCATTGCGAGCTTAGCAGTATACAAGCGAAGGGCTTTTGCCTACTCTTGCTTGTATGCTTGCTACCTCATTTTGTTGACCTTTGAGGAGCGCCATGGTAAGACCAGATACTTGAGATCTGGACTTACCAAGAGAGCCTCCTAGTCACTTAACGTAAGATAAGGGAAATCTGTTCAGGGGAGACAGTAGGCTACGAGCCTGCTTGAGCTCTGCCTAGGCTCCCTGTACCTTTTATGCCGCTGCTAGACTTTATTAGTAAGAAAGACAGCATTGTGTTTATTAACTTTAACTGCGTATGCTTTAGCAATTATTCACGTATTGTTTTAACCTAGGTTGATGCATGGTGCACAACCCAGTTTGGCTGTTACTTTGGCTAAGGAAGTACTGTTTTGAGTTACTGTTATTAGTGCTGTCACAGAGTTGTTGCACTCCCTTGTTTTATATATATGTATCCTACTTGTTGGTGTATTTAAGATACACGCTTTGGTGTCCTGCCCCTGCATTATTTCTGTTCTATATTCAATGAGCATCTTAGATCATCAGACGTTTTCAGAAGACTCCATATCTGTTTGTTGTAGGACTAGACTTCAAGTGTTTTCCTAGAGCATTGAAGAGTTTAGTGTTGAGTTCAGACTCACACTAAAGTTAACGTAAGCATATAATCCTTTATTACATCTTGTCATAGTTTATTTAAGCATTGTTATTACTTGAGAGCATTTTATTAACGTAAGTACTCCTGTTGTGAGTAGGCTTTTCCGTCACCGGAAAGCCTTTGTAGAAGTACACTTAACCCAGTTAATTGATACCCCGTTATCCAGTAGATTAACTCTGGAGGGTGTAAGTGTTTTGTTCACCGGCTTAATAGTTCGAGGGTTTGGAATTAGCGTACCGTTGTTGCAGATATAGCCTATCTTCTAGTCCAATATTAACTGCCCTTGTTTATTTCGTTGTGCCGGTCGTAACAAATGGCGACCTTAGTCCAGTATATAGTGAACTGAATTTTGCAGTATTTTGGGGAGAAATCTTATTGCCAATTGGGGTTGAATTTATATCTCGCAGTGTTGGCAGTGGACATTGTTTTGAGGATATATGGAACTTGTTGGAGTTTATTGGTGACCTAGTATTGAACTAAAAAACATCTTCGAATAATTTTTGTGAATAAAGCTACGCGAGAGTTTGGCTACTTTTGTCTTGACTTGGGATTTGTTGTTGTTGACTCCATCATGTCACTGGACGGGTCTGAGCAAAGTGAGGGCACAGTGCGAGAAACAGGCGAGGAGGTGGAGAAGGTGGAGTTGTTAGACAGCGTTCGGGTGGTGAACGGTGAGGAGGATGCTCGGATGTTTTTGGAGGAGCCTGTGTCGGCGGACTGGGTGTCGGGGCTGGACCGGTACGGACTGCAGTGTATAGCCACGGTCTTAGGGTTTCCTTGCACTAGCGGCTAGTCAAGAAGTCAGCTGGTTACCTGTGTGCTGGGTGGGGAGCATGGGGCTTCGGGTGGAGCGGGAGCTGGGGCACCTTCGTCCCAGCCCCCATTCCACTCAACTCCTATCATGGCGCCCCCTCGGGTTCCGGAGCCGGGTACGTTCCCGCATGCTGATGTCCGCTGGCAGTTGGGTATGCCTCTAGGTGACTCACGGGGTGGGTCCCTGGTAGTAGCACCCCCTCTTCAAAGTTTGTCTCCCGAGATGTTGGTTCAGCTCGAGCTCGCCAAACTTAAGCAGCAGGAGCGACAGGCTGAGCATGAGCAGCGAAAGCATTAGGCTGAGTTCGAGCAGCAAAAGCATGAAGCTGAGCTCAAGCAGCTGAGGCTGAGGCAAGAGGCTGAGCTCAAGCAGCAGCAGCAAGAGGCTGAGCTCAAGTATGAGTCTGCAAGGTATTGTGCCAATGTTGACCTAGAGAAAACTCGTATAGAGGTGACGGGGAACCGTTTCGTCCAGGGGGGTCGACCCCATGACCAGTCCCTGTCGCATCTACTAAAGTTGGTTCCAGTGTTTGATGAGTTAGGAGTTACAGAATTCTTTCTCCGTTTTGAGAAAAAGTGCCGGGATTACCAATGGCCCGAGGAGAAGTGGGCAGCCCTTGTTTCTTCACGATTGACGGGGAAAGCACTCAAGGCGTACAATGCTTTGCCCCTAGATTCCTGTGTGAATTATGAGGTGTTGAAAGAGGCTGTCCTGAGGGCGTATGAATTGCAGCCAGAGACCTATAGGCTGAAGTTTAGGGCTGTTCCTAAGAGAAAGGAGAGTACTTTCCAGGAACACGCTAGAGAGCTGTCAGATGCGTTTGAGAATTGGTTAAGGTCGGAGAAAGCAACTACTTTTGAGGCGGTGAAGCAATTAGTGTTGTTAGGGCAATTTTTCAAATGTACTGGCAGTGACTTGACTCTTAACCTGAAAGAAAAGCAACCTAAAACTCTGCAGGAGACGGCTGAGCTGGCTGACCTCAGGTTGTCATTGATTCGTGGGTGCGGGTCTGCACAGAGAGCTGAGGCAGGTAACCAGGGGCGTACCACTCCACCCCCCTGAATTAATGACACAACTAATTACAAATTTAAGAGTACTGGTGCCAATTTTGATCCCAAGTCGAAACCCTTCCCGTTAAAGAAAGGCCAGGGCCCTTCCTCACCTCAGAGGAAGTCCAAGAGCGAAGTGGAGTGTTTCAAGTGTCATGAGAAGGGGCATATTGCGCGCTCATGTCCGAGCACACCGCCTACAGCAGTAGTTTCACTAGTGAGCAACATCGGTGTGTCTTTGAGGTCTTCCGCGTTTGCCCGGGGTAAAATGTCGGATGCGAAGTCACAGTCGGTGCAAAAGCAGCAGGAGGGCTAGTCACCCATCCGAGATGCTTTTTGCGGTCATAGGGGGCACAGCACTGTGAGGTGGGCTGGTGTGGATCATAGGCTTGAGTTGCTGCGTGATACGGGCGCTTCCCAGACATTTCTTAAGAACTTCACTGGCAAGCCTACTAACGCGGCTCGGGTTGTGGTGGTTCAAGGTATCAATGATACGCAGTCTTACCCGCTGGTCAGAGTGGAGCTTGAGGTGGACGGTGTGACACGGGAGTTGGATGGGGGTATCGTGGAGAAATTGCCAGTTGAGGGGGTTGACCTCCTTCTCAGTAACGACTTTGCGGTGCCTACTTCCGAGGTTCCACCCTAGTCGTTGCCGAGAGGGCGGCTGACACGAGTAGGGAGGGGCAAGAGGGGCTCGAGAGGTGCCAGACGCAGCAGATGGCGTGTGCTGTCACCAGATCTCAGTCCGGTCAGGTGTCACAGCCTAGTACACAGGTTTCAGACCAGCGGAGGAAGGGTCGGAAGGAGAAAGTCAAGGCTGGTGGTCGGGTTGAGAGTTTGGACCCAGCAACACTCCTTGGTGACTCGGTACTTGCACCAATTTTGAGCTCCTGAGTGGCCCCAGAACCTGTCCCCCCTAGTGACATGGTAGGGCGTGATGGCACTCCGAGACAGAGTAGTTCCCAGGTGCAACTAGAAGATCCTAGTCTTGAGAGTTGTGGGAAGGGGGCTATTGAACTCGATGAGGACAGGGAAGCATGTCATGTGAACCTGTTGAAGGAGTTTGTGAGGCGCCCACCTGAGCAGCCTACTGTCCCTGTGTTGGTCTGCAGCGGCCAAGGTGGAGAAGGAGAGGGGGGCAGTGAGGCACAGGTGGTGGAAAGTTGGGATTGTCATGTCTCGGCGGATCAGTGGGCGGGGAACACGAGTCAGGTGGCTGTGGAAGCACTTGAGCACCTGCCTGAGCAACAGTGTGCAGCGATCCAGCACCTGCTCGGTTCATACCCCACTGTGTGTGCCGAGCACCCAGGCCTCACAACTCATGCGGTGCACGATGTTCCGCTGGCAGGTCACTTGGGTGTGAGTAAACCGTTGGCCTCGTTGTTTAAGTTGTTCAATGTGGGCGACGAGGCTTCGGCATGGTTGTCAGGTCAGGGTCGACCCATGGCTGCTAAGGGTGGTGGTCAGTATCAGGACATTAAGCAGATTGGTGAGGTTAACTATGGAGTAGATACGCACGACCGTCGCATAGCCTCCCAATACTGCCCTAGTAAAATGCAACAGCCCTACCATAGACCGATTGTATCTGGCCGTGGCGCTGAAGGCGGTGATGCTGCGCAGGCAGATGTAGTCGCAAGGAATGCGGGGGTGCGCATGTACGGTATCGGCGGGGAAGCATTAGCACTTATGAACTGTGGGAGTGACTGCACAGGTGGTACAGATTGTCCCTCTCATGACCTGGCTGTTTTAGGGACAGAGGTGGAGAAGGAGGGAGACTATAGTTTAGAAACTGTGGTCCCGGCTGGGTTGTGGGAGGGCACTAAGCATGTTGTTCTTCGAGATAAGTTGCAACCTCTTGTTCCTAAGCGTCAAGAGAAGTTGTTTACTAGGCTGTGGCATTACGTCCGCATGTTTGTTGATTCTCCAGGCCTGATGTACGGGGTGGCACCCGACATGGAGGCTGGAGACAGTGCAAGGCTCAAATTGGCTCCCTACCGTATAAATCCTGCTCGACAGCCTGTCGTAAAAGCAGAGCTGGACTACATGTTGGAAAAGGGTCTGAGGGATGAGGAATATCGTGAGTGGTCGTTGCCAGTGACTTTGCAACCTGAGTTGAGTGGCAAGATCCGTGTTTGTGTTGATTGCAAGAGTGTTGGTGCATCATCCCTGACAGACTCCTATACCTTATCCAGAGTTGACGACCCCATAGACCGCATCGGGGCTGCCTCGTTTATCACTAAGGTGGAAATAGTGAAAGGTTATTGGCAGGTCCCGTTGCCGGAGAGAGCGAAGAGAAGTGCCAGTCTTGTGATGGACTGGGCAGTTTATCAGTGTCAGGTGTTGTTTTGCTGCCGGAGCACAAGTTGGATGTGTGGCATGTTAAGGGCACTGAAAATGTTCTGGCTGATTGTTTGTAACGGGAGGGTATGTTTTAAGGAGCACCCTCGCCGTTCAGTCAGTGTTGGTTTGAGAGGGAGAAAAATTAGGCTTGCCCCTGTAGTGCAAAGCCGCCAAATACACTATTTAAATAATACAAAAACCTCACATAAAAACTTTCTTTTGATAGTATATAAGTGCAGTATGTTACAGCAAGAATCTAAGACATTCTGAGTTTTTTTGTTCTTAGTAGGCTAGGCTTCTTGAAGCTTGCTCGTTGAGTGTAACATTGTTACGTGATACTATTATTTTGGGGAAGTGTGGTGTAGATTTGTTTTTATATAATGAAGTGTTTTTATGTTTGTGATTGTTCCTTGTTTTTCACATTCTGTCTGGTCAGATGTGGCGTTTACCTGAGGTTAAAACGTCCCACATCTTGGGCGGGGTGTTACGCTGGCCAGCTTGCCATTATGTACTCGTACTCGCTAGCGCTCGCCGGGGCAGTGACATGGGCTATAATAATCGTAGAACGATGTTCTTTCTTTCTTAGTGTTCATGTTGTCGCAGACAGATCAGTGTTTGCCTTTATTCTTATCTGTGACACTTGGAAGTATTGTATATCATTGATAAAGTTATAATATATGTAGTCTGTTAGTTGCAAGGAGAGAGAGAGGGTAGAGCGAGGTGGTAGTGTGTGTGTGTGTATGTACATGTGCATTCCTTGCTCTGTGGGCCACCCGCCCCCTATTGGACGGCGGGCCTGGCATGTCATATGACGCCTGCTTTTCATGTGACGTAGTGGCCTGTGATTGGTCGCCGCTATCCTAGCCCGGTGGTGGGGGGCTCCTTCCTTCTTCCTCTCCTTAGAGCATGGTATGGTGCGTTTGGTCCTAGACGTCCCTTGCATTCTGTCCCCAATCTAACCCTCTTTACTGCTGTTCCTCTCTCTGCACTCCTTCTTTCCAATACTTCTTATCTTTATTCAATTATCCATCCCTTCTGGTTCTCGCATACGACTTCCATAGTCGGCCAGTCGTATTACCCGCGCCTGTTCTCACATATTTATTTTGCACTAGCTTTAGCGATTATTAGAGTCATAGTCACATGGATTCATATTATTGGGTGCTTCTAATTATTTGGTTGTTCTTTATTACTATTTAATGCTAGACAGTGGAGGGTATCTTTGGTCGTTGTCTGAGTTATGTATATGGCAAGTCAGAGCCTGTACGACTTCGACGGAGCTAGGTAGCCTGTAACCCTTGTGCATATTTTCCTTTGCGAGCTTAGCAGTATACAAGCGAAGGGCTTTTGCCTACTCTTGCTTGTATGCTTGCTACCTCATTTTGTTGACCTTTGAGGAGTGCCAGGGTAAGACCAGATACTTGAGATCTGGACTTACCAAGAGAGCCTCCTAGTCACTTAACGTAAGATAAGGGAAATCTGTTCAGGGGAGACAGTAGGCTACGAGCATGCTTGGAGCTCTGCCTAGGCTCCCTGTACCTTTTATGCCGCTGCTAGACTTTATTAGTAAGAAAGACAGCATTGTGTTTATTTACTTTAACTGCGTATGCTTTAGCAATTATTCACGTATTGTTTTAGCCTAGGTTGATGCATGGTGCACAACCCAGTTTGGCTGTTACTTTGGCTAAGGAAGTACTGTTTTGAGTTACTGTTATTAGTGCTGTCACAGAGTTGTTGCACTCCCTTGTTTTATATAATTATATGTATCCTACTTGTTGGTGTATTTAAGATACACACTTTGGTGTCCTGCCCCTGCATTATTTCTGTTCTATATTCGACGAGCATCTTAGAGCATCAGACGTTTTCAGAAGATTCCATATCTGTTTGCTGTAAGACTAGACTTCAAGTGTTTTCATAGAGCATTGAAGAGTTTAGTGTTGAGTTCAGACTCACACTAAAGTTAACGTAAGCATATAATCCTTTATTACATCTTGTCATAGTTTATTTAAGCATTGTTATTACTTGAGAGCATTTTATTAACGTAAGTACTCCTGTTGTGAGTAGGCTTTGCCGTCACCGGAAAGCCTTTGTAGAAGTACACTTAACCCAGTTAATTGATACCCCGTTATCCAGTAGATTAACTCTGGAGGGTGTAAGTGTTTTGTTCACCGGCTTAATAGTTCGAGGGTTTGGAATTAGCGTACCTTTGTTGCAGATATAGCCTATCTTCTAGTCCAATATTAACTGCCCTTGTTTATTTCGTTGTGCCGGTCGTAACAAGGTATGGAGGGGAATTATCTCAATCACATATTCCTTTGTTTTGAGTGCCACAGGAGTCTTTTAAGAGTCTTTTTTTAGGCCTTGGATCTTAACCCCCCCAGACATAAGTAGTTAACTTACTGACGAGGAGGCGGACGACACGGTACTATCCCCACAACTGTCAAAATCTCACTGAGGGACCGTTGGAAGTCGGAGGAACTTGGGGTTGCCACCATTCGACAGATTTTGATCTAACTTACCTAACTTACTGAGCTCAATATGACGCTAGAGCATCATATAACTTATTAGAGATATATTTATTTAAGTTCATATGACGCTCTAGCGTCATATGAGTATTTTGGCAAAACCGCCATATGACACTCTAGCGTTATTTGAGACGGAGAGTGTTAAGAGTCCCGTTGTCTTTGCCCAGTAAAACCTCTTAAGAGTCATAGCGCTGTTCCCAGGTTAATACTCCAGAAGGATTGGTAGCCTCTGACAACAGTATCACTGAATTAATGTTATCAAACATGTCAACGAGGTAATTCAGACAACACTACCTACCTCTAACATTTTATTTTTCATCATTCACTTTAATTACACTGCATAATAACATTTCACTTTCGTTATCGATATACCAAACTTACAAATAATGATAGTTTAATTAACCCATACAGCCCCAACGACGCGCCTGGCGCGTCGGCGATGTATGTAACGCACAGCCCCAGAGACGCGGCTGGCGCGTCACCCTAATTGCGCCGACCGTAACCTCAGGTGTAGCCACTCAAGAGGGCTCAGATTTGTATGGGAACTGTGTACGTATCCCACACAACCGTGCCGATGGTTGAAAACTCTCAAAGTCCACGTGCGTGCGCGTGAGTTTTTTGGGGTAATTGCCTTCAATTTTTTACTCTTGTAAAATACGTTTTCGGGGGCTCTGTAGGACCACTCTTTAAGCTTTTTGAGCGGTTTTTCGTGGTTTTTCCTTCATTCCTAACCCATTCGCTATTGTTTCTGTAATAAAACCATTTTTTGAAAACCGGCCGGGTTCTGGTAAACAAACATTTCAAAAATAGCCGGGGCTGGACGGGTTAATCTGACTAAATACTCCCCTTTATTAGGGTGGTCATAGATAAAAAGCCCCTAAGCGAACCTGCCCCCTGTGAGAAGGACATCCCTTGCTAGCCTATTTAACAACTTCCAGGATTGACTATGAATCCTTTTATCACTAAATTTGTAACTGAATAAAATCATCCTGAGTTAGCAATATATATATTAAATATCGTTATAAACAATCACAACAAAGGGTTGATACTATTCATGCTAACATTGTGGAAATGTGATAATAGCAATTAACAGATTATTAGAAATAACATGCTTTATAATACCGATATTTACTCTGCTATTATAGTTGTTGTATATGTTAGTTATCAAATAACCTCAAGCATAATGTTTAGTCTAGTTAAAGAATAAGTGCAATACTGTTTCAAACATTTTCTCTTCAACCGTGAAGAAGGCTCAGAAAAGAACCAAAATGGTTGTATCTCAATAAACATAATATGTACATTATTATTTGCACGTAATTTATCCATGTTCATGACTATTTATCAACCAGAGTAAATGATCTAAAGCAGTATGTGTACCTCTTTATTGATTAATATAAACAGTATCCGGTCTGTTTCAAATTACTGATTTTAGTATTTACCCTTCGTTATGTTGGCCGGTGAGTTATTAAAATACATATTAAATTTTAAATATATTTGCATTTATATGAGAGTATTATTATAGCTGGTTGACTTTAGCATTCACTTGGGCAAAGGCAATGATAAATATTCTCGTATCACGCACCTCCACCACCACCACCACTACGGCACTCTCGTGTTGCCGCACTATAGTAGATTCACACTGGCGTGGACAGCTCCTTAACCCACTCCGCTACTCTGACTGACGAAGTGGGTAGGAGATTGTGGTTTGAAGTGGAACTTCTCGATGCGTGGATACGACTGACGATATCACCTCTGCTGCCCACCTCGTTGCTTCTGTTGCCGACGTAGACTGCTACATCGATGCCCTGTCTACTACATTCTCCATCGAAAAAGGCATAATTAGATCTCGTTTCGAACTTCTGAAAACTCATAGTCTTCGAAATGAAGCTTTTACTTTTCCACCTTGCCTTAATGCTTCATATTAACGTTACCTTAACCCCAATAAATTCGATTCATATAAATTCACTTTGTTCATCACACTTCGAAACTTCAAATTAAACTTTCCTTCCGACAACTTTTTTTTATATTGAAGGTCTTTTGTAAGCTGCGCAAACTTGTCTAAGTTAGCCAAAATGTAACCAAAGCTAATTTTTCACACAAACGGGACTAAAATGACGCAATGAAGGTATTTAAAGCAACCAAAGTGCATATGCCTTACACAGCCAACGCACGCTATCCCCTCCCTCTCCCTGGCCTCAAGAATGACATCCAGCTACAGTAGTGTGAAGGAACTTTTACACAGACGAGAGGGGATGATACCCTTCGTATTACTGCACTACAATGTAAGACAAATAGACAAATATACTGTATATAACACCTATATAGTAGGGTCATTTGCTTGGAATCCGTGACCATTTTGTTCCTACATTTTTCTCTCGATGGATTTGACAACCTGAACCATTTTAAAGGAAAATTAGCTCTTATGCCCCTCTGAAAAATGACGGCAAACTCTGCTAGAGCCCAATATTCAAAATGGCCACCAACGCCATCTTGAAAAACATGAAATGTAATATATCTGGCATCAGATGAGCTACAAGGACGAATGAGGTGTTCTTTTTCACTAATTCTGGCATTACAAATCCAGTGGAACGGATATTGTATTGTATTGTATTGTATATTGTATTTTATTGTATTGTATCATACTAATCTGCCACTTCACTGCCACTACATGATTCACTGTATGAGCCACTATCAGAATCACTGTCCACACTTTCGCTGCTATCATCACTGTTGTTCTCTGCCTGCAGTGTATATCTAATATTACTTTTATACTGTTTCAGATGGATCGCATGCCCATCTGATGAAAATCGCCGACTTGTGAAGTGACCGAAATAATGGATAATAGAAGAGAGAGTGAAGAGTTACCAGACAAGACATTAAATGAATATGAGTGCATTTTACTCTGTGGTAAGCGATGTACCGCAGATAATCGTTTGGAAAACATTACACTTGAGAAATGGGAATCCATCTGGGAAAAGTCTTTACAATGGAAAGAACTTGATAAGTTTCAACATATACATGAAAATGTGGATTGGGAGAAGGGACCAAAGGGTCACCACATGCATAGCACTTGTTACGCATCATTATCCAGCAAGCGCAAGCTCTCTCAAGCCGAAAAACGCAAACACAAATCCGAGGAACGTCTTGAAAGAGATGAAGCATCAGATCAACAAGACCCTTCCCCAGAGGCCAGTGCACCTAAAAGGCTCCGCTCCAGTATGGGTGTCCTTCACGATAAGACTCTATGTGTGTGCACGAAAGGGGCATACAAGAGTAGTGATCGTGACAAGCAGATTTTACTCCTATCAACAGTAGATGCCTGGACTAAATTCAAGTTACATACTGTCCGTCTGGAAGATGAGGTCATGAGATTGAGACTTGACTCTCTGATTGCATCCATCCCAGATAGTCAAACAGCATTTGGGTTGGAAATCCGCTACCATCGTGCGTGCTGGCGCAAATATGTAAGCGACCACAAGCCCCTTTCAGATGAAAGCACTCAACATCTGCAGCATGTAAACCTCCGAGAGGCCCAAGCTCTCTTCTTTCATCATATTCATCAAGTCATCTTCAAAGACCATGACATTCGCACACTGCAAGGCCTGCTGCAGGACTATAACCGCATTATCTCAAATCACGGACATAACTCCAGCTACTTAAAGGAAATTCTCGTCAATGAATTTGGGGAAGACATTCCCCAAGACCAAGTCTGTCAACGACAGAGTTCCTCGTAGCAAGCGTTTGAACTTTTCAACTTAGGAATTGAAGAAAGCAGATGGTGAGAACCTGAAAGGAAAGACTGAGGAAATGGAGCGTATTGCCTTGGCCTCTGTTCTCGGACTGGTTGAAACGAGTGGTGCCCTCAAACTTCAAGAAGTCTTGCAGCATCGTGTTACAGCCGAGTGCCTTTCTATCTTCAACGTCAATGGAACCATCCGTAAGGCACAGAAAAGCAAGCTTCAACAAAAACTAACTATGACTGTCATTCCAGAGCCTGATGTATACACGTCTATTATTGATATGGGCCTCATCTGGCACCTAACAATTCCTACCATTGAAGACAGGGAGACGGTACCAAGTATACCTGGGGAGATTATGCAGAGAAGTTGGTGCACTTCGTTCTAACGAGACACAAGCATGCTGAGCGCATCATTTGCGTCAATGATTCATATGATCAGAATTACACGATCAAGTACAGTGAGAGAATACTGCGCCAAAAAAACCTGCCAATCAGCAATGTCTTCATGAAGACAGAAGATAAATTTCCTTCTAGTAAAGTTTTCCATGCTCTCCTGGGTAAACCTGAGAACAAAATCCGCCTTCAGGCATTTCTTCAAACGGAATTCCAGAGAACAGCAGCAACAACTAGCACCGAGATCATCTACTGTGTAGTTGGCAGCACTGCAAAGAATCTCACCACAGGCAAGCTTGTGCCAGAGCTCACATGCTCCCATGCAGAGGCAGATACGGCAATGCTCACCATATATAGTGTGCTCCAGTCAGACAGCTACACAGCAGCTGTCGTTCTTGACACAGAGGAAACACAGACAACTACGTGCAAGCGGCATATGTTGCTCAGAAGACAACAGGAATCCTGTGTGTGAAACGCAAATGTCAGCTTATCGATGCCCGATGTTTGTGAAGTGAGGCAATGGCTGCATCCATCATACCACTTCATGTCCTCACTGGGTGTGAACAGAACTCTGGCTTCTATGGAGCAAGCAAGAAGCTCATCGCAGATTGTCTGGAGAAGTCTAAAGAGGCACACGCCCTGCTAGCAGCACGTGGTACACAGCTCCTAGTCACAGAACAGGTCATCAGTGATTTGGAGCGGTTTGTCATTCGATATGTCTATGGTGATACCAAAAGCAAGACCCTGGGAGATGCGAGGGCAGCGAAGTGGAGAGCTCAGAAGAAAAAAAGCACTATCCGACTTGTGCCTGACTTGGACAGTCTCCGTCCACATTTGGAGCGTGCAAACTATCTTGCATATTTGCAAAAGCATTACCAGCTCCAAAGTCACCCCTCACCGATCGGCCATGGATGGCATCTTGTAAACGGCCTATGTCTGCCTGTCCGTTCAACCCAGCCCCCACTTCCCCCATCCATACCACTACCTACAAATCCGCAGGCAGAGAACAACAGTGATGATAGCATCGAAAGTGAGGACAGTGATTCTGATAGTGAATCATGTAGTGACAGTGAAGTGGCAGATTAGTATGTACAATTAGTATAATACAATACTATAACAATACCATATACAATACAATACAATACAATAACCATTCCAGTGGATTTGTAATGCCAGAATTAGTGAAAAAGGACACCTCATTCGTCCTTGTAGCTCATCTGATGCCAGAGATATTACATTTCATGTTTTTCAAGATGGCATTGGCAGCCATTTTGAATATTGGGCTCTAGCAGAGTTAGCCGTCATTTTTCAGAGGGGCATAGGAGCTAATTTTCCTTTAAAATGGTTCAGGTTGTGAAATCCATCGAGAGAAAAAGGTAGGAACAAAATGGTCACAGATTCCAAGCAAATGACCCTACTAATATGCATCTTTTGAGGGTTTAGCCTAAGTGTTGGAGTATGATAAGGATCGCATTACCTTCACATAACTGTTCAACTTACATAGGCCATAATCAACTTGGCAAGAGCTCTACTTGGAAACAGGTGAGGATATAGTCAGTTTGAGATTTATATTTGCTATCGCCATTATCTAGTTGCATGGCCCGATACCGTAATCAAATTAATGTCCTATGAACTATTTTCGAATATTAAACGGGGGTTTTCTAGACCCTCTTCTTCATGTTTAGCCCATTAGCTTTGAAATTTTAAGACATTCATCCCACTTATTTCGAGATTTTATGCCATTTATATATAACATTTTATCTGGCGAGTGATAGGGAGCCTGCGATTTAGGAGGAAACAGCCTACGGCCGAGGCACATTTTTCTACCGAAAAATGCACCAATACGCGAAGGTGGTTTTGGGAGTTTTATTTTATGCTTGATGGAGATCTAAGGACCAACATAATTATTTATCAATTAAATAAATAGACAACAAATCTTGCCTTAAGTAGGGTCGACAAAATAGGTAAAGCCTCGTTCACACACACGACCTTGTTGATACAACCTTAGCCTTCCTTGGCCGACTTTACGGAATATTGGGTCGGGACTAATTGTGGGAGAAGTTGCAGCGACCATGGTGCTTGGCACCCATGTACCGGACATTTCCTCGACCTAGCCCCTGCCGCCAGGTGGCTCTGCTTCGCCTTGAATGACCGCGGCATGACTGCATTCCCTGCAATGTCCTCAGAGTGTGTTTGACCTATCATTCCCCCAACCTACTCACGACACACATGTCTATTCCACATCCCCCAGCTGATCCAGGGGCGTCCTGTGGGCATCCTCTACCTTTCCCGCGCTCACGCCTCCGGTATAACCTCCCCCCACCACCTCCTCTCCATCAATGTAGACCTCTCGTTGTCTTTATTTCAGCCCAGCCATACTGTATGACCACCTAGTTGACGGCGGTGAACCACTGCCGACCATTACGGCTTTTTTGGATACGTTAACAAAAGGACGAGGGTGTCCACACCTTGACACCTCCATTAAATGACTCCGTTGACCTTGCAGGACTTTCCACCAGAATTTGTAAAGCACACGGTCATTTTAAAGTCCGGACGGGTCGGGATGCCAATATAGCAGGCCCTTAACTCCCATCGATTCTTATTGTAGTTTCAGATTTTGAGAAAAATAAACAAATACACCTGACTGATACAGATATTGTTGAGGAGAGATTATCCTCTACATTGTTGCAAATAAGTAAGGGGGGGGGGGGGGGGGGGAGGATCACCGTAGCGCCTGGCAGGTATATTTACCGACAATGACCATCCTTCCATGCTCTTTTTCATGTTTAAGCAAGAGCCAGAGAGTAATACAATTAAATATCCGTGAAAGTGCAATGATAGAGCTTTCCAATGAGGTCTCAATCATCCCTGTGTGATATCTGGTTATCTGGCAACGGTCGTGCAATTGAAGGGCAATTTCGATTTATTATTGGCAATTTTGTGGTTTTTCGTGTGTAATGGAGGGTTTGTGAGAGCGCGAGGTCTGTGTGGGGTCTCAGTGTAGGCCGCGGCGTCGTGGCGAGCAGTTCGAGTCAGCCTATCATCTCTCCAACGCCCGGTCTCTCTCATTGTTTCTAATAGCCTCAAAATGGCCAATTTTCTCTCTCCCGTCGTTTGACGGTCACTGCGAATTGAGGATTAAGAGTCTCCACCAAGTATTTGTTTTGACCATCTTAGTACAGCCATACCTTGCCGTGGGAGACAAAAGGTTAGGCCAATTGTGATACATTATACCTTATATAATCCTAGAGTCCATGCACAATAAGTAGGCAAACAATCGTGACCTCTATCCTCTGTAACTCAAGAAGGGCTAGAGCAAATGGGCTGTAAATGTGCAAACCTCTTTCCTGACTGTCTTTTCCTAAATGGCAGAAACATTAGCTCGTTTACTCTTGTCCATTTTGAGTTATAAGAGGTCGGGGGTCGGGATTACTGGCCTAACTATAATGAACAGGGTTTAGAGATTCATTTAAAATTAAGTATAATCGATACATAATAGTATTAGTTTGTCAATAGGAAAATATGAGCATTCAAATGAAAAGGTTAACTGTGCTGCTGAACAATTTAATTCCAAATTACATTTTAGAACGCAAACCAAAATATTAAAGTAAGATTATAATAAGATATAATTGTATCATAAGCATCGATGTTTTGTGTAAATTTCGGTAGTTACAGTACATATATAAATATGTACTTCGCCAGTACGATTCTTATTGTAGCTTCAGATTTTGAGAAAAGTAAACAAATACGCCTGACTGATACAGCTATTATTGAAGAGAGATTATCCTATACCTTGTTCCAAATAAGTAGGCCAACACTCTTGAACATTAACCTCTACAACTTACAAACGAAGAAATCGAGCTAATATTTCTACCATTGGGGTAGGGTCAGCCAGGGAATAGGTGTGGAAATTAACAACCCAATTGCCCTGGCCATTTCTCACTTATAGAAGTTAAGGTTCACGATTTCTGGTCTACCTATTTGGAACAGGGTATAGCATGATATGTTCCCTAGACAGTGGTAGCTCTCCTTTAATGTCTCCCTCCCTAGCCGCTGATTTTTCATTCCTGCCTCTCTCTCCTGATTGGGACCATTTTTAGAAAGGGGACTCTGTTTAATATACTCCGCCACAAACGATTTGGTCCCATATATGAATGTTGGCCCTCTGCACAGGTCTTGCAATTATGTTACTCTCTCTCTCTCTCTCTCTCTCTCTCTCCACATTCCTCTGTACACACCTCCCACCCTTCACCTAACTCTCCCTCATATCGTGCCTCATCTCCCACCACCCTCACGTAACTCTCACCTCACCCACCTCCCACCCTTCACCTTACTCTCCCTCATATCGTGCCTGACCTCCCACCACCCTCACGTAACTCTCACCTCACCCACCTCCCACCCTTCACATTACTCTCCCTCATATCGTGCCTCACCTCCCACCACCCTCACGTAACTCTCACCTCACCCACCTCCCACCCTTCACCTAACTCTCCCTCATATCGTGCCACACCTCCCACCACCCTCACGTAACTCTCACCTCACCCACCTTCCACCCTTCACATAACTCTCCCTCATATCGTGCCACACCTCCCACCACCCTCACGTAACTCTCACCTCACCCACCTCCCACCCTTCACCTTACTCTCCCTCATATCGTGCCTCACCTCCCACCACCCTCACGTAACTCTCACCTCACCCATCTCCCACCCTTCACCTTACTCTCCCTCATATCGTGCCTCACCTGCCACCACCCTCACGTAACTCTCACCTCACCCACCTCCCACCCATCACCTTACTCTCCCTCATATCGTGCCACACCTCACGTAACTCTCACCTCACCCACCTCCCACCCTTCACCTTACTCTCCCTCATATCGTGCCACACCTCCCACCACCCTCACGTAACTGTAACCTCACCCACCTCCCACCCTTCACCTTACTCTCCCTCATATCGTGCCTCACCTCCCACCACCCTCACATAAATCTCACCTCACCCACCTCCCACCCTTCACCTAACTCTCCCTCATATCGTGCCACACCTCCCACCACCCACACCCACCTCCCACCCTTCACCTTACTCTCCCTCATATCGTGCCTCACCTCCCACCACCCTCACGTAACTCTCACCTCACCCACCTCCCACCCTTCACCTTACTCTCCCTCATATCGTGCCTCACCTCCCACCACCCTCACGTAACTCTCACCTCACCCACCTCCCACCCTTCACCTAACTCTCCCTCATATCGTGCCACACCTCCCACTACCCTCACGTAACTCTCACCTCACCCACCTCCCACCCTTCACCTTACTCTCCCTCATATCTCATACCTCATGCTTCCCAGTACCCTGGAAAGAAGCAAACATCCATCCAGTTCCTAAAAAAGGTGCCTCTTCAGATCCATCAAACTACAGACCAATAGCTATAACTTCCACTCTTGGCAAAGTTTTTGAAATTATATTAAATAATCACATAATTAAGCATCTGGAGAATAATAAATTAATCAGTGATAGGCAATATGGTTTTAGACGATGTCGATCAACTGCAGACATTCTTTGCCTTCTTACGCATCAAATCAACCAAGCTACAGACCAACATGGTGAAACACATACAATAGCACTGGATATATCAAAGGCATTTGATAGAGTCTGGCATCAATCCTTATTGTCGAAGATGTCACACTACGGCCTTGCATCATTAGTTCCATAGTTCCACTAATTTCTTCTTATCTTCATAACAGAAAAATACGTGTAATGGTAGATGGCCTTTATTCTCAATTTCACTCAATAAATGCTGGTGTTCCCCAGGGATCAGTTTTGGCCCCAACTCTGTTCCTCATTCATATCAATGATCTCATATCTACCACTCATAATCCAATACATTCCTACGCAGATGACTCAACACTCCACAGTTCCTTCACATTTACCAATTCTTTCACCCAACCCGATCTTATAAATTCAAAAATAAACACTGCAATTTCTCTGAACCAGGACCTTTCTAGAATTAATGAATGGGGACAAGAGAATCTAGTTTCCTTTAATGCACAGAAAACCAAGTACATTCAATTTTCTAAACCGACAGAATCTCACTGACTCCCATATATTTTTTAATGATGTAAATATTCCCACTTCCCCTAGTATTGACATTCTCGGTGTAAACATTAACTACTAACTTGAGCTGGACACATTATGTTAGAAGCATTGCTAAGAATGCCTCTAAAAAACTGGGACTCCTGTACAGAGTTCGAGAATTCTTCACTGACGAGCAGTTGGCCGTAATATATAAAAGTCATGTGCGCTCTCAGATGGATTACTGTTCACCTCTGTGGGGTGGAAGTGGAGTGGTTGCATTGAGGCAGTTGGACAAAATTCAAAATAAAGCTATTAGATTAATCAATAACCCTGCAATCACACAGGACCTTCCTACATTAGCCATACGAAGAAACGTTGCATCCCTTGCATTATTCTACAGATATTTTCACAGCAATTGTTCCGAGGAACTTGCTTCAATTGTGCCGCCTCTCCACATCTTTCCCCGTAGAACTAGGGCAGCTGAGAGCGCCCATGAATTTACACTTTCTCCTCCACAATGCAGAACTTCTGCTTATCAGAATTAATTTATCCCCAGAGCTACTACTCTTTGGAATTCACTTCCCTCGAATTGCTTTCCACAAACTTACAATCAACAAATGTTTAAATCCAGTTGTTACAAACATTTTATGAATGGAGGATGCCTTTAGGCACATGGACCTTTTTGTTTTATCTGTGTTTTTCCTTCCTCCATTCATTGTCTCTTAAAAAAAAAAAAAAAAAAAAAAAATATCGTGCCTCACCTCCCACCACCCTCACATAACTCTCACCTCACCCACCTCCCACCCTTCACCTATCTCTCCCTCATATCGTGCCACACCTCCCACCACCCTCACCCACCTCCCACCCTTCACCTTACTCTCCCTCATATCGTGCCTCACCTCCCACCACCCTCACGTAACTCTCATCTCACCAACCTCCCACTCTTTACATTACTCTCCCTCATATCGTGCCTCACCTCCCACCACCCTCACGTAACTCTCACCTCACCCACCTCCCACTCTTTACATTACTCTCCCTCATATCGTGCCTCACCTCCCACTACCCTCACGTAATTCTCACCTCACCCAGCTCCCACTCTTTACATTACTCCCCCTCATATCGTGCCTCACCTCCCACTACCCTCACCTCAACCAACTCCCAACCTTTACAGTACTCCCCTTCATATCGTGCCTCACCACCCACTACCCTCACGTAACTCTCACCTCACCAACCTCCCACTCTTTACATTACTCCCCCTCATATCGTGCCGCACCTCCCACTACCCTCACGTAACTCTCACCTCACCCACCTCCCACTCTTTACATTACTCCCCCTCATATCGTGCCGCACCTCCCACTACCCTCACGTAACTCTCACCTCACCCACCTCCCACTCTTTACATTACTCCCCCTCATATCGTGCCGCACCTCCCACTACCCTCACCTCTCCCACCTCCCACCCTTTACAGTACTCCCCCTCATATCGTGCCGCACCTCCCACTACCCTCACGTAACTCTCACCTCACCCACCTCCCACCCTTTACAATACTCCCCCTCATATCGTACCGCACCTCCCGCCACCCTCACTTTACTCATCGACCCAACCATCTTATTGCGTGCCTTCCCCGACGTAGGAGTGAATTTATGTGCTTCATGATTCATTCTTTGGAAAATCGTAATAAAGTTTCACCACGCCACCACAGGCAGTGCATTGTACCCTGTGGCGCTAAATCTAAGGGTGGGAGGAAACGCAGTAGAAGGGGAGGGCAAACCACACACACACACACACAAACACACCTTTCCTACATAATTACACCGTTCAATAGGCGCTTTCACACCAGTCGCATGTCTGATATTGTGAGTCCGATTGGATTAACCCGTTCAGTACTAGTGCCGTCCTTTTAACTTGATTCTGGCTAATATTACGCGATTGTATTCAGTTTACAACGGGTCTTCAGCAATTAACAGGCTTCGAACTATCTCATTTAACCCTTTCTACTACCACCAACCCTTCTTAAAATTACACAAAATCGTCTGAATATAGCTACAGTAAAATTAAAAAGATGCCGCCGGTACAGAAGGGGTTAATTGGTGGCCTGCTATGGACCATTTTCGGTCAATCCATAAATTTTGCCATAGCTCATCAGTATTATTTAAAATTGTTGCAGTTTCTAACTGTTGATCTTGGAAGGCGTTGTTGGGCAAATGTACAAATATGAAGCAACTCATAAACCAACTGTGCCTAATTTCAAGTACCTAATATAACGACTCTAAGATAACATCCTTATATGTGAAGATGCCTATTATAAGTACTAACACTAAGTGAAACAAACTTATATTATATTTATAATTAAGGTTTAGCTCTGGCAAAACCCAGGTTCGAAACCCGGTAGGACCACATGCTTTCATTTATTTCAGTGGTCGATGTTGGGTGTTGGGAGTGAAATATATAAATTAGATTCAATGCACAATCACATTTATTGAATGATCAATACTGCAGTCACTTGAATTATAACATACTTTATATGACTGACCATGAGTTGTCCAAAAAAACAGACTTGTCTGAAATGAATATTCTATTGCAATAAAACCCTTAAATTATGGGACAGAACATGTGAAATGTTACTGGTCCACTCTCCACTGCTATCACAGTATATTGGATCGATAGAAGAGCATTTGGTATTATTTTGTGTTGGTGACAGCACATTAAATTATATATACAAGTTTTGTTTTTCTAATTTACCTTTGTTTAGGGTCTGCGTCAATACAAATCACTGATATCACATGGTTCTGGTATTTAATAACTATTTATTGCTATGCTATATGAGTCTTCAAACTTGTGTTGAAGTGTTATAGTAATTATAATGTAAAACTTGCAAAATAAAAAACCAAAACTGGGACAGCACAAGATAAACGCAAAGGAACTAATCATTATCCCCTGGGGATAAGGGGGCTTCCATCTTATGGTGGAGGAAAAAGAGAATATGCTCCACGCGTCCTACTGCGTGTGTGTCGTACAAGGCGACTAATAGGGGGAATGGGGGTAGATTGTAGGCACCAATCGAACAGGGTTATACCCAGGAGAGGCTGTGGGCATTTGATAAGGAATCGCTGGAACTCCTGTTTCATTTGCTTGGCCTCTCTTACTGATTCCCTTTGTGCTTCACTACACTGACAGTAGTCCAGCATGCTCTCACAAACCCCTCCTCCTCCAATCTACTTCACTACACTTTACATGCACACCACACTACCTCCTTCATAATTATTAAAAACAAAAAATAATTATGAACACAGGCCGAGCCTCGGAGTCTCCAAGGGGGGGGGGGGGGAAGGGGGGGGCATAAATACCCCCACACATGCCCGACCTTCCCCTAACGACCACTCAAAAGACTCCGGACCACGGCCTGTCACTCTAACTATCAACTTCTGCAATATTCGCGGCCTTTCCTCTAATTTTCACTCTATCGAACACCATCTCTCCTCCTCCAAACCTGATCTTATTTTCCTCACCGAAACTCAGGTGTCTGAAGCAACTGCCAGCAGCCCCTTCTCTGTATCCTCCTACTTTCTCTATCCTAGTTTAAAAGCCAAAGGCAGATGTTGTGCATACGTGCCCAACAAACTCACTTGCTCTCGTGTTCCCGATTTCGACTCCTCTGAATTCTCAACTTTATGGCTCAAACTATCCTGTCATTCTCATATTAAATATTTCTGTGCTGTCTATCTTTCCCCTAACTCTACCGACTTTCCCAAATTCTTCGACTATCTAAATTCTAAAGTGGAACACATTCTATCTAGCTCTCCCTTCTCTGAAATCTCCATCTTAGGAGATTTCAACGTTCACCACCGCCAATGGCTTTCCTCTCACTCTACTGACCCACCTGGTGAACAAGCCTACGTCTTTTCTATCATAAATGACCTAGAGCAACTGGTCCAGCAACCAACCCATATCCCGGATCGCTTCGGAGATCGGCCCAACATTCTTGAATTATTTCTGACTTCTAACCCTTCTTCTTTTACTGTCAATCTGTTCTCTCCTTTGGGCTCCTCCGACCATAAACTTATCTCCGTAACCTGTCCTACCTCTTCAGTACGGCCATCCGATCCTCGCAGCTGGCGGCGCTTGTGGCACTTTGGCGCTGCCGACTGGGAGGCTCTCCGACAGTACTTCTTTGATTTCCCATGGAATGACTTCTGCTTCCGTGGCAGAGGACCCTCGGAGAGTGCTGACCGCATTACCGAGGTAATCCTCTCAGGCATGGATGCGTACATTCCATTTTCTTTCTCTCAGTCTAATGCAAAAAAATCTTGGTTTACTCACGCTTGTTCTACTGCTATCCGCAACAAGGAGGAAGCATTCAAACGGTACCGACACCTTAAAACTCAAGAATCTCATTCTTCTTATGTTTCTGCCCGGAATCAATCCAAATCTGTTAGTCGACTTGCCAAGCACTCTTTCATCAAAAATAAATGCACAGAACTATCCAACTCTAGCTCTTTCCAAGCTTTTTACCATCTAGCCAAAAACCTCTCCAACAACTTTTCTTCCTCGTCTTTCCCTCCCCTTTTCCACTCTGATGACACAACCATCACTTCTTCCCCTGACAAAGCTGAACTCTTTGCTCAAACTTTTGAAAGAAACTCTACCTTGGATGATTCCGGTGCTATTCCTCCCTCTCCACCCCCCTCTCTCCTACTTATGCCTAATATCCTAATCTCTTCTAAAGATGTACTTTCTACCCTCTCTGGGCTTAATACTAAGAAGGCGTACGGTCCGGACGGTGTTCCTCCTGTTGTACTTAAAAACTGTAATTCCGTGCTGACCCCCTGCCTAGGCAAACTCTTTCATCTGTCTCTCGTCGTCTAACGTCTTTCCTTCTTGCTGGAAGTTTACTCTCATTCAACCTGTCCCAAAGAAGGGTCACCGCTCTCAACCCTCCAACTATCGTCCAATTGCTCTCATCTCTTGTATCTCTAAAGTTTTTGAAACTATTCTTGCTTCCAAATTTCTTAAGTATTTCTCTTCTCATAAACTGCTCCCAGATCACCAGAAAGGCTTTCTTAAGGGTCGCTCTACTGGTGATCTTCTTTCATATCTTACTAACTCTTGGTCATCCAATTTTCGGGACTTCGGTGAGACTTTCTCTGTTGCACTAAACATATCGAAGGCCATCGATAGAGTCTGGCACAAATCTTTAATTTACAAACTGCCCTCCTTCGTTTTCTGTCCCTCCATCTGTGCCTTTGTCTCTAATTTCCTTTCCGGCCATTCCATAGCTGCGGTTGTGGACAGCCATCGCTCATTTCCTCATCCTATCAACTCCGGTGTTCCTCAGGGTTCTGTCCTATCTCCTTGTCTCTTTCTAATTTTTATAAATGATCTTCTCAACTGTACATCCAGTCCCATCCATTCATATGCAGACGACTCTACTTTACACTACTCAATTAGTTTTCCAGAACGCCCCAGCCAGCAATCCCTCAAAAGTAAACTTAATGAAGCCATAAAATGTTTATCTTCTGATCTAGCTACTATTTCCAATTGGGGTAGAGAAAACCTTGTGGCATTTAATGCTTCCAAAACTCAACTTATCCATCTTACTACCCGTCAGGAACCTCCAGAAGACTATCCCTTATTCTTCAACAATACAAAAATCAACCCTTCATCTTCCCTCAATGTTGTCAGTGTCTCTTTTTCCTTTGCTCTCACTTGGAAGGACCATATTACCAGTCTCGCTAAGGCAGCCTCCCAGAAGCTGGGTGTGCTCAAGGGGTTCTTTACCCCTGCGCAGCTTCTTGCTCTGTACAGGGGCACAGTGCGTCCTTGTATTGAGTACTGTTCACATGTGTGTGGAGGATCCTCTCACACCGCACTCCTAGATAAAGTAGAAAGAAAAGCCTTTTGTATCATTAACTCCCGTCCACTCACCAACTCTCCGCAATCTCTCTCTCTTCGCCGCATTGTTGCATCTCTCTCGCTATTCTATCGCTACTACAATAATCAGTGTTCCTCGGAGCTTTCCCAGTGTATACCACCTCCTTTATGTAGGGTATGTAGTACCAGCCTTGCAACACAATCCCACCCCTACTCTGTGCAACTCTCCAACCCAAGAGTGAAACATTATTCTCAGACTTTCTTCTATTCAACTGCTGAGCTCTGGAACTCTCTCCCAGAATCAGTCTTTCCCTCTTCCTATGACTTAAATTGCTTCAAACTCTGTGTGTCTAGGCATTTTAGCTTGAATGACCCTTGATTTTGGTCCTGTCACTCTTTCAACTCTGAGGGAGGCACACGCTGCAGGCAGTTCTGCCTTTTGTCTCCCTCATTCACATAGAAGAAAAAAAAATGGAAATAACGCCTAATAAAATCAAATTTGAAATAATAGAACACATCCACCACATAGGGTGTACATCACTACATGCGCAAGTTAATTTATTTCCCAAGCAAACTAATCGCACACATAACAATGCACTATCGTCATGTTCAATGAATTAGTCAGTTTGGGTAGTACGGGACGTTGTGGTAAATTTGACTACATTCTGTGTGAATATAGAAACTACAATTTGTATCAAATTTTATAATAAGGTAATTTTCAATTTGACAAGATATCGACAATAATGCAAAAAACATACAGCACTCACTAACGATAGTGCTATCGGGTAGGTACCTGTAAGCATAGCATGCCTTAAGTGACTCCTAATAATTACTACCCTACAAAATTAATAACCTACATTTATTGTACAAATAATCTAAGCACCTCGAGCACCTCCTGGCCTCCCAAGAGTGGCCAATACATCCCGAAGACTATTAGGTACACATAGTACTCCAAACAATCCCTCCCCAATCTTGTTTGCAAATATCCAAGGCCTAAAAAATAGAACCACGAACAAAGTACCATTTATTAGGGGCCTGCTAGAAGAAGGAAACGCTATATTTGCGGCTCTCACAGAAACTCACATTAAAGATCAGGAAGATAGTGAGGTATGGATTCCTGGTTACAACCTACATAGGGCGGACAGAACGCATAGATCACATGGAGGTGTAGCCTTGTACATACATGACTCACTGATATGTACTGAATTCCTAAATAACAGTAATGAAGTGGTGGAAATACTTGGAGTTAAAATAGAATCCCTAAATTTAGCAGTTATTGTTACATACAGGCCTCCAGACTCATCCCGAGAAGAATTCAAAACCCAGCTCAACAAAATAAAATCAGAAGTGGAAACCCTGGGGAACCTAACACCAAATATTATATGGCTAGGAGACTTTAACCTACCAAACATTAAATGGAGACAACTAGAAAACCAGTTAGTGGCAAATAACACCGGAGAAGCAAATACTAATACGAGAGAGCTTTATGAACTTTGTGATTTTTTTAGTCTTACCCAACATATTGCTGAACCCACACGGGAAAACAATATCTTAGACCTGGTCTTCACTAACAACGACTCTCTAGTACACAGCATTAACATATCGGACACAACATACTCAGATCATAAATTAATTGAGATCAAAACAACCTTAGAAAGTGGACAGACAACCTCAGAATCGAGTACAAAAACCGGCCCCTTCAGTAAATTTAACTTCAATAACAAAAACATTAGGTGGGAAGAGGTAAATCAAGAAATGGAGGAAATAGACTGGGAAGATTTAATGGATAACCTGACACCAGCAGAATGTCTAGCCTTAATAACAGAAACCATGACCCAAATCTGTAGCCACCATATACCTGCAAGACAAACAAAACGAAGAAGCAAACAAGATCGGGAAAGGAGGAGGCTGTACAGAAGAAGAAAATTACTCACACAAAGACGCACACATCAAAATATACAGGATAGACAAAAGGTCGAAATAGATAGAGAAATTGTGGAAATTGAACAAAGGCTAAGAATATCATATGAACTACAACATATGGAAGAGGAGAGGAAAGCTATTGCAGGTATAAAGGAAAATTCCAAATACTTCTTTTCATACGCCAAACAAAAGGCTAAAACAACATCAAACATCGGCCCACTGAGCAAAGGGGACGGCTCTTTCACAGGGGACAAAAAGGAAATGAGCGAACTCTTAAGCAGGCAGTATGAAACGGCATTCAGTGAGCCTGATGAAACAAAAGTCATCAGAGACCAAAATATATTTTTCATGGAAATCTCCCCCACGGAAACCCCTCAGATGCTGGATATTAATTTCGGTCCAAAAGACATAGAAGAGGCCATTTCCAACATGCCATCCCACTCGGCACCAGGCCCGGACTCTTGGAATTCGATCCTAATGAAAAAATGTAAGGAAAACCTCTCAAAACCCCTGGCTATAATGTGGAGAAGGAGTCTAGACACTGATGACATACCAGATAGCTTGAAAAACGCAATAATTGCCCCACTGCATAAAGGAGGGAGTAAAGCACTACCAAAAAACTACCGCCCGGTAGCTCTAACCTCTCACATCATTAAAGTTTTCGAGCGAGTCCTGCGAAGCAAAATTTCAACATTCATGGAGACAAATGAACTACACCGGTCAACATGGGTTCAGAGCGGGAAGATCATGTCTCTCACAACTTTTGGAACACTATGACAAAATTCTTAAAGCGCTAGAAGAAAAGAAAAACGTGGATGTCATTTACACCGATTTTGCTAAGGCATTTGATAAATGTGACCATGGTATAATAGCCCACAAACTGAAAGTAAAAAGTATAACTGGGAAAATCGGACGGTGGATATACAATTTCCTCGTAAACCGAAAACAATCGGTAGCAGTAAACCAAGTCACTTCTGAGCCTTCGGATGTCAAAAGCTCAGTGCCCCAAGGAACAGTGCTAGCGCCCCTTCTGTTCCTCATACTAATTTGCGACATAGATACCAACACCAGACACAGTACGGTGTCGTCTTTTGCTGATGACACAAAATTAAGCAAGATAGTAAACACACAAGAGGACACGGGCCGACTGCAGGAAGACATGAATGTAGTGTTCCAGTGGACCAGGGAAAACAACATGCAATTCAATGAGGAAAAATTCCAATTAATACGGTACGGAGATAATAATGGTGTTAAAGAAATTACAAATTACTTAACAGAGTCTAACCACATAATACAACGGAAAGACAGTGTGAAAGACCTTGGGGTATTAATGTCTGAAAATATGGGTTTCAAAGTACATAACCAGCCGCCACGGCTGCGAAACGTCTAACGGGTTGGATTCTGCATACTTTTAAAACACGCGGTGAATTGCCTATGATAACGCTCTTCAAATCTCTAGTGCTACCGCGGCTTGAATACTGTAGCGTATTAACATCCCCATACAAAGCAGGTGAAATAAATGACGTAGAGAGTGTACAAAGAAATCTCACTTCGCATATAAGTTCGATAAAACATCTACACTATTGGGAGCGTTTAAGAGCACTGAATCTGTACTCACTGGAACGTAGAAGAGAACGTTACCTAATAATATACACGTGGAAAATCGCAGAGGGTTTAGTACCAAACCTACATACTCCGATAGTCATGAAATTCAGTGATAGGAGAGGCTGGGAATGCGAAATCCCCCGGATGAATAACAGGGGTGCTATGGGCTCTCTGCGAGAGGGCTGGTTATCACACAGAGGCCCACGTCTCTTCAACAAACTCCCACGGCGAGTAAGAGACATGAGGGACATCTCGTTAGACAACTTCAAGAGAGCCCTAGATGTCGAACTGCAAAAAGTGCCAGACGAGCCCATCCTCGCAAGGGAGTGAGCTGTCGCTTCAAACAGTCTACTGCGCCAAATCACCACCCATAACGAGGGGCGTCGCGCTCCTTGGTGCCGCTAGAGGGCGAACACATCCAAAGAAGAAGAAGAAGAAAGATATCGCAAAAGCGAGCAATTGATACTATCGACAATGAATAGCTACAATATAATAAATAAAAATAATAATAAAAATAAAAATAAAGACAAATAATTGCAAAATATGAAGAAGCAATAACAGATTATAACAAAGAGTACTTTTTAAACAAGAATAATTAATTATTAAATTCAATAACAATAGAAACAAATTGAAAAAAAATAAAAAAATATTATATATATACAGTATATATATATATATAAACAAATAATACATACAGACAAAAAGTAAGCAGAGGTTATACAAGGAACTTCAAGTTAAAAATGCTTGATTAAAATTATTTATGTCAAATTTTAGAATACAGTCACAATACTTGACCTAAAAAAGATTAAATTTATGTAAAAATTTACTTGCCTCAAAACCTCTGTCTAATAAGAGTCTGTATAGTAACCTAGCTCTAGACCAAAAGTCATCACTTTGGTGCAAATTTTACAAAATCTTATCAGCTGGGAATAAAAACAATTGTAAGTTATATTGTTATCGATATTACTAGTAGAGAAATGAAATTGTATTACGTTAAAATTAAAATCGTCAACTTTGTGCTATATTTTAAGTTTGCACTGTTCATTAACAATCTGTATATTTATGTCAAGAACATTTTCAACTTAATCATTTATGTTACCTTGTGTGAGGGGGATGGAATTTGAATACATTAGTTTAGCGATTTGATTAAAATTTAACATATTGCCAACAAGAATATCGTCAATATATCTACTATTTTTACTTAACAATTTAGCAAGTGCTATTTTTTCTGGGAGTTTATCTTTCTTACTACTATCAACTAAGTCTTTCATAAATTTAAATTCTAAAGCAAGCAAGAATAAATCTGCAATTAAAGGGCTAGCATTTCCACCCATAGGAATTCCTAATATTTGTTTGAAAATGTAGGGCCCGAATTTAACATAAGTATTGAAAAGGAGGAATTTAAGGGCATTTTTAAGTTTAGTTCTATTAAAATGTAATGAACTTTTGGGATTAAAGCTAAGTGATGCATAATTAAAATATGAATAAACATTTATGTAAAAATTCTTATTCTTAACAAATCTGTCAAAGTGCAAATCTATAATAAAGCAAAGTTCAGAAAATACTAAATCTATACAAAGTTGAACAGTCGAAGCTATGTACTGAGGTCACTTTCGGCATGGTATTCTATCTATCTATTGCCTGACGCCGTGATCCCCGGAGGGGTGGCCACGAACGAACCGCCCCCA
Source organism: Paralithodes platypus (assembly GCA_032716605.1). Classification (NCBI taxonomy): domain Eukaryota; kingdom Metazoa; phylum Arthropoda; class Malacostraca; order Decapoda; family Lithodidae; genus Paralithodes; species Paralithodes platypus. The sequence continues at coordinate 38,942,726 of CM064512.1, forward strand.
TGCACCTCTGTCCCCAGTCAGTCGACGCCCCTCCCTCCAACCAGCACCGCCCTCGTTCATGTACTTCCTCACTCCATCCTTCCACCTCATATTCGGTCTACCTCTCCCTCTCTGTCCCTCCACCTCGCTCTCGTACACCCTCTTAGTCATTCTCTCGCTTTCCATACATTCCATATGGCCGAACCATCTCAAGTTGTTCCTTTTCACACTTTCCAGCACATCTACCTCCACACCACACCTCCTTCTTACTTCCTCATTAGTCTGTCTATCCCTCCATGTAACTCCGCACGCACTCCTTAAGTAATTAATTTCCACTGCTCTCACTCTGAGTCTCTCAACCAACGTCCATGCTTCGCTTCCGTAAGTCAGTGTCGGGATTACCACACTGTCATGCAAGGACTTCTTCACTTCCATACTGACCACCCTATTTCTTGTTACTGCTTTTAGCATTCCTACAACCCTCTTCCCCTGTTGTACCCTCTCCCGCACTTCTTCATCCATAGTCCCATCTTTACTCAACACACTGCCCAGATACTTAAAAGAGTTGACGATCTCCATAGCCTGACCGTTCAGCTTCATCTCACACTCTGTGACTTCACCCCTTTCGAAGACCATAACCTTGCTCTTCCCCTTATTTACCTTCAAATTCCGTTTTTCGCACACTGTTCCAAACTCATTTACCAGACCCTGCAACTCCCATTCATTATCACTCATCAGAACTGTATCATCTGCAAACAGCAGTATAGGTAGCTTCCACTCAATTCCCTCCCTTTTCAGCGATACACCAACATCCACTGCTCTTGATAGTATTTCTTTCATGACTCCATCCATATATACAGTAAACAACCACGGGGACATTAAGCTGATTAATAACTTCTAATGAATTGGTTATCAACTCTGCGTAAGCAGAGTTTGGTATTGCCCCCCGTATAGTGGGTACCACCAGAAAAAAATGTCTGTCGTCGTTGTCGTCGTCATCGTCCGTCTGTCCCGAAACTCCTCCTAGACCGTTGGACATATTTTCACCAAATTTTACATGAACATTTTTGGGTGAATGCGAACGTCAGTCAAATTTTGTTTTTGAATTTGTGCAATAGTTATGATTTTATATCCAAAATATGGTTTTACCCCCCATTTCCCTCCAGAACCCCCCCCCCCCCCCCCCCCTCTGCAATGATGGCGTTCTGTGTGTGTGTGCCCTGTAGGGGCTCACACACAGAACGCCTTCATTCTTGGGGCGAAAACATCTCGCCCAGAATTTGTTAGGTTAAGTTAGTTTAGTTGACATTAGAAGTGATGGTAGTAATAGTGGGGATGGTAATTGTAGTGATAATGGTGATAATAGTAGTGATGATGGTAATTGTAGTGATAATGGTGATAATAGTAATGATGATGGTTGTAGTTGTAGTGATGATGACTGCAGTGATGATGATGGTAGTGATGATGGTGATATTAGTAGATATAATAGTGACAGTACTAGTAGTGGTGATGATGGTCATAATAGTAGTGATGATTGTGACGTTAACCACTCCGTTAGAACCGGATGGCTTGTCCTACGATGACTCACTAGGATTGCCAGGGCAGTGGATGTGGCTACAGTTGATGTATTATTGTGTGCTTTATTTTATATGAAAGTTTGTGTCATGGGCAGTCCAGAAAGGCTCTTTGTTTTCGCCCATGTCAAGGCTTTATATATTTAATTGCAAAGTATATGTTTTATCATTAAGTAGTAATGATAGGATTTGAGAGAGAGAGAGAGAGAGTAGAACAGAGTGAGAGGAGGCGCGCAGTGTTTTTTGCCATGCTCTATGACGTCATGGCTGGCTGGCCTCTTGGGGATTGGTTGGAGGAGTTTTTTACCATGCTTGGTGACGTCATGGTTGGTTGGCCTCTTTGGGATTGGCTGGAGGTCTTGTTACCGCTTTGCTTACGCGGTGAGAGCTAGTGCTAGTATATATACAGCTCTCTTGCCACTCTCTCCCTCAGATCTGGTTTCTAGAATGCATCCCTCTTATCCCTTTGATATCTGTTCTCCTCCCTGCACCTGAGAACCTTTTCCTCTGCCTATCTCTCTCATTTTCCTTATCTTTCACCACCTTTTATTAATATTATACCCCCTCTGGTTAGCTCTGCATAATCAGCTTTATGCTGGCCAGTTGTATTGTGCGTTAAGGTCTTATATAACCCTTGTATGTTTAGTTGTTAAGATAAGTTGATCACGAAGCATTGGTTGGCATTCACATTGTTCAGTACCGCTTCCTATAATTATTAGTGTTCTGCTAGATTAGATAATGCTAGACTAGGAGTCTGATATTATAAGGTATTGTTTCCAATGGGTGCTGGCTTTAGTTAAAAGCTGCATGACATACCTGAGAACTGGAGTTGATTGGGTAAATTCTAGTCTGTGTGCCATTGAGAGTGGAGCATGCACGAATGAGGGCTTTTTGCCTATACCATTCTGCACTGTTCTAAGCTCGGTTGTTTGTCTTTGAGGTACGCCAGGAGAACGCTTGATACTTCGGTATTAAGGTTTCTCAAGAGAGCTACCCTTCACTATAACGTAATATTTGACGCACAGACTTGAGATTTGCACTAGGCTATGTGGCATGCCATGCGCACCAGTATCTCGTATCATTGACTCTAGCTAGACTTTATCAGTCATAGTAGACATTAAGTATATTAAACCAATTACTCTTATTATGCATACCCGTTTATGACTACACAAGCATTTCGCAGCCTAGTTTGATGTATTGAGACACAAACGATTTAGGCTCTTTTTGTTGATAGGAATACTGCATTGTCGTGGCGATTATTATTATTGTTGTAGCGTTTAGGATATTCTTGGCTCCGACTGCATTATATATCCTGCCTTTTTGTGTGCATAGCCTGCACGAGCATTGTTCCGCTGCCTGACTTTTTGGGTTCCATTTCCGATTCGAGCATCTTGATAGCATCTAACATTTAAAGAAGATTCCTTGTTGGTGTTGAAGGACTTTAGTGCACTTTCTTTCATGCAGGAGTGCCTGACATTTATTGATTAAAGTAACATAAGCTGTAACTTCTCTTACCACCTTACTTTGCATACCATAACCACGCACCTTCGGTTATAGGTAGTAATAGGCTGTTTTCACATAACATTAAGCCTAGAGTAGACGCACATTTATTGAGAGTTTGATAACCTATTATTGCATATAGAACTCTGGAGAGTATTTGTGTTCTTTGTTCACTGGGAATATACATCAGAGGTTGGATCTAGCGCTTTCCGTTGTAGCATTTATGCCATTACTAGTCCAATAAATAAGAGCCCTGATATATTTAAACCTCAGTCATAACATGATGGTGACAAGCAATGATGATGATAGTTGTAGTGATAATGATGACAGTAGTGATGATGGTGACAGTATTAGTGATCATGGTGAGTAGTAGTGATTATGGTGAAAGTTGTAGTGATGATGAGAGTAGTAGTGATGATGAGAGTAGTAATGATGATGGTAAGAGTAGTAGTGATGACTAAAATAGTAGTAGTGCTGATGATAGTAATGGTGATAGTGACTAGTAGTGATGATGGGGACCCATCGCAGAGTTGGGTATGCCGTTTTGATTTTGGGAAAACGGCACGTCTACTTTATTAATATTATGCTATACGAGTTTTCAAACTTGTGTTGAAGTGTTATAGTAACTGAGATGACGGGGTTGCAAACCAGGGGCAAAGCAATCCCGGTAGACACCCTGACAATGTGGGAAGAAGAGCAGCCTACCAGAGCCAAAATAGCTGCAGTGAAGGAGACCAAGAAGACAAGGAGGAAGCTTTATCAGGAAAGGGAGAGAGAAAACACAAGATTACCAGTTTCCCATGCTTTAACACCTGCCACAATAGAACAGTCTACCAAATTAACCAGGCCTACCCCTGCTCTAATCCCTGCGAATATGGGACAGTCTGCCCTCCAAAGGAGTTCGAGTCCTGGCCAATCACAAGGATACCTGCCCAGCCAATGGCAGAGCCGGAGACAAACAGCTAAGGAGAATACCCAGCCCCAGCCAGATTTGCAATACAGTGAGGAATACTTTATGCAAATACCTCACCAAGACCCAGTGCAATACCTTCACAGATGGGAACCCCAGAACCACCTCTAGAGTACCTCACAGGAAGAATGGAGATAGTAGAAACAGAGTGATCAGAAACAAAAGCATGGCCTGCAAACTAGAAAAAGACAGAAATTGTGATTAAGAGAAAAACATTTATCATGCAGCCATGCAACCCTTTTAAATAAAGAGGGTAATAATGAGAGATAGAGAATCTCCTTGTGTTTGTATAAATAGGTTAAGTATATTTTTTAGAGAATTGCCTTCACAATAATGAAAAGAATAATATCCACATGTCCCTACTATATTGAAACAGAGCAAATTGAGTTCTAAATATAACCCGAATATAGTCTGACTGAAATTGAGGGAATGTATGCAAATACGATTGCTACCTTCCACTGGTCAAGCTGGTTGTGGGTGGAAATTGCGTTGAAGACTCAGCTATAGGACGCGATATTCCATATAATAAAATCTAAGGTGGAGAGAACGAGAGTGTGTAGAGGAGCCAGGAACAAACTTCCCCAGTGCCCGTAAGAGAAGCAGTTCCCCCTGACGTCCAGCCCGCAGAAGAACTATGAGTCCTACGTTGTCCAGATTCTTGTTCATGACTATCACCTCTCCTCTACCCCGTACCCTAAGTGTCTCTGTGTGTTATAAGTTGTGGGTCTTATTGTGAAGGTAATATAAAATGTGCGAGTGTTCTATTTAACTTATTTATAGATCTGTGCCTAAGATCTACCTTGTAAATTTCATACACGTGTAAGAGTTATATAACTCTAATCCGTACAGTGATTCTATAAGTACGAGATATTGCCGAGATAATCTGTACTTAAACCTTCAGATCATAACTTGTATGTACGTTACATGGTAACTTCTTCACGTGTTACTTAGTGAATACTCTCAGATTTTATCCTTATGTGTTATTATTACTTATGTGTCCAAGTCGAAGTTAAGTGTATAACGTGAGCTATTTTCCTTCTTAAATTCAATATCTAAAACCTACGCCCAAACTCAGGATCATATTGTCCGCATAATTATTACCAGAGAATACTTAGTACTATTTCACCCCCCTTGTAAGTAAAGAATCCATCCGTTAAATTAGAGTTAATCTATATTCGAGATATCTAATTTCTATTAGTTCTTGTGAATAATCTAATTATATACATTACTCGGGTCATGTAGTCTTTCACCACAGATCTAGGGATTCAGATTTTAAGTTGCTTTATCTATTAGGCCTACTTTTTGGCTATTTATTATATTATTGCTTCGTTCAGTAATTGTTTCATTGTAACCATTATTTGTGATATAATATAGCGCTACTAAGTTCTGCGTTCTTTCAGGAATTGATTAAATTATTCAAACCTCATTTTATGCCATCATAATTGGGTACTTCATAAGTACAACTTTGTTTTGTATTTCCATTTATTATAGCCCCTTTTAAGCTATAATACAGCGCTACTCCGTTCTGCGTTTATTCAGTAGTTGGTTAATTTATTCCAATCTATTCTAAACTATATTTATTATATTCCATCTCAGTCACTACATTTACTGTGAATCTAATTTCTTTTCTCCGTGTAATTTGACCTCATCTACGACCGAATATTATGTTTTGTGTATCGTGTGAGAGATTATTCGCAATAGTTCTTAGAATCTTAGATAGTTAAATTCAGATTTAAACTATCATTCCCCTTAGAATAAAGTTAAGTTCATATCTTCACTCCCCGATTTAACATCGCATTAAAATGACCGCAGTCCAACTGACCTGTACCCCCGAGAGCGGTACCTATGTGGGATCACCTGAATGCGACCTTAATTGTTTTGACCACCGAGCAGACTCTCGCGCAACTGAGTGATAGGCCCAAGTTGCCTTACCTTGTCCTTGTTACTAAACCTCGCGTTACACACTTGGCCCGCATATGTATTGTTGTCAATGCTTATTGTTTGTGTATATATTTCCTATAATTGTGTATTTCCTCTCTTCATTTATTTTGTGAGTGACGAACTATATTTACTAGGGAGTAAAACATATTCAACTCTCTATAACTCACTTTACCTATTAGAGTCCTACTCAATATAGTAGTGATTTTAATACCCCATATAATATGTACTTATGTCTTTATAATAAATATAAGTGTAATCTATACTGTGTTTATTGTGTTGTTGATTGCAAGATTGAGTAAACAATTATCATATTCATGAAGCTAGATGTGTTCCTGTTGAGCATATTCCAATTCTAAATATCCGAAATCCGGATTGACATAGAAGATATAACAAAGCGAGATGGATTACAACCCGGCATAACAGTAAACCAAAGGCTAAAGAAGTACTTGGAATATATACAAAATCAGCGTGTAAATGACCTCCTGTATATACAGTATTACCAGGAACATTTCAACATGCTTTCAGCACAATTATGACGAATATTTGTTTGTTTCTATGTGAGTGAGGGAGACAAAAAGGCAGAACTGCTTGTAACGAGTGCCTCCCCCATAGTTGAAAGAGTGACAGGGCCAAAATCAAGGGACGTTCGAGCCAAAATGCCTGGACACACTGAGTTTGAAGCAATTTAAGTCATAGGAGGGGGGGAAAGACTGATACTGGGAGAGAGTTCCACAGCTCAGCTGTTGAATAGAAGAAAGTCTGAGAGTAACGTTTCACTCTTGGGTTGGAGAGTTGCACAGGGTATAGGTGGGATTGTGTTACAAGACGGGTACCACATACCCTACGTACAGGAAGTGGTATACACTGGGAAAGCTCTGAGGAGCACTGATTATTGTAGTAGCGATAGAATAGCGAGAGAGATGCAACATTGCGGTGGAGAGAGAGTTTGCAGAGAGTTGGTGAGTGGGCGGAAATTAATGATACAAAAGGCCTTCCTTTCTACTTTGTCTAGGAGTGTGGCGTGAGAGGATCCTCACCACACATGTGAACAATACTCAATACAAGGACGCACTGTGTCCCTGTAAAGAGCAAGAAGCTGTGCAGGGGTAAAGAACCCCTTGAGGTGGTTGAGCACACCCAGCTTTTGTGAGGCTGCCTTAGCAAGACTGGTAATATGGTCCTTCCAAGTGAGAGCAAAGGAAAAAGAGACACCAAGAATATTGAGAGAAGTTGAAGAATTGATTTTTGTATTGTTGAAGAATAAGGGATAGTCCGCTGGGAGTTCAGGACGGGTAGATAGATGGAGAAATTGGGTTTCAGAAGCATTAAAGGCAACAAGGTTTTCTCTGCCCAAATTGGAAATAGTAGTTAGATCAGTAGATAAGTGTTGTATGGCTTCATTCTGTTTGTCTTTGAGGGATTGCTGGCTGGAGCGTTCTGGAAAACTAATTGAATAGTGTAAGGTAGAGTCATCTGCGTATTAAGGGATTGGGCTGGAGGTACATTTGAGAAGATAATTTATTAAAATTAGAAAGAGAATAGGAGATAGGACAGATCCATGAGGAACACCGGAGTTGATAGGATGAGGAAGTGAGCTATGGTTATCCACAACGGCAGCTATGGAATGGCCGGAAAGGAAATTAGAGACAAAGGCACAGATGGAGGGACAGAAACCGAAGGAGGGTAGTTTAGAAATTAAAAAATTGTGCCAGACTCTATTGAAGGCCTTCAATATGTCTAGCGCAATAGAAAAGGTCTCACCGAAGTCCCGAAAGGAGGATGACCAAGAGTTAGTAAGATATGAAAGAAGATCACCAGTAGAGCGACCCTTAAGGAAGCCATACTGGCGATCTGAGAGTAGATTATGTGAAGAGAAATGCTTAAGAAATTTGGAAGCAAGAATAGTTTCAAAAACTTTAGAGATACAAAAGAAGAGAGCAATTGGACGGTAGTTGGAGGGTTGAGAGCGGTCATCCTTCTTTGGGACAGTTTGAATTATAGCAAACTTCCAGCAAGAAGGGAAGACGTTAGAGGAGAGACAGAGACGAAAGAGTTTGCCTAGGTAGGGAGTTAGCACGGAAGCACAGTTTTTGAGTACAACAGGAAGAACACCGTCCAGACCGAACGCCTTCTTAGTATTTAGCCCAGAGATTTTAGAAAGTACATCTTTAGAAGAGATTAGGATATTAGGCATAAGTAGGGGAGAGGGGGGTGGAGAGGGAGGAATAGCACCGGAATCATCTAAGGTGGAGTTTCTAGCAAAAGTTTGAACGAAGAGTTCAGCTTTCTCAGAGGAAGAAGTGAAGGTTGTGCCATAAGAGTGCAAAAGTGGAGTGAAAGACGAGGAAGAAAAATTGTTGTAGAGGTTTTTGGATAGATGCCAGAAAGCTTGGGAAGAGCTAGAGTTGGATAGTTCAGTGCATGTCTTATTAATGAAAGAGTGCTGTGCAAGTCGAAGAACAGATTTGGCTTGATTCCAGGCATACACATAGGAAAAAATAGATTCTTGAGTTTTAAGGCATTAGTACTGTTTGAATGCTTCCTCCTTGTTGCGGACAACAGTAGAACAATCGTGTGTAAACCAAAAGTTTTTTGCATTTAACTAAGTGAAAGAAAATGGAATGTATGAAGGAGGAGGAGGTGTTTGTGAGAGCTAGCTGGATTACTCTCTGTGTGAGGCACAAAGTGAATCAGTAAGACAGGCCAAGCAAATGAAACAGGAGTTTCAGTGGCTCCTTATCAAATGTCTACAGCCTCTCCTGGGTATAGCCATGTTCGATTGGTGCCTACAATCCTTAATGAATACACAATTAGTGTAGTACTTAACAATTGCCTGGCCTAATTGTCTGTCAATATGTATCAGTTTGACTACGGAGACTGTTTTCTATATAGTACGCCAAGTGTTTACAGTGTGCAGGGTGCTGAGTTGTGGTGAAATGTTGTTTCATTATCATAATGTCATATAACGATAGCCCTCAGTTTGGCAAAGAGCTCTGGGACCAACAGGGGCAACATCTTTTCATATTATCCATATAATGTGTATATCCTCTCTAACAGCATGATAATCATGGTATAAAATGGATTACAAGTGAAGGTGAAAATACTTGAGCGGTTGTTTAGGGAATCTGTTATCCTTTTTTCTTTTCTTTGTTTTGTACATGTTTCAAAAATTTAATTCATTGGTATTCACAAACATACAACACGCATATTATTTTAGGTCTGTTAAAATAAAAAAATACAAACTATATATATTTATATATTTACCTATATATATATATATATATATATATATATATATATATATATATATATATAATATATACTGTAAAATCTATATATATATATATATAATTATATATATATATATATATATATATTATATATATAGATATAGAATATATTATATATATATATATATATATACCGGTATATATATAACTATATATATTATATATATATATATATATATATATATATATATATACAATATATATATATATATATAATATATTATATATATATATATATATATATGATATATATATATATATATATATATATATATATATAGTATATATATATACAGTATATATATAATTATAATAATAATAATTTAAATACACAAATACAAATAATTAAGCCTTCACACTAAAACTTGGACGGCCTCGTATCCAATAGAGGGAATTGCAGAACATAAATATGTAGAACTGGGACAATTTTGTTAAAAAATTACTCTATTTTCTCATTTGACATATCAATTAAAAAAACAAAAAACATAAACAAAAACACACACACACAGCAGCAACATGATTGAATATAAAGTATTTATATAAATCAGGTTATCCACTCAATACAATGATGCCATAGTCGTATTATCAAAAATAACTAGGCTATTGTATTCATCTTACCAATATATTTTAGGAAACATAAGACAACTTACCTTCTCAATAACACAAAAAGCGAGATAAGAAATGTACTTTTTGTTCCCTGTATTTCACTAAAGACAACTATAAGAAATGTTGACGCTTTACAAAGTGAAGGAATGCTGGATCTATGTATATCTGTCGATGAAACATTATAATTAAACAAAGAATAATGTATGGATTAAATATTACTTCCATGCGTCAGACATACTTGCATACCACTATGATTTTAATATAATAAAGCAATGACCCCTGATTTCAATGTGTGACTGTACGAGGCGTGTACGTGGAATATAGATTATTAACTTGGAATATGTCCTCGTCTGCAACAGTATCTCGTAGTGAGTCTTGGTGGAGTGATTAAGTGGACGATCAATATGTCAAAGTTCGATATGTCTGTTTGTCTGGGTTGAGTGAGGTGTAACTGTGGTGTTGGTACGAGAGAGAGGGAGAGAGATAGAGAGATAATGTTTGTATGTGTGTGATAGAGCAGGAAGAGTAAAAGTTTGTTAGTTTTTTTTTTATAAAGAATAGGGAGGTGAGAATAGTCAATAATTATTATTTGTAGATAAATGCGTGTTCATCTTTGCGACCAAAGGTACACCATGTGTGAAATGGCATGTAAATAATGAAAGGTTGACTTAATATTAATTTAATCAAGTGCTGACCATTTGTAATCGTGGTACCAATGATTAACTCTCTCATTCAATAGAATATTTGTATTTTTATTTTTATTTGAGTTGTCACACTTATGTTAATATGCAATTGGTTTAGGTAATTTAGAGTGAGTTAAGCTTAGTTTGATTATGCAACGTTAACTAATATTTTGCGTTAACCTATGTAACGCTCAGAAATCGCCGCCTTATACCCTGTAACTTCATGTTTAAGCATTTGCGTAAATAAATTTATATTCATTATACTAAACAGAAAATACCAGTTAATAGTTGATTAGATGGGGTGCGATTTTGTACCGATACTTTACGAACTGTGTCATCTCAATTGACCAATTGCGAATGTCAGGATATAAGGATATTTAGCAGTAATACCATGTGAAGTAAGGTTGTAGTACATTCTTAAGAACATAAAACCCAATTCAAATTACTTTTTATTCATCAGAAACCTACATACTAATTGCATTTGTGCTTTATACTGATGTTTACGGCTATAAATTCCTCATAGAACGAAACTCGCAGGAGGTCAATTACATGGCTTACTTATATACAGTATATTGGTTAGGAAAAAAAGATTGCCTCAACCATCAAGTAAAGAACTTCAGCTTCAGAAAGACTGTGGTCAGATACCAAATTCATAGTACTATATACGATACTGAAATGGTCACATTGTTTGGGCACAAACGCAGTCAGTCAGGGGTTCATCTATATAATATTTTCGATTGTCTGTGTGTGTTGTAACGCCTACCAGTGTTGGCAGAATCGCCTCCCGTTAGCCACTAGCGCTCGCCAGGGCAGTGAAATGGGCTACAGTTATCAGAGAATGTTGTTCTCTCTTTCATAGTGCTCGTGTTGTTACAGACAGTCCAGTGGTGGTCTTTCTTTTCGTCTGTGACAACGGGAAGGGCTTTATATCATTGATAGAATATAACATGCATTGTAAATTGTTGAGGAGAGAGAGCGGTGTAGGCAGTGTTGTGGTAATGTGTGCGTGCGTATGCATGTCTTGCCTCCCTTGCTCGGAGGCTCGCGCGCGTGCTTTCCCACGCCCCTTGATTGGCTGGTGTGGCTGGCTGTGTCACGTGACACCTGCTGCCTTGTGACGTATCGGCTTGTGATTGGCCGACTACCATGCCTTTGTGGGATCCTGAGCGTCCCGAGGAGATATCCTCCTCAGAGCAGGCTAGGGACGCACATGACTAACATCCTTTTTACAACTGTCCCCCATATCTCCACCATTCTGATACTGTCTCTCTCACTCAACTTCCTTCTTTCATTCCTCTAATCGTTTAACGTCACAGCACTCCCTATGGGTTCTTTACACGATTTCATATCGGCCCATCGTATTATGTGCGTCGCTCTCACATTTATTTCCATGTATTAGAATAGGCTATAATGGTTCTAAGTCTATGGAGGTTTGATGACTCTGTGTGTGTCTCCCTCAGTGTCCTTAGTTTATGGAGGTTTGATGACTCTTTGTGTGTGTCTCCCTCATTATCAGTAGTGCTCTACTTGGTTATTTAATGCTAGACTGGGATAAGGCTTCTGTTGTCGTTGTCAGCGATGTGTGTACGGTTCGCTTATACCTACACGACTTCGACGGTTTCTGTGGTAGCCTAGGTTGTCCTTTTGGTTGTGCCTTTTTCGAGTGCAGCATCGTGTGGTAAGAGGGCATTAGCCTACTACCTTGTCACACAGTGCTGCCTCTTTGCTTGACTTTGGAGGGATCACCAGGGTAGAACCAGATACTTGAGATCTGGATCTACCAAGAGAGCATCCCAGTCATTAACGTAACTTTAACCATACCGCCTTAAGGACAACGCTAGGCTATGAGCCTGTCTTGCTCAGCCACAGTTTCTTAACCTTGATATCCCAGCTAGACTTTATTCGCCGAGCATACACTAGTTAGGACATGAGCTCTTTTGATATGTATGCATTATTATTCACAGTATTTATTAGTCTACGTTATTGTTCAGTTGCACAACCATAGTAGACTGTTTCGTTGATGAGGAAGTACTTCTTTTAGTGTCGAACATTACTGCTGTTGCGCACTTATAATATTCTCGTGTCAGTTAACATTATATGTCCTATCTTTTAGTGTATTCAGACTACACGTTTGGTGTCCTGCCTCCTGCCTTTATATAATTTAAGATATGAGCATCTTATGAGCATCAGACTTTCTTCAGAAGTGTCCAGGTCTATGCTGTAGGACTATACTTCACTTTCTTTCAGATAGGAGTGAAGAGTTTATTGATGTTTAGAGTAACTATATTGAAGCATCTTTTTATTGTATTAAATCTTGCAGTGATTTAATTGATCTTTCCATAGCTTCCCTTTTATGCATTTTAACGTAACTTGCATCTTGTTTGTTATCAGGCTATACCAGTGTGGGTTAGCCTGAAGTAGAGTACATTTATGCCCAGTTAAGGATACCCCGTTATCGCAGATTAACTCTGGAGGGTATAGATGTTTTTGTTCACCGGCATATAAGTTCAAGGGTTTGGATCTAGCGTACCGTTGTTGCATAGTGCCCTATTACTAGTCCAATCATTAAGTGCCCTTTGTTTATTCGTAGTCCCGGTCGTAACAGTGTGTGTGTCTGTTCTTAATAGGCGGCCGCAGTTTTGGACCTGGGGAGCTGAAACTTTGCATGTGGGTGTCAATTGACCTGGGTCAGGTCATAGAGGGGGCGAGGTCACGATCGGAGGTTGTTTCGAGGCCGAAATTGAAGAACAAAATGAAAACAAATTAAAAAAAGGGCCGTTTTGGGCAGAAGGAGGCCTCCGATCGAAAAGGTGTATGGAACGAAAGTTGTTCGCAGCCCCCCAAAATGGGGGTACGGATGAGGTGAGATCCAAAATCGGAGGTAATTTACCGGCCGAAATCGAGGTCGCCGTTTAATGAGGCACAGGGAGGTCGAGGACGGTGATTATGGTAGTAGTAGTATTGTGATGATTGTGGTAGTAGTGATTGACGATGGTGATTATGGTAGTAGTAATGGTGGTAGTAGTGATGGTGATTATGGTGATTACCCGGGCTACGCCGGGTACCCCTGCTAGTGGCAAGATATTTGTCAATGCGATATTTGAATGTCTGGACTGTTTGGCACTTTACAACACTTCTTGGCAATGTATTCCATAAGTTGACAACTCTGTTGAAAAAAAGTGCTTCCCTTCAGTTTGTAAAAGCGTTTTGCCTTTCCGACAATTTAGTAACCACTATCACTTGTGTAATTTGAGTTATCTAGTGTGAAGTACTTACTTGCATCCATGTTGTCATGGTCTTTGATAAATTTGGAAACTACATATATATATATATATATATATATATATATATATATACTGTATATATATACAGTATACAGTATATATATATATATATATATATATATATATATATATATATATATATATATATAGATATATAATATATATATATATATATATATATATATATATAGATATATACCGGTATATATATATAAATATACATAATTATGTACTGTGTATATACAGTATATATAGATATATATATATATACAGTATATATATATATATATATGTACTCAGCACCAATCTTCACTTTTCCTTTTTTGTTGGGAGGGGGGGGGGGGGGGAGGGGGGGGATTGGATTACTCCAAACAGAGCAAGAATAGGGACAACACAAAACACACCAGAAAACAATTCACACACAAAAACAAAATACAAATTCACACACATCTAGGTCGTCCAGGAGAAGACCCAGAGACCAGGGTCACCAAGTTCCCTCCAGCACTCCCCCGGGCCCCGACCACCCGGAGAGGTTCAAATCTCGGCAGGCAGACATGCAGAGGAGCCAAAGCCACAAGCCCGCCCACCACACTTCCAGGCACACCCTTCATATAAATCGTCTCCCCGGGCCAGGTGCCTGATGGAATATTATCTAGTATAACTTGCGTCCAACCCCTTCCCTCAAATGACCACGTGTTCACTCATCTATTCACAAGCATTCTCCATTCATTCCTGTTTATTACCACTTCCCTTGCCTGATCTATAGTCATTCCTCTATCATCCAAAGCTTGCCTTACACTTTCTCTCCATCTCAATGGGGGTCTTCTTGCCCTTATATCTCCCTTTGTATCTGACTTGCATATTCTCTTTGTAAGCCTTTTATCTTCCATTCGTTCAACATGACCATACCACCTCAGCACCCTTCTGTTCACTCTGGCTGAACAATGTTCCTGGTGCCCCACTCTCCTACGCATCTTTTCATTCCTCAATCTGTCTCTACGAGTAACTCCACACATACTCCTCAAGCAGCTCATCTCCATCACATCCAGCTTTCTTCTCTCCTTTTCCTTCAAAGTATAATAATAGTATAATTATATATATACACACACGTGCCGCTCACATTCGGTAGGAAGCGAAGTGAACCACGACCGCAGATTGTGTCATGGTGCTGTTTTGTTTGAATTGCAAAACTGAAAATATGGAACTATATCTCATGAATCATAGTTGTGAGAAGTTTGGTTAATTTATCATAACTTTCCAGACATGGTTCGGCATGAAGCACTCTATCAATTTTGTAGCAAATTTCCCCAGGGTGGTGATGAGGGGCAGCAGCAAGTGTTGGTCTAACTTTAACCCCTTGAAGATTATGACACGTTTTGACAGTATATTCTGGCTATTATTATATGACGATATAATTTAGATTTGGAAGGGTTTATAGAAGTATGAGGGTTAAATGAGCTACCCTTTATCCTTTCAATTCCTGCAGATATAGGCCTATCTACCCCTGAAGGGGTGGCCACGTACGAAACGCCCTAATTCACCTCTGTTCCCAGTCAGTCAATACCCCTCCTCCCATTCAGCACTGTTTTACCTAATATACTTCTTAACTCCATATCTCCACCTCTCACTTGGTCTACCTGTCCCTCTGTGTCCTTCCAACTCACTCTCGTACACTCTCTTAGTAATTTTCTCACTTCCCATACGTTCCACATGGCCGAACCATCTCAAGATGTTCCTTTTCACACTTTCCAGCACATCTACATCGATACCACATCTCTCTCGTACTTCGTCATTCGTCTGTCTATTCCTACATGTAACTCCGCACACACTTCTCGAGTAACTCATTTCCACCCCTCTCACTCTTGGTTTGAGTCTCCACCAACGTCCATGCCTCGCTCCCGTAAGTCAATGTCGTGATTACCACACTGTCATGCAAGGACTTCTTCACTTCCATGCTAACCACCCTATTTCTTATTACTGCCTTCAGCGTTCATACAACCCTCTTCCCCTGTTGCACCCTCTCCTGTACTTCTTCATCCATACTCCCATCTTTACTCAACGCACTGCCCAAATACTAAAATGAGCTGACATTCTCCATAGCTTGAAAATTCAAACTCACCTCACACTCTGTTGTGCACCCCTTTCAAAGTACATAACCTTGCTCTTCCGCGCATTTACCTTCAGATTCCGTTTTTTACACACTGTTCCAAACATATTTACCAGACCCTGCAACTCCCGTTCACTATCGCTCATTAGAACTGTATCATCGGCAAACAGCAGTACAGGTAGCTTCCACTCATTTCCCTCCCTTATCAGCGATACACCAACATCCACTGCTCTTCTTTGTATTTCTATTATGACTCCATCCATATATACAGTAAACAACCACAGGGAGATCACACACCCATGTTCCAACCCAACATTCAGTTCAAAGAACTCGCTCTGCTCAATCTCCACACATACTGCCGCCTTTGCACCCTCATACATGCTCTTCACTGCTTTCAGCAACTTGCCATCTACTCCGTATATTCTAAGCACTTTTCACATACCTTCTCCATCCACTCTGTCATAGGCCTTCTCCAAGTCCATAAAGGCAACATCCAGCTTTTGTGGCTTCTCCAGATATTTCTCCACAACACATTTCAGGGTAAAAATCTGATCTACACATCCTCTTCCCTTCCTAAAAACCACCCTGCTCATCACCTATCCATTTCTCCGTTCTCGCTCTTACTCTCTGAATCAGTACCGTACTGTACACCTTCTCTACTATGCTTAAAAGACATATTCCTCGGTGGTTATCACACACTCCTCTTTCCCCTTTACCGTTATATAGGGGAACTATTATGCCTGTCTTCCAGTCATCAGACATGTACTCCCCTTCTCCCATGCTAGTTTGCACATTTTCCATACCCATTTGACCACTATCTCACCACCATACCTCAGCATTTCCCCGCACACTCTAGCTATTCCTGGTGCTTTCCCCAACTTCACTCTTTTCATGGCTTCACACACTTCTGACCTCCTAATCCCCACCTCCTCCTCCACTACTTCTCCCTCCCATACCCCATCCAATTATGGTTGCTGGCACTTCATTCCTTACATTTAGCAATTAGTTGAAGTACAGTACTCCCTCCATCTTTCGACTCTCTCTTGCTTCTCGGCTAGCATTCGTCCATTCTTATCTTTCACACCCTTGCTGTTTCCCTTGCTACCTTCCCTAACTTTCTTGACTTCTTTCCAGAACAGGTTCTGACACTCCCTCCATTTTACATTCAGATTCCTTCCAAATTCCTCATCTACTCTTCTCTTAATTTCCTTCACTACTCTCTTCACCACTCTCTTTTTCTCCACGTACCTCGCTCGTTTCTGTCTCTCCAAATCTTCATTCCCTCTACTACCCAACCACTCTCTATACGCTTTCTTCTTGTCTTCCACAGCTATTTTTACCTCTTTTTTTTTTTTTTTTTTTTTTTTTTTCTATATTCCAACTACTCCCTCTCGGGCATAGGCTGAGAGCCTGTACATTCCACCGCCCAACACGGTGAAGCCCGTGAGGTCTTGTTCCAGTCTGGGGAGTGAGACATGCGAAGCATCCATCATGGCTCGAAGCAGCTCCATCTCTGAAGCGGCCGGTTGCTTCGCTCAAGTGCTTCACCGTCTCACCCTCCAGACTCAGACCCTCACTCTCAGAACGCCACCTATTGAGCAGTGAACTCACTAGGCATTGTCCCCCTGTAACATATTTTGAATATGGGAATATTCATACAGTGTTATTTAATCAGGGAACAACGAGGGTATTTTTTTTGGCATTTCGGTGGGCTTTGTGGTAATGCACTGATACTAGGTACAGCACAAATTCAATCCCAATAATATCTTCCCATTGACATATCGGGATTTGAACCCGGGTCCATTGGATTACCAATCCAGTGGCATGACCACTCCACCACACCTCCCCTTATGTCCACCATGCTGTACTCTTCACTCCCCTCCCTCTTTTCCTCACTCCACACACATCCTCACATGCTGCACAGATCTCTTCCTTAAACACTTTGCTTATCTACTCCCCTTCCTCCATACCTTTCAGGTCAAACCTACTTAGTCTTCTTTCTACTGCTCTGCTGTACTCTTCCCTTATTTCCCCACCTCCTGTAGCCTCTCCACCCTCATCGCTACTCCACCTTCCTCTTGCCCCTCTCCAGCTTCTTGTGTATCCTAATTTCAGCTACTACTACATAATGGTCAGACAGAACCCCTCCAATACCCCTATACACCCTAGCATCCAGCCCAGATTTCTTCAATCATTCATCCACACATATATAATCAATCAGTGCCTTTCGTTCCACCACTGTCTTATCCTTATCCTTCTTCCTCCACACCAATTGCCATGCATACCTGTGTATCATTCTGTGTCAGAAGAAGGTGTTGGCTATCCACAGCCTCTTCCCCACACATACGTCCACAAGTGCACTACCATTCCCTTTCACCTCTGACAGTACCGTACCCCCACCCTCCCACTACTCCAACAACTTTCTTATCACAAACCTTCCCATTCATATCCCCAATCAGAAATATTCTTTCGTTCTTGCCAAATTTATCCAGGCACACCTCCACATTCACCAAGAACTCCTCTTTTTCTCTTACAGGTTTATTCTCTGTCGGAGCATAGACACACACAATCACCCACGTTTGTATGCCTACTCTCATTCTTACCCACACAATCCTTGAACTAACAGACCCATAGTTTCTTACACGCTCCTTCCATTTGTTACTTACAAACAAACATGCACCTTCTCTCGCTACTCCCTCACTCACTCCAGCACACACACCCATTCCACACTCCCACTCTCTCACATCTGTACCAATTAATTTGGTCTCAGTCATTCCACATACATCCAGCCTGGCATTCACAAACACTTCCAGGACCTCTCTCTCTTTTGCGTAATCATTCACGCCTCTCACATTCCAAGCCGATATTCTAAGATTGTCCATAGTCGGTCGGGGTTCATCAACATTTGGTCCGTCCACATCTGAGGCTGTTCGATCGTTATTCATTGCCGTAAGTATTTTTCACGGGTGAGGGGTCGCAAGCTCACCGATCCAACCTCTTTAGTCGCCTCTTACGACAGACAGACACGCAGAAGAAAACATGGAAGAGGAGGGTAAGATAATTTTTTGTTTTAAATGTAGAATAATAAACAACAATGATGAACATTAGAAAATAGTTGGAAGACATGGTGAAAAAATAATGAATGAAAACTGTTACAAGAATAGAGTAATAAACTAGTATTTATTAATTAAATGTATGTACCGGTATTTATATATTTATATTTATTTACTTATATATTTGCTTATATATTATTATTATTTTATAAAGTAAGCTAGTATTATTGTTTTATGATTTTGGGATGATTTATTCAAATTAAGAATGACCCTTACGTTTCTAAGGAGGGTTATGATGACTGTTTACTATTAGTTTTGTTAAAAGATCCATATTGTTTAAGTTTAAACATTGTATTACTGTCATGATTACTCTATTGTGACAGTATTTTGAATTATTTAGTAGTCTCCAGGTAGTCAGGCACTGCTGCTGTCGTCGTCGTTGTTGTCGCTGTCATCCTGGTACTCTTGCAGGTTGTTATCAACATCAGATGAATCGTAGTTGCAGTCCCAGGTTGGTCAAGCTGCTCTACTGAGGCCCCTCTGCACACGAAAAAGCTCCTGGAAGTACTCCGTGTGTTCGGGTTGAACGAATGATAGGAGTTCGTGGATGTTCTTAAGTTTGTCAGCTTGTATCTTTTTGGGTGCGGTGTACTTGGGGGTGAGTGGCATTCGAGACAGGTTAAAGGCTGAAGAATACCTGGCCTGACCTGGCATCAGTCTGACACAATGCAGGGGACCCTCGTAACCTCGAGACAGCTGGTACCCCTCCCGAAACTGCAGAGTGACGCAGAATCGGCGGCATTCCGAAAATAACACTGGCTTTGCTGGCTTACGGTGGGTGATGGCACCTTGCAACAGGTGAAGAGTTTTTAGTAAATAATGGAGTTGACCCTGTGTTATACTCACTACTATTTGCCATGCTCATGGAGGCCCCTGTCTAAGGATAATCTCCTTTAAGAACTGCTGACATAATCCTTAGTGTAGATAGACTAGTGCAAAGGACGATATTGCTAAATTAATTATGTGGAGAGAGATCATTCCAGATAAAGCATGAAGAATAAATATTAACAAGCTGAAATGGCTTGTTGTCAACGCCTATAGAATGCATTATTAGGAAATATTATTTCTTGGAGTAACATAAATGTGTTGATATTCTGATATTGCTTATACACAATTGTAGAACTGTCGATGTGTATCATTTTGTTCGTTTACTGGCCCTTTACTTTTTCCCTGGTCATCTACATAACTGTGAACGTCGGGGCCTTAATGTACTTGTAATATAAGGAACAGTTGGCTCTGCTTTATGTGCAGGGAAAGCGATTATGGCTCTAAGCCTGTCTCATGCCTGATGTGGTGGCTTCGGGAGCTATGGTGGAACAACATAACAGTGCCAATGGTGGACTTCTTCATGTTGCTTACTGCCCATTATTATATTCTTTCTATATGTTAACTATATATAATTATTACCTTTTTATAATGGTACCGTTACATAAGGTTTATTTGTATTTTTTCTATGTGAATGAGGGAGACAAAATGCATAACTGCCTGCAGCGAGTGCCTCCCCCAAATTTCAAAGAGTGACAGGGCTAAAATCAAGGGACGTTCGAGCTAAAATGCCTGGACACACGGAGTTTGAAGCAATTTAAGTCATAGGAAGAGGGAAAGACTGATTCTGGGAGAGAGTTCCAGAGCTCAGCAGTTGAATAGAAGAAAGTCTGAGAATAGTGTTTAACTCTTGGGTTGGAGAGTTGCACAGAGTAGAGGTGGGATTGTGTTGCAAGGCGGGTACTACGTACCCTACGTAGAGGAGGTGGTATACACTGGGAAAGATCCGAGGAACACTGATTATTGTAGTAGCGATAAAATAGCGAGAGAGATGCAACATTGCGGCGAAGAGAGAGAGATTGCAGAGAGTTGGTGAATGGATGGGACTAAATGATACAAAAGACTTTCCTTTCCACTTTATCTAGGAGTGCGGTGTGAGAGGATCCTCCCCACACATGTGAAGAATACTCAATACAAGGACGCACTGTGCCCCTGTACAGAGCAAGAAGCTGCGCAGGGGTAAAGAACCCCTTGAGGCGGTTGAGCACACCCAGCTTCTGGGAGGCTGCCTTAGCAAGACTGGTAATATGGTCTTTCCAAGTGAGAGCAGAGGAAAAAGAGACACCGAGAACATTGAGAGAAGATGAAGGGTTGATTTTTGTATTGTTGAAGAGTAAGGGATAGTCCTCTGGAGGTTCCTGACGGGTAGTAAGATGGACAAATTTAGTTTTGGAAGCATTAAATGCAACAAGGTTTTCTCTACGCCAATTGGAAAATAGTAGCTAGATCAGAAGATAGGCATTTTATGGCTTCATTACGTTTACTTTTGAGGGACTGCTGGCTTGGTCATTCTGGAAAACTAATTGAGTGGTGTAAGGTAGAGTCATCTGCATATGAATGGATGAGACTGGATGTAGCCTACAGTTGAGAAGATCATTTATGAAAATTAGAAAGAAAATAAGAGATAGGACAGAACCCTGAGGAACACCGGAGTTGATAGGATGAGGAAATGAGCGATGGCCATCCACAACCGCAGCTACAGTATGGAACGGCCGGAAAGGAAATTAGACACAAAGGGACTATATCGTGTAATACGATAGAAAAAGACAATTTAGGTGCTAATGTACGTCTCCGTGACGTCACTAGGTATATACAATAGTCTATCGGTCGTTCCCACTGTACGGCGTAGGAAGATTAGATTATGAATAATAAGATTGTAAGTAAGTTAAGATTATAAAAGGCCTAATATGCTATTAAGCAATATTGACACGGTGTTATGTAGTATATATGAATTTATCGTATATATTAATTTAGTTTCTCGAATTGAGCAACATAGATGCGGTACGATAGTTTGGGCGCCTGACGTTTGCCAAGGCAGCAAGACTGAGGTCCGAGGAACCTCAGAGCTTTCACAAACTTCACCCTGTAAACATATAATTAAGTCTCATTTCACCGTGCTATCGTGCATCTATTCACCGTACACTACCAGTAATACATACATCTACACTACAACGACGCTCTCATCGACGCCATGACTGACAGCTAAGCATTTTTACTCATGTCCATTATCATACCATATAATCATTTGTTTTTCCCTTGACCTGTGCTTTTGGGCCGGTCTCTGTTTCCCCGTCGTCCGTCATATTGGGTAGTCATTTTCCTTTTCCTCATAGCCACGTGGAGATATTGGTGAGTTAAATCCTGGAGTATAATTAACCCTTAGAACCTTGATTAACTATAAATATATGTGAGTGACCTTTGGATGTAATTCAGCTTCAATTCAGATTAATTTCAATTTAGACTTAGAGTAATTTAACTTAGATTGATTTATTTTGATTATAGCTTAGATATATAATTAACTTCCACTGATATTATACCACAGGCACAGATAGAGGGATAGAAACCAAAGGAGGGCAGTTTGGAAATTAAAGATTTGTGCCAGACTCTATCGAAGGCCTTCGTTATGTCTAGTGCAACAGAAAAACTCTCACCGAAGTCCCGAAAGTTGGTAAGATATGTGAAGAAGATCACCAGTAGAGCAACCCTTAAGGAAGCCATACTGGCGATCTGAGAGCAGATTATGAGAAGAGAAATGCTTAAGAAATTTGGAAGCAAGAATAGTTTCAAAAACTTTAGAGATACAAGAGATGAGAACAATTGGACGATAGTTGGAGGATTGAGAGCGGTCACCCTTCTTTGGGACAGGTTGAATGAGAGCAAACTTCCAGCAAGAAGGAAAGACGTTAGAGGAGAGACAGAGACGAAAGAGTTTGCCGAGGCAGGGGGTCAGCACGGAAGCACAGTTTTTAAGAACAACAGGAGGGACACCGTCTGGACCGTACGCCTTTTTAGTATTAAGCCCCGAGAGGGTAGAAAGTACATCTTTAGAAGAGATTAGGATATTAGGCTTAAGGAGGAGAGAGGGGGGTGGAGAGGGAGGAATAGCACCGGAATCATCCACGGTAGAGTTTCTGGCAAAAGTTTGAGCAAAGAGTTCAGCTTTGTCAGAGGAAGAAGTGATGGTTGTGCCATCAGAGTGGAAAAGGGGAGGGAAAGACGAGGAAGAAAAGTTGTTGGAGAGGTTTTTGGCTACATGCCAGAAAGCTTGGGAAGAGCTAGAGTTGGATAGTTCAGTGCATTTATTATTGATGAAAAAGTGCTTGGCAAGTCGAAGAACAGATTTGGCTTGATTACGAGCAGAAACATAGGAAGAATGAGATTCGTGAGTTTTAAGGCATTGGTACCGTTTGAATGCTTCCTCCTTGTTGTGGACAGCAGTAGAACAAGCGTGAGTAAATCAAGATTTTTTGGCATTAGACTGAGAGAAAGAAAATGGAAGGTACGCTTCCATGCCCGAGAGGATTACCTCGGTAATGCGTTCAGCACTTTCCGAGGGTCCTCGGCCACGGAAGCAGAAGTAATTCCATGGGAAATCAAAGAAGTACTGCCGGAGAGCCTCCCAGTCGGCAGCGCCAAAGTGTCACAAGCGCCGCCGGCTGGGAGGATTGGATGGCCGTACTGAATAACTTTGCAAAGCATCGCATAGCATCTGTTTTGCTGTTACTTACGTTGTTTTATAAAACCCCTACATATTAAATTACACGCCAACTTGTACTATCCTCACTATTCATCAATGGTAATATTGTTGGCACAGGTCTACTACAGAGATTACAGTTTTTTGTGTGGAGATCCTTTCAAAGACGATTAACCCTTGTTTTTATATTGCCGAACCTTGGTTGTTGTTGTTGTTGTTGTTCCCCAAGCTGCCTGGCCGAACAGCCCCAAGGCCCCAAGTAAGGCCAAGGCCAT
Organism: Paralithodes platypus; assembly: GCA_032716605.1. NCBI lineage: Eukaryota > Metazoa > Arthropoda > Malacostraca > Decapoda > Lithodidae > Paralithodes > Paralithodes platypus. The sequence continues at coordinate 38,966,567 of CM064512.1, forward strand.
AACCGAGCGCCCCCACAGAACCCTCCCTGCCGACCACAATAAAGCCTGGGTGACCGAAGCCACTCCATGGCGGGGAGTTGAGGAGGGTGCGGAAACGCCCGGGAAACCAAAGACCCACCCAGGGCCCTGTACTCCTCAGCAATTATGAAGAGAAAGTTGAGGGGCAAAGGAAAAATGTGACGCTTTGGCTTCCAATCTTGGTAGATTGGAAGGTCAATCCACGGAAGAGACGCCGTCACTCGAGATCTAGAAAATATATAAGTAAATGGAACAGTCAGACTAAGCTATGGGTATGGCAGAGATCGCTCAGTTCCCACTCTGATAGACCAGCCCATCACCACATGACTAGAACCCAATCCTCTCAGCATCAGCTAGGAAAGGCCCTAGAAAGCCGCCTTTGGCGGGGGGATAGCTCCCCTATTTCAACCCCTTTCGGGATTGGTTGTAACAAAGCCTGGCAGATTAACTGTAGCTTAGAATACAGATGCTAACATTTTCAGCTTAATTTACAGTTTACTTAAGGGGAGTTTGTTTTTTCCCTAGACCTCCATGAGGCTTAAACAAAAAATATCCCCAAGAACCACTTTACAGAAAATTGTGTACATTATTCGGTAGAACAATCCTAAATTGGAGGTTCGCTACCGCTCACCAGAAATATTTGACACCTAAAAGGCAAATTCTCAAAACATATTAAAATCACCAAACATAATGTGGGGAACGTCTTAAAATGTCAAAACTAATAAGGCTAAGTATGAGGGAGAAGGTGGTCCAGAAAAAGCACCCCCTTAAAGGCAGATTTACCCGAATGTTTCTTCTGCCTATTTATTTCTTCAACTCCGGCCAAGCAACTTCTAAATTGATTGATCATTTTGTAACTTGGTGACCATTCCTAAATGGTAGAAATATTCGCTCGATTATTCTAGTCGTTTATGAGTCATAGATGTTAGTGGTCAATATTATGAGCCTACCTATAATGAATGGACTAGTCGCCGATGCCAGCGACAAATATATCATATATATTGTCTGCACAGTGTTGTCATTAAAAGATGCAAGCAGAAAATGTCATGTGTAACCAGATTCCAGCTTAGAAATTTAACAATCATGTAATCCACAGCAAAGAGGATTTACCTTCAAAACTGCGCTCAAGATTATGCATAATACCGAGCCAACTTAACTCTTCTAGAGCAGTGACGCCAGGTTGCTTCTACTTCTGGCTATATTTGTTATATTTAATTCACCTTAGAACATTGCTATGAGTGTGTAGGAGTTACTTGGGATAGGCCATACCATCCATTGACATAATATGCCACTGCTACCCTGACAACAACATTCCACGACAAGCAGAGGAAGTTGCCGCATCTGATTCACCTGACCAAATTAGCAATAACCCTATCACTTCCTTTGAAGCCTTTTTTCAAAAGACCTAACATGGATTTCAGAGGCCGTGTGGCACCGTTTCTCGGGAATAACTTATTAACAAACAGTTGGATCAGTATGATTTTTGCCAGAGCTTGTTTCACACCGTCCCCTAATTTTCGTCAATATAGTGCATTAATAAAAGTGGAGAATTAAACCACTTGTCCCTGTGGCATGAGGTTAAAGTAACACCTGAATGACTAGGAAACGGACAAGGCTACCGTAGCGTACCTGTGAAAACAACCAAACCATTATTGCTCCTATATCAAACAAAGCAGTTATCAGCCACCACCTAACCCTATTATCGTATTAACATTCAGGTTATATGTCACTATCAAATATAAATATACAAAAATTATGTGTTATTATTATATATTTGTATTTGATAGTGACATATAGCCTGAATGTAAAGACGGTAGTAGGGTTGGGTGGTGGCTGATAACGGCCGTGTTTAATGGAGGAGCAATAATGGCTTGGTGGATTCACAGGTACGCCACGGTAGCGTTTACCGTTTCATAGTCATGCAGGTGTGACTTTAACCTCATGACACAGGGACAAGTGGCTTAATTCTCCACTTACGGTAATGCACTATATTGACGAAAATTAGGGGACGATGTGAAACAAGCTCTGGCAAAATATCATACTGATCTGTTTGTTAATAAGTTATTCCCAAAGAAACGATGCCACGCGGCATCTGAAACCCATAGTAGGTGATTTCAGCCATTTGTAAGTAGGATTGAACCTACTTCATTTGTAACTGGTGTAACAACATCTTCGTTGGATCTAGTTACCATTCCTGGTTTATGTTAAAAAACAAGGTGAAATGTTATGTTTACATATATAATAATATGTTGGAAAATATTATTTTGGGATTTATTCTCATATTTGTTTCAACATTTTGAATAATTTAATTATTCATGGCATTATGGCACAGTCTTACCAATATTCAATTGTCTATTTGACTAATTCTTTCAATAAGAGCATTATTTGTAACCAACTATTCTGTTCTGTTTACATATACATCAGTGGCAGTACCTAAGATAATAACTTATTATTATTATTATTAACCCCTTCTTTACCGGCAACGTTTTTTATATTTTATTCTTGCTGTTTTTAGACGATTTTGTGCAATTTAAGAAAGATCTGAGGTAGTAAAAAAAGTTAAGTGAGATAGATCGAAGCATTTCAATTGTTGGAGGGACTTTTTTAACTGACTAAAATCATCTAATAGTAGCCAGAATGAAGCTAAAATTACGTCCTCGGTACGGAAGGAGTTTATTGACCATGCATGTATTACTTTTTAATTTGCAATGCAAAATACAAATGTTTTTCTTATATATATATATATATATATATATATATATATATATATATATATATATATATATATATATATACATATACTGTATACATATAATTATATACACATTTATTTTTTTTAATATATGAACAATTAGTCTTTTTTAAATTTGCATGTTGGAATAATAGCCGGTCCGGTTGGTTGGGCCAACCATATAATTATGGTTATCAGGTCCAACCCACCACATCAGGATGCCTGGGGAAGGGAACCCCAAGCAGGTCTAGCCAGAGGGAATTTTCATAACTTATTGTTCAATTTGCATTTGTCTGCATTAACACGACCATCATTATGTATCAGTTTCGTAAGATAATTAAGGGCACAAGGGATGGAGCATCACTTGTGCCCTTAATTATCTTACGAAACTGATGGCAAATCTAATTCAGCAGGTTCGGATGATTTGCAACGAGTTTACTCGGTATTGTACTTTTCATGAATAGGTTTAGATATTTAAACGCATACAATGAATATATAGTATGCAAGGTACACAGTTCATAAATGGAACACATATAGCAGCATCTAGGCGTAATTATCATACCTAGTCTAATGCATTCTATCTTTGCCCATATCATTCTGAATATAGTTAATATCATTTTATATATTTACTATCTCTCTCTCTCTCTTTATATATATATATATATATATATATATATATGCATATATATGATATATATATATATATTATATATATACACAGTATATATATATATATATATATATATATATTTATAATATATATATATATATATATATATATATATACTGTGGTAAACTATCAATGGAAGTTAAATATTACTAAGCTATAATGAATCAAATAAATCAATCTAAATGAATACTACTCCATATCTAAATTGAATTAAATCTGAAACAAACTAATTTATATCCAAAGGTCTCACATAATAAATTTATATATAGGGTAAGGTTATATGGGTTAATATTAACCAGGAATTAACTCACCAATAGTTCCACGTGGCAATGAGGCAAGGGAGAACGTTTTACCCAATATGGCGGTGGACAATGGGGATCGAGACGTCGGTCCCGAGACACGAGTCAAGTTAAAGAAAGAATAAATGATTACATGGAATGGACATGATTATTATGCTTATCTGTCAGTCAGTCATGGTGTCGATGAGAGCGTCGTGATGGTCTAGCTGTGTGTATTGCGGTATGTGTATGGTGATTAGAGGCACAAAAGCACAATCAACTGAGGGCGGAAAATTAGATGTTAACTGGTTGGTGTTATTGAAGGCTCTGGTGTTCCTCGAAGACACACCTTGCTGCCTTGGCAAAACGCCAGGAGCCCAAATTATCGTACCGTATCTGGGTTGCTCTATACGATAAATTATATTAATATATACGATAAATTCATATATACTACATAAGACCATGGCAATATTGCTTAATAGCATATTAGGCCTTTTACAACTTAACTTATTTACAATCTTATAATATACGATCTACTCGTCCTACGTCGTGCTGTAGGAGCGATCGTGACGTCGCAGAGACATACGAGATCACAAAAGAGTCATATTCTATCGTATTTATACGATACACTCCCCCCACAAAAAAAGACCTGAACCCCACCTTAAACCTAAAGTTGCCCAGAGGCTATCTTCTGATGCCACAAGTCGACGGCACCAGCAGCAGCGCGTCTGGGAGCGTCCCGGTCCGAGAATGATCACCATCAGTAAGAGGTGAGTCGTTCCTTTGAGAATCCTCGGACCCAGCAATAACAGGTGGAGCATCAGATTGCAATGCGGAATAGAGCTCCAAAGCGTACAAACGTGCGATAGGACGAACAGTAGTTCCAGTGGCTGTCTTCAATAGCGCCACCCGCTCTACAGAGTCTGCCCCCTTGTATACCTCCAACACACGGCCCAATTTCCAGTATAAACGAGGACTATCTTCTTTAATTAAATCAACTTCACCAACTGTAGGTGCCGTTGGTCTACCAGAGGGAGTAACACTCCTTTCCCTCAATGCTAGCAGATATTCACTAATCCACCATTTCCTAAAATCCTCGATTATCCTGGATATATATTGGTATCTCTTAGACACCGCTACCTCAGAGTACAACGAGGGATCCTCTAACTCTACTATGGATTGGAAATCAGATGGAAACTCAGTCAATGGTTTCCCATATAGCAAGTGAGCTGGCGTTAATGGTAGTGGTTCTTGCAGGTCGGTGTACACATATGAAAGCGGGCGATCATTCACGACTGCCTCTATCTCTGTGAGGACTGTCGTCAACTCACTCTTCTTTAATAGAGCACGTCCTACAACCGCTCTGAGTCCCGACTTTACTATGCCGACACTCCGTTCCCACATGCCACCAAACCAATGTGCCTTAACTGGAATGAACCTCCATTCGCACTTCTTCTCCCCTAAAAAAGTGATGATAGTAGGATCACTACTCATATCCTTTAGATATTTTGATGCTTGGACATAAGTGGGAGCATTGTCGCTAAGAATGAGTTGAGGGAATGAACGACGGGCACAAAACTGTCTGAACGCCAGCATATATTCTTCGCTAGACATATTATCACATAGTTCTAGGTATACCGCTCGAGATGTTGCACAGGTAAACAATAATATATAAACCTTCTCACTCTCCCTCGTCGTCAATGCCCCTGTGTAATCTAATCCTACCGCTTGGAAAGGTTCTACGTGCTTTACACGGCATTCAGGTAGAGGTGGAGCTGGTCCCGTTGCATATGGTTTACCTTTTAGTCTCTGGCATATTGCACACTTTCTTACAACGCGTCGAGCTACTTGTCGAACTCTGGGTATCCACCATGTGAGACGTAAATTTGATATAATATGACATACCCCGTAGTGTTTTACTTCCCTATGTCCACGTATGATCAATAGATCAGTAACGTGAGGTCTTGTTGGCATAAGTATAGGGCGGTTTGTGCCGTCTGGTACACCTGACCACTTCAGGCGACCCTCATACCTGATGAGGCCATTGTCTAGGTGCAACCTTAGTTGACGCACTATATTAGGCATTAATGTCTTTTTCGAGCTTTTCAAGGATTCTAATTCATTGGAAAAGGTTTCTACTTGAACCCATTTGATCAAAGTTACTTCAGCTGCTTTAAATTCACGAGCATCAATGTTGTGACCCCTGTTGCAGAGTTGGCCCGTTACTTTAAGCTTGAGATTGGATACATATCGCAATACCCAAGCTACAACTCTGACTAGTTTATTATAGTCTCCGAATCTTGCTCACTCTATGATAGGACCCGGTAGCTCATTTGGTTGGGCTGTAACTGCCACTGTTTCCAGTGGCAGAGGTCCCTCATCAACAGCATGCCAAATAGTCCATTCACTTTCATGGAGCAGCCACTTTGGACCATGCCACCACAATTCGGACTTCACTAGCTGGCTAGCCATTATACCCCTAGTTATGAGATCACTAGGGATTTCTTTTGTATCTACATAATGATAAGCAACGTCTGGCAAAAGGGCTCTAATCTCATCTACCCTATTCCGCACATAAACTGGCAGAGACCTCTTGCTATGTATCCAGTTGAGTGCGACCTGACTATCGCACCATACGTGAACGATTTCAATATTTAATTCGCTCTCGTATGCTGCGCATACATGTTGCACCAGACGTGCTAATAGCAGCATGGCAGTCACTTCCATTTTAGGGATAGTTACCTTTTTAACCGGGGCTACCTTGGCCCGGGCTGTAACTAAATGTGCCCCAAATGAAGTAACGACATATATGGCTACCCCGTATGCCGTGGCGCTAGCATCGCAAAACGTGTGTAACTTAACGTCACCGAACGCCGCCACTTTACAAGGTATAGGTTTAGTACATAGGATGGCATATTCATTCAACAACAATGTCCCTTGGTCATTCAGGTCCTCCGGCAAACTGTCATCCCATCCTATTTTACTTCTCCAAACTTCCTGCATTAGAATCCTAGCTCTTATGGTAACAGGTAATGCTAGACCCAAAGGATCAAAATATTGTGCAACTTTGCTCAACAGACTTCTTTTTGTGTGCGCTCCTGTCTGCTGAGCAAAAGACCTTGTTTGAAAAGTTAGTATGTCATGTTTTGGTTGCCAGATCATCCCAAAATTTCTGGACTTTTCCTGGTTAAGAGATACCGTACCGTCCACCTGTATTAAACTCTGAAGATCTTCACTATTAGTAACCCACTCGCAGAGAAATAGATGTGCATCCGCAAACAATCTGCGTGCTTGCGAGTATGCATATAACAAATCATCCTGACTATCACTAGAACCCTGCAAATTGTCAATATATAATCCGCGAGATAGTTTACTTGTGTCCGCATGAATGTCAGCTAGATGTTTTCTGATTGTGTCATTTAACAAAAACTGTGAGCATGTGGCCCCAAAGAGTACAACCCGAAAACGGTATATTATGATTGGACTTTCAGAGTCGCTAATGTCGCCGAACCAAAGAAAGCGGGTAACATCTCTATCTTCATCCTTTAGCTTGACCATCAAGAATTCTTTCTCGATGTCACTGGTATAGGCGTACTTCCCCAGCCTAAACCGCAATAGATGTTGGGACAGGTCCGACACCATGGACGGACCTGTCAACAGGCAGTCATTTAGACTGGGTTGTTGACCTTTGGTGGGCAGAACAGTCATACACCACCCATATTGGTGTGGTGACGCTGTCTTTCCTTACCCCATGATGGGCCAGATAGTGAACCCTACCCTTTTTAAACGGTTCCTCGACATCGACTCTCTCAATAAAGCCCCTATCTTCATAACTCCGAAATACATCGTCATACGCCTGGCGCGTGCTCGGTTCGTTAGACAATTTACGCTGTAATGCGCGCAAGCGACCTAATGCCAAACCATAGTTGGTAGGCAGGCTGATCTCACTGTTCTTCCAGGGTAAACTAACTTTATATTGCTTGTCTGAGGCACAGTAGCACACAGACTCGTCAAACCTTTGTAGCGCAACTTCCGAGTCATAATCAGTCTCCATAGGATTAATGCCTATGTGATCCAATCTCCACAGTCGTTCCAGGTCGAACTCGGCAGCCATCTTAGGGTCTAGGTTGGGAATCCTCCCTTTCCAACTCCTCTGCCGCAGTTACATTGACTCTATATATCGAGACCGTGTCGACCAGGACCTTTGACTGCACCTTTCCGCTCATGCAATATCCAAATTTAGTGGGGATTAAAATTACACCAAACATCTTTTTCAATCCAGGGTATACTACATCATAATAATGATCCACACCAAGTAGAACATGCACCTCACTCTGATTTCCCATGGGATCTGACAAGTTAACCACTTTGCTACGTAATGCGTGTTCCACCTTCTTCACTCCTACAGATACATATTCTGGTAGGGTGTCTACTACGATACAAGTCATAAAGTAGTGGTTTTTACGGTAGAAAAATGAAATCTCCGCTATCTCGTAGTCTTGCTTATCAGTAACCCCTGTGAAGCCATGTAATCGAAGAGTCTCAGCCCCTACGATTCGGTGCTTCAGTCCCACTAGTACGGACCTCTTTATAAACAAACGTTGAGACCCTTGATCTAGAAGTACCCGACAAACTTTGTTACTGTCATTACCTTCCAAAGGCGGCAGTACGTGTGGAGAGTGAGCAGAGCGAGTTCTTTGACCTGAATGTTGGTTTGAAACAGGGGTGTGTGATGTCCCCGTGGTTGTTTACTGTATATATGGATGGAGTTATGAAAGAAATACTATCAAGAGCAGTGGATGTTGGTGTATCGCTGAAAAGGGAGGGAATTGAGTGGAAGCTACCTATACTGCTGTTTGCGGATGATACAGTTCTGATGAGTGATAATGAATGGGAGTTGCAGGGTCTGGTAAATGAGTTTGGAACAGTGTGCGAAAAACGGAATTTGAAGGTAAATACGGGGAAGAGCAAGGTTATGGTCTTCGAAAGGGGTGAAGTCACAGAGTGTGAGATGAAGCTGAACGGTCAGGCTATGGAGATCGTCAACTCTTTTAAGTATCTGGGCAGTGTGTGAGTAAAGATGGGACTATGGATGAGGGTGCGGGAGAGGGTACAACAGGGGAAGAGGGCTGTAGGAACGCTAAAAGCAGTAACAAGAAATAGGGTGATCAGTATGGAAGTGAAGAAGTCCTTGCATGACAGTGTGGTAATCCCGACACTGACTTACGGAAGCGAAGCATGGACGTTGGTTGAGAGACTCAGACCAAGAGTGAGAGCAGTGGAAATGAATTACTTAAGGAGTGCGTGCGGAGTTACATGGAGGGATAGACAGACTAATGAGGAAGTAAGAAGGAGGTGTGGTGTGGAGGTAGATGTGCTGGAAAGTGTGAAAGGAACAACTTGAGATGGTTCGGCCATATGGAACGTATGGAAAGCGAGAGAATGACTAAGAGGGTGTATGAGAGCGAGTGGAGGACAGAGAGGTAGACCGAATATGAGGTGGAAGGATGGAGTGAGGAAGTACATGAACGAAGGTGGTGCTGGTTGGGGGGAGGGGCGTCAACTGACTGGGGACAGAGGTGCATGGGGGCGGTTCGTTCGTGGCCACCCCTTTGGGGATCACGGCGTCAGGCAATAGATAGATAGATAGATAGATTACCTTCCATGGGAATCTGTATTGTGGGCAATATAGTGGTGTCTTGCGTGCTACCTAGTGTCACAGTTGAAGTACCCCCTGTTTTGACGTATTTGACTTTATCTGCTGTAGGACACAACTTATCAAAGTAATGTCCTTTGCAGTGGCGACAGGGCCTTGAGTATGTAGTAGTACATTGTCCCTGCTTACCATTTTCCCCACTTAGACAACCTACACATATCTTCAATCGATTCGCCTGTGCTAGTTTTGTCTCATTTGTTGGGTATTTTACGCAGAAACTCCATTTATGTTTGTTGTTACATAGCTTACATAGAATCTGAGCAGGTTTCTTATACGCACCCTCTTTCTTTTCTTTAGTCCCCACTGTCATGCTTACTGTTCCCCTTTTCTCCACATTCTCACTCCCTCCCGACACATACATTCTCCCTTTGTTCAACTGTAGATTATTGATCTCCTTACTAAACTGAGTTTTGAACTCCCCCAGCTCAAATGATCTTACCTTATCAAGTTTTGCCTTAGGAAGCTTCTGACGCAAGCTAATGACTATCATTTCCTGCGTGGTAAGCCCTAGGGTGTCTAGCGATCGAGTATGGCACTCCATATTTGCCCTGAAGTTTGTCAACTCATCAACCTTATACTGTGGTTCTGCGAGCCCCAACAAGGCAACGACATGGGCCATCTTCAACTGCTCTCTATCCCTGTATGTGGACTCTAATAAGTGTACTGCTTCAAGATAACTACCACCCACTACTGCAAAACCCTCTATTAAATGTAAGGCCTCTCCTTCCATTTGTCCCTTCAGATAGTGAAACTTGCGGACATTATCCAAAGGGGACTCATGAACCGTAGATCGAAATATGTCCCAAAAAGTTAACCACTCAGTTAACTTGCCCCCAAATGTAGGAAGATTGAGCTTTGGGAGGTGTACAGTATATTTTGGGTCAGCCCTTCTATGGGCCTCATTATCGCCTCCCTTCTTACTAGCGACAGCATGCTGTAATAGGTACTTCGCTCTAAAGACAGGTTCGTCATAGAGGACGCGATTATCACACTCTGTATCTATCTCTTCCTCCTCTATCATGTCAGCCACAATCACCTCACTCAGAGCCGTAATACGACCGTGGGTAGCCTGGACGTTTTCTAATCTAGCTTCCAATTCCTCTAGTTCAGCAGTAGTGATGAAAGTGTTGACATCCACAATTAGCCTATTTAATACTCCCCGAAGTCCCGCCCTTTGATTTTTAGGGGCTTTGATCAGCACCCCACTAGACGGTGTCTCTTTATCGTCTTTATTCATTTTGCATGTGAGCCTATAGGCTATGTATCTAAATGTTACGTTACAAAGACAACGGCCATATAATAGTCTAATTAAGAGACGCCGACCGGCGGACTTCTGTGCTATGGAGAAAAAATAGTACACTAAATAGCAATACCTACGAATGGATCATATTGAACAAGAAAAAAATGTTAGGTCAGGTCATATGTCACAGGAAGTCTGAAATGGAAAAGAAAATGTATTGGGGAAAGATGATGGGTGGGATGCAGAACTTAGGCAAGTGCAACGATGTGACCCTGCATTCCGGCTCTAACCATCGCTTGGCTAGCCTTGCCAGTTAATCATAGAGTTGTTCCTGCATCCTGTTATATGTCCCCTTGTTCATTGCCTTAAAATCCCTTACTGGTAGCTAATTCCCGAGGTCTGGGCACCAATGTGGTAAACTATCAATGGAAGTTAAATATTACTAAGCTATAATGAATCAAATAAATCAATCTAAATGAATACTACTCCATATCTAAATTGAATTTAATCTTAAACAAGCTAATTTATATCCAAAGGTCTCACATAATAAATTTATATATAGGGTAAGGTTATTTGGGTTAATATTAGCCTGGAATTAACTCACCAATAGTTCCACGTGGCAATGAGGCAAGGGAGAACGTTTTACCCAATATGGCGGTGGACAATGGGGATCGAGACTTCGGTCCCGAGACACGAGTCAAGTTAAAGAAAGAATAAATGATTACATGGAATGGACATGATTATTATGCTTATCTGTCAGTCAGTCATGGTGTCGATGAGAGCGTCGTGATGGTGTAGCTGTGTGTATTGCTGTATGTGTATTGTGATTAGAGGCACAAAAGCACGATCAACTGAGGGCGGAAAATTAGATGTTAACTGGTTGGTGTTCGTGAAGGCTCTGGTGTTCCTCGAAGACACACCTTGCTGCCTTGGCAAAACGCCAGGAGCCCAAATTATCGTACCGTATCTGGGTTGCTCTATACGATAAATTATATTAATATATACGATTAATTCATATATACTACATAAGACCATGGCAATATTGCTTAATAGCATATTAGGCCTTTTACAACTTAACTTATTTACAATCTTATAATATACGATCTACTCGTCCTACGTCGTGCTGTAGAAGCGATCGTGACGTCACAAAAGAGTCATATTCTATCGTATTTATACGATATATACTGTATATATATATATATATATATATATATATATATATATATATATATATATATATATATATATATAAAGAGAGAGAGAGAGATAGTAAATGTATAAATATGATATTAACTATATTCAGAATGATATGGGCAAAGATACAATACATTAGACTAGGTATGATCATTATGCCTAGATGCTGCTATATGTGTTCCATTCATGAACTGTGTACCTTGCATACTATTATTTGTATGCGTTTAAATATCTAAACCTATTCATGAAAAGTACAATACAGTATATAGCAAAAATACATTTAAAGGTGTCATCATTGTAGTAAAGGCTTATAACGGCTGATAATGATAACCCTCTGACAACGAGAGTGCATATTTGTGCATATTGTATTGTCTTGAATAACATATATATATATATATATATATATATATGCACGAGTATGCACTCTCGCTGTCAGAGGGTTAACATTATCAGCCGTTATAAGCCTTTACTACAATGATGACACCTTTAAATGTATTTTTGCTATATATTGTATGTAGGATGTTAAGCAGCTTAAGGAGGATAATAGCTCGAGGTCCATTTATGAAGATATACATTATCTTAAGGGGAGGTTTTTAGGTTGCTTCTTAGACCTTCGCCAAACTTTAAAATATACCATCAAGACCCCCTTCAAGATAAATATGTACATTTTGCAGAAGAACAATGTTCCGGCGAAAAGCCCGTTACTCCTAATTTTCAGGCTCGCACCTAACTGGCATGAAAGGTCTGAGAATGACAAGGAAATGGGGTGAAAGGTCTTAAAATCACCAAACCAATGGATCGAATGTCTTAACATTTCTAAACTAATGGGGCTAAGCATGAGTGAGAAAGGGGTCCAGAAAAGGCACCCGTTAAGTGAAAATCTTCTCTTAAAGATAACTAGTATGGATATAATTATAACACATCACATTGAAGGATTAAAACCAAAGGCTGAACATGTTTCATATGTTTGTCATAAGTTATCAATAAATCACCTGCTAAGGGAGTCAACTATCTGTCATGTTAAAACAAAAAATAGAATATAGCTATTGATTTCCTGACACCTATTACCAGATTAAAACACATCATCTTCTCTGGTTAATATAATCAATCTATTTACAACTAAGTAATCAAAATGGAGACATAGCAATTAATCACCCATTCGAGATAGACAAAACATCAAACCATTTTAGTACAATAACGCATTTCCTGAATTATATACAATACAATCATGATTGTACTCAACCTATGAATGGCCTTAGCCAGGTGGGATTACGGAACCCGGTACGCCAGGGGCCTGAACTACCACAATTTCATTGTTGGATTTCTGCCATATACACACAGTTACAAAGGTTATATTTTGTACAGTATGTTTTGTTAGTATGAGTGTGTATGGATGTGTGTGAGTTGGTATAATTATGTGATCATGCAGTATACTTACGTATGTATTTCAACTCATTGCATTCTCTGAACCACAACCATTTAACACCAGGGTTATATCGGATTACCATAACAAACATATTCGAAAATTAGCACGCGTTCCTATTATCAAGCACGGTTCCAGTTACTGTGGAGTTTACTCGCTGATTTATAATTACACGGATCTACAGTATGTAATTTGTTTGGCCTCACAGTTTTCAGAAACCAAGTAAAATATATCAGTGCAATGATGACAAGATATCCTAACATGCTCGCAATGTTTTTGGATTCGGTGAAAAAATTCTTATATATAATCAATTGTGATTTTCGGCCTATAAGGATGCACAAACTCTATACATCGATACTTAGTAGAAAAAATAAATAAATACAAAAATAAAAATAAACGTTAGTTTATAATGGCTACATATTGTGCTGACAATTATTAAATGTAATTAAATTTGCACTGACAAATCAATTTAGCTTGTACCTCTAGTCATTGTAGATATCTAGGGCTCGAACTTTATATCAACTCAATTTAAGAACAAAATCGATGCAATTATTACCACAGAAGCATACTCATTACTTTCTTATAAGGAGGGAAGCTGAAGTGCGCCTGTAAGACTCATGTATAAACAAAACCACATTTACGATTTGATATGCAAAGCTTCTCTACCTCATATCACTTAAAGATAATTCATGGTTATACTGTACAGTATATTCATGGCATGTTTGTGAATGCATACACAAATCTTACCCATCATCTTATAAGGTGAAATTTATTGTAAAGAAAAGAATAATACGCAGATTAATATTTCATTTTAGAAAACTTATAAACATTTACAAATATTTTGCCAAAAGTTTGACACGCACTGCGACACAATTAGTCTGTATTACCAACACACACGCAGGACTTTTTTTTGTTTTTTTCGTACCCACGACTGTCATGTAACTCACGAACGACTACACGGAAAGAAATCATGACATGTACTGGGAACCACTGTGTGTGTGTGTGTGAGAGAGAGAGAGAGAGAGAGAGAGAGAGAGAGAGAGAGAGAGAGAGAGAGAGAAATCTTGATCATACAATAATCAAAATGTATTGTTTTACTTTGTTGATACACCCAACTCAATGTGCTCATACAATTTAACATCATGATTTTTTAGACTGTATACTTGTTCGAATTAAAATGGCCGTAAAGGTATTCGTACTAGGTAACTATTGTGTACCCCTTGACTAAGAGAGGCCAATAATGTTCTAAATAAATCAATGTAATGTTATTCAAGTTATATATGGTATAGTCAACCCTTATATACAGTAAACCGTACAGTGTTACAATTTTGTTTATGACATGCATAGTAAATCATATTCTTCGAAAACAGTGCAAATACTTTATACCTATAAACACTCACTCTTCGATAATCATTCAGGTTTCATAAAAAAAACCCACATTCAGTACATGTTCCTACATCATAAGTATAGTTGAGGGCTTGCTTTGTCTAGGTTACCACAGTTAACTTCACCTCCCCCCAAATGATAACACAACAGAAATACAATCAATTAAAATACGCACTGGCAACAAATCCAACATAACCATCATAAAAACATACATCCCTCCCCAAACATCCTACAGTACCAAATGAATACAGACCACACTTACAACACATCACAAACACCCCACACATCATCCTGGGTGGTGACTTCAACGCCAAGACGTCGGCCTGGTTTGTCGACAACCCCGACACAGACAGAGGGCTGGTACTACAAAACCAAACAGATAACCTCATCATCCTTAACGACATCCATCAACATACCCATATTCCTCACCAAGCCCTCTATAACCCATCATCTCCAGACATCACCTTTTGCTCCCCAGAACTCGCCCCCACAACATCCTGGAGGGTGGTCAGAACCTTAGGCTCTGACCACCTCCCGATCATTATCACCACCAAAACCAGACTCACCCCAGCTAGCCACAAACACACATACACCAATTATAAAAGAGCTAACTGGGAAGCATTTACAAATGAGACAGAACAACACTTCACAACTCTAAACAGTACACCCATCACTAACATCAACAATGCTGTACACATACTCAATAAAACTATCCAAAACGCTGACAAGAAACACATTCCAAGAGGTAACAGAAAAAGACACAACCCCAACTTCACACCAGAAATTCAAAACCTCATCAGACAACGCGACACACTGAAACACTCCCCAGCACCCCACACACAAGACATCACACAACAAATTCAAGCACTCAACACCCAAACTAACAACAAAATACAAGAACAACAAAAACCTAATTGGAATAACTTCCTACAAACACTTGATCACAAAACAAACCCCAAAAAACTCTACAAAACACTAAACAGCACCACACTTTCCAACAGCAACACAACACAATCACATGCTGCAATCACAACAACAGACTCTACTCCTTCATGTAAACAAAAAGCAAACACTCTCATCAATCACTTCTCACATGTCAGCCACCTAAAACCTCACAAAGACGACCGACGTGTCATCCGACGTAAGAGACAATTCCCCACAGACCCTGACTATACACCCTTCACCAATCACCAGACAAAGCATATCATCAACAATCTCAAGCACTCACCCGCCTGTGGCCTAGACAACATAAGCAACATACACCTCAGACACCTGGGACCACAAGGCATACAAACACTCACTAACATATCAAACTACAGCTATTCACACAACACAATACCAGACATTTGGAAGCATGGTATCATCATCACATTCCCCAAACCAACAAAGACCCCACGATACCCTCCTCGCACCGCCCCATCACACTCCTTTGCTCCCCCTCCAAAGTCATGGAACGCCTAGTATTACAACTAATTACACCCGACCTACCCCTAGCTCCAACACAACATGGCTTTAGGCCACTGCACTCCACAAACTCTTCTCACAGACCTTACACAAAGAGCTTTTGACGGCATCAACTCAGCTAGACCACCACACAGATCACTGCTTGCCACACTCGACATTAGTAAAGCCTTCGATGCCATCCCAGCCACAACCTAAGAAACAAAATCTACAACACAAACATGCACAATACAAAAAGGTGGCTGGCCAACTTCCTAGCAGGCAGATGTGCACACGTATCTTTTGCCGGTCAGTCATCTAAAATCAGAAACTTTCCAAACGGAGTCCCACAAGGATCCGTCCTATCGCCCGCACTCTTCAATCTGTACATGCACGATATAACTACACCCAATACTCCCCAAATAAACTTAGCCTCCTATGCAGATGACATAACACTCACATGCACACACCATGACCCAAGAAGAGCAACAGATCTCCTTCAACCCTATCTCAACACACTACATGGTTGGTGCACTACAAACAGACTTAATCTAGCCCCAGCCAAATCCACCGCAACCCTGCTCACAAGCTGGACAGGTGAACACGAATACATCCCTCAACTCACCATAAACAACACACCCCTAATACATACACACACCCAAAATCCTAGGAGTAACATATGATACTCATATGACATTCAAACAGCACACCACAAACATTAAAAAGAAACTGACACCCAGACTTAATGCCCTCAGGTCACTTGCTCACACAAAATTTGGACACAACAAAGAAACTACCACCACAGTATATAAACAATACATAAGATCAGTAATGGAATATGCAAGCCCAGCCTGGGCTTCTAACCTAGCTGAAACTCATCATAAGACCTTACAGACTATTCAAAACAAAGCCCTGAAGATCATTACAGGCTGCACAGCTACTACACCCACAGATCATCTACATCAAGAAACAAAAATCCTCAAAGTCAAAGACCATCTGGACATGAGAGGCACTCAATTCCTGGCAGCAGCCTCCACGAACCAAGACCACCCACTAAACTACATGGCAACACACCCACAGACACCAAGAAATATCAAAACAACACCCAGCACACGGTATCACACAATTATTGTCCTCTCTCCCTCCCTGCCCACCCCGAACCAACTTCCAGAAGCACATCCATACTCATATCTCTCGCCAATCCATACACTCACTCACAGACAACACGCAGCTGCATGCACGACCTCCCGAAATCCATCCTTCCGAATCCTCCCTTCCTCGCGAGGACAGAGTCCACCTGGCCAGGCTGAGATGCGGACACCATCTAGCTCTCCTGAGCTATCAGAAGAGACTGGATGACTCCGTTGTCGACGCCTGCCCGGGATGTAACACAGCACCCCATACCATTAAACACATCATAGAAGACTGCATTTCACACAACCACTTACGCCAACAACACAACCTACACTCAATGAGAGCTCTGTGGGAAAGCCCGATCGTGGCCATGGCCTTCCTCAGGGACTCTGGGCTGTTCGGCCAGGCAGCTTAGGGAACAACAACAACTTCACCAACTCCAGGTTGTTATTAAGGGGGGTCACCAGCTTTTTTGTCTCTCTCTCCTTTTCTCTCTTTCTCTGGCTTCTATTCATTCGGCTCCATTCAGCCAACTGTTTTAAGACGGTTATCCCCATCCAGGTATCGATTTATTTCTGGCGAGCGATAGCGAGCTAGCATTTTGTTTGGAGAAATCCGGGTTCGCCGGAGACATTTTTCTATCGAAAAATTTAAAAATTTAGATTGCTCTAACAAAAAAATATATATATATATATATGCTGGCTGAATGGGGCCGAATAGATCCAAAGAGAGAGGGAGAGGAAGCGAAAATAAAGCAAGGTGGTATTAGTGTTATGCAAACAGAGGAATATGGTAGAAGGACACTGCCCATTCGTCTCGCACTGAATACAAATCGAACTCGGAGCCAACATGATTGGGAGCGGAACAAACAATTATTGTGCCACATTTCGCTCTGTTGGATTTACAGTACATTTCACATGATGAGGAACACTTTATTTAAACCCTCAGATACTAGCATACGTATAGGTTAGCTGTTGATATTCCTACATAATTATCATAACAAAGAAAATACATTTGAGTGCTAATTTGTTAAAAAAACAACACTAATATCGCCAAATTTCTCAATGGCATCAACTTATTTTGTTCACTAATGCAGAGGTAAAATTTGTAATTCTAGCTATATATGTTTTTGTTTTGTTCAGTGATTGAGGGAGACAAAATAAAGAGCTGCCTCCCCCAGAGTTGAAAGACTGAGTACAGGGCCAAACTCAAGGGACGTTCAAGCAAAAATGCCTGGACACACGGAGTTTGAAGCAATTTACGTCATAGGAAGAGGGAAAGACTGATTCTGGGAAAGAGTTACAGAGCTCAGCTGTTGACTAGAGAAAGACTTAGAATAAAGTTTCACTCTTGGGTTGGAGAGTTGCACAGAGTAGGGGTGGGATTATGTTGCAAGACGGGTGCTATGTGCTCTACGAAGAGGGGGTGGTATACACTGAGAGAGCTCTGAGGAACACTGATTATTGTAATAGCTGTAGAATAGTGAGATAGATGCAACATTGTGGCGAAGAGAGAGAGACTGCAGAGAATTGGTGAGTGGACGGGAGTTAATGATACGGAAATTCAAACTGAAAAGAGACATATTCTGTCTGAGAGTAGTGCATAGCATAGGGGGATGAGATAAAATAGTTGCATGTTCCAGATTTCCAAAACGATATTATATATTTGCCAAACATATTTCATCATATACCAGTATCATAATAATAAATATTCCCGATCAACTATATACTTCTATTTAATCATAGTTACACATCATGTTACTAAAGATAATCAATATAATTTCCACAATGAGGTAATTGGTTTCTCACCTCCCTCCCCGGGTTTCTCACCCCCACTACCGTCGCTCGCCTCCTGTCTTCTCCCAAATCACTCTCCTCCTACTCACCCCTCACCACTGTTACCGGATGATTTATATTTACTAATGGTGCCGCTACCTTTCAAGTGTCCTGCAAGGAACTGGCCGCAACTGTACAAACCTATAATAGCCGCAAATTCTGGATATAACTAATTTAACCTAACTTACAGTATATACGACCACCCACGGAGCATGAACCTAACAGCTCACGACCACTCCTAGACAAACAAACGGCTAGCACGTTTTCAATACTTCTAATATATCTTACCACCAGGTTATACTCCTGCAACATCAGACTCCAACGTGTTAGTCGCTTATTTTTTCTAAATCTGCTAAGTAACTGAAGGGGAAGGTGGTCCGAGTACTGTGACGTTGACCACTCCGTTAGAACCGCATGGCTTGTCCTACAGTGACTCACTAGGATCGCCAGGGCAGTGGATGGGGCTACAGTTTATGTATTAGAGTGTGCTTTATTTCATATGAAAGCTCGTGTCATGGGCAGTCCAGAAAGGCTCTTTGTTTTCGCCCATGTCAAGGCTTTATATATTTAATTGTAAAGTATATATTTTATCATTAACTAGTAATGATAGGATCTGGGAGAGAGAGAGGGAGTAGAACAGAGTGAGAGGGGGCGCGCAGTGTTTTTGTCCCGCTCGATGACGTCACGGCTGGCTGCCTCGCGGGGGTTGGTGGAGAGAGGCCCTTACCATGCTGTAAGCTTTGCTAGTGTTTAGATGACTTGTAACCGCTGTTTTCCCACGCGGCTCGAGCTAGTGCGAGTATATATACAGTTCCTCGCCACTCTCTCCCTCAGATCTGGTTTCTAGAACATACCCATCTTTTTTCCCTTGCTATCTGTCCCCGCTCCGTACCTGAGAATCTTTTCCTCTGCCTATCTCTCTCATTTTCCATATCCTTCACCACCTTTTATTAATATTATACCCCCTCTGGTTAACTCTGCAAAATCAGCTTCATGCTGGCCAGTTGTATTGTGTGTAAGGTCTGATATAGCCTATGTATGTTAGTTGTTAAGATAAGTGGATCACGAAGCATTGGTTGGCATTTATATTGTTTAAGTACTGCATCCTTTAATTATTAGTGTTCTGCTGGATTAGATAATGCTAGACTAGGAGTCTGATATTATAAGGTATTGTTTCCTATGAGTGCTGGCTTTAGTTAAAAGCGGCACGACATACCTGAGAACTGGAGTTGATTGAGTAAATTCTAGTCTGTGTGCCATTGAGAATAGAGCATGCACGAATGAGGGCTTTTTGCCTATACCATTCTGCACTGTTCTAGTCTCGATTGTTTGTCTTTGAGGTACGCCAGGAGAACGCTTAATACTTCGGTATTAAGGTTTCTCAAGAGAGCTACCCTGCATTATAACGTAATATTTGACGCACAGACTTGTGATTTACACTAGGCTATGCGGCATGCCATGGGCACCAGTATCTCGTATCATTGACTCTAGCTAGACTTTATCAATCATAGTAGACATTAAGTATATTAACCTAATTACTCTTTTTATGCATACCCATTTATGATTACACAAGCATTTCGCAGCCTAGTTTGATGTATTGAGACACAAACGACTTAGGCTCTTTTTGTTGATAGGAATACTGCATTGTCGTGGCGATTATTATTATTGTTGTTGTGTTTAGGATATTCTTGGCTCCGACGGCATTATATATTCTGTCTTTTTGTGTGCATAGCCTGCACGAGCATTGTTCCGCTGCCTGCCTTTTTGGGTTCCATTTCCGATACGAGCATCTTTATAGCATCTAACATTTAAAGAAGATTCCTTGTTAGTGTTGAAGGACTTTAGTGCACTTTCTTTCATGCAGGAGTGCCTGACATTTATTGATTAAAGTAACGTAAGCTGTAACTTCTCTTACCACCTTACTTTGCATACCATAACCAAGCACCTTCGGTTATAGGTAGTAATAGGCTGTTTTCACATAACATTAAGCCTAGAGTAGACGCACATTTATTGAGAGTTTGATAGCCTATTATTGCATATAGAACTCTGTAGAGTATTGTGTTCTTTGTTCACTGGGAATATACATCAGAGGTTGGATCTAGCGCTTGCTTTCCGTTGTAGCATTTATGCCATTACTAGTCCAATGAATAAGAGCCCTGATATATTTGAACCCCAGTCGTAACAAATGGCGACCTTACCTAGGATTTGGTGAACCTACATTTATTAAGCAGGGAACATTTGTTGTTTTGGGGAATATTTTGCGGGGATCAGCAAGAATATTTTTTTTTTGCAACATAGTATAGCCCTTGAGTATTTCCGAGAATTTTTGTGTGTATATTGAGGTATAAGAGTTTGGGGTACTTCTTTTCTGAATATTGAGGTGGGAAATTTTTGTGAGCATCATGTCTTATACCGGATCAGAGGAGAATGGAGACACAGTACGTAATGTCGAAACTGAGGAACAGCAGTATGATGATATGGTTAATCAGGTGAACTGTGAGGAGGATGCTAGGATATTTTTGCAATGGCCTGTTACTGCCGAGCGGTTGGAGGGTATGGAGCGGTACGGTCTTCAATGCCTGGCCACAGCTATCGGTCTTGCGGGTACTAGCAGCATGACCAGGGATAACTTGATAACGTGTGTACTGGGCAGGGTGACTGGTGAGCGAGATGGGTTGAGTGCTCAGAGCCCTTCGGCCATGCTTCCCCTACACTCGACTCCCAGCCATCCCAGTAGTTTGCCGACCCCGGGTACGCTTCCACAGTTGGGTGGTGACTGGCAGGGTGGGTTGCCCCTGGGGGTTGCCCCTGGGGGGACCACCGGTAATTTCAAACATTGTAGCACCTTCACCTCCTCAAGGGTTAACTCCAGAATTATTGCTTCAGCTCGAATTAGCTAAGCTTCAGCATCAGCAGCAAATAGAATCCGCTAAGATCGAAGAGAGAAAATGTCAGATTCAGCAGCAACAAAGGGCATGTGAGCTCCAGCAGCAAATAGAATTAGCCAAGATAGAAGAGAGAAAAACTATCAGTCAGCAGTCTCGGCACATAGAGCTAGCAAAAATCCAAGCGGATTTAGAGTCGACTAGGTACTGTGCCGACATGGACGTAGAGAAGTCGCGAGTAGAGGCAACGGGACAGCGACTTGGGGCTGGTAACCGTGTTCATGAGCAGTCTCTCTCGCACTTATTGAAACTGGTTCCGGTGTTTGATGAGAGTGGTGTAACAGAATTTTTCACACGCTTTGAGAAGAAGTGCCAGGAACACCAGTGGCCAGAGAATAAATGGGCAGCACTTGTATCCTCTAGATTAATAGGCAAGGGTCTTAAAGCCTACGATGCATTACCTTTGGAGTTATGTATTGTGTACGAGGATCTCAAGGAGGCTGTCCTGAGGGCTTACGAACTGCAACCAGAAACGTACCGTTTGATGTTCCGGGGTGTAACTAAGGGAAGAGATAGCACCTTTTTGGAACACGCCCGGGACTTGTCCGATGCTATGGGGATCTGGCTCCGATCTGAGAAGGTAACAACGTTTGATGGAGTTAAGCAGTTAATGATGTTGGAGCAGTTCTTTAAGAGCACGGGCGGTGATCTAACTTTGAACTTAAAGGAGAAAAACCCAAGAACTCTAGTAGAAGCAGCAGAAATGGCTGATCTACGGCTGTCGTTGATTCGGGGTTGCGGGTCCTCACAGAAGTACGATGCAAGTGCTAGGGACCGTTATCCTCCCCCTCCCCGTAGCAATGACACATCTAAACCAAAGAGCAATGAAACTAGAACTGAAGCCAAACCTACCACCACACCGTATGTGAAAAGTCAGGGGCCTTTTACATCACAGTATAAGCCGAAACCGAAATTTATGTGTTTTAGGTGCCACCAGGAGGGTCATAAGGCAAATGAGTGCCCTAGTCGACCTCCTCCGGCAGCCGTGTCTTTTGCTCACGGCATTGGAGTGTTCAAGAGGACATCGGAGTTTGTTAGAGGCATTTCTTCCGAGGTAAATACACTGCCAGTGCAGAAGGATCCGGAAGGCTTATTCCCTGTCCGTGATGCCTTTAGTGACCACAGGGGACTCGGTTGTGTGGAGTGGGGGGGTAGAAGACATGAGGTGAGAATTTTGCGTGACACTGGGGCATCGCAAACACTGTTGAGAAATTTCACTGGTAAACCTGTCAATACGGCGCGGGTGGTTGTGGTTCAGGGAGTTAATGCGACAAGGTCATATCCGCTTGTAAGAATGAAGGTGGAAGTTGATGGTGTGACTCGTGACCTGGATGTAGGAATTGTGGAGAAGTTACCTGTTGGGGGCGTCGACCTCCTTCTTGGCAACGACTTTGCGGGGCCTACTTCTGAGGCTCCACCCTTAGTCGTTGTCGAGAAGCCGGCCGACGTGAGTAGGGAGGAGCAGGAGTGGGTTGAGAAGTGTCCGGTGCAGCCTATGGCGTGTGTTGTCACCGGAGATTCTGCATCCAGGGAGTCACATTCTGGTCAACAATCTTTAGATCAGCGGAGGAAGGGTACCGAGAAGGGGTTGAAAGTTGATGCGGTTGAGAGTTTAGTGTCAACGGACCTTCTGGGGGTCTGATATTTAGGACCACATTTCGAGTCTGGAGAGGACCCAGTAACTGTTCCTGAAGGGGCAGAGGATGGGCTTAAAAAGACGAAAGAGTTGAAGGAGGGCAGTGATGCACAGTCGGGAGATGTAGCAACAAGGTACCCTGACGCGTACCCTATGAGAAATGGGTCGGCGAAAACGGTGGTCCGAAGCTTGCTAGTGTATTTTTCCCGGTATGGTTACCCGCAGGGGATGCAGTCAGTCCGGGGACCCAACTTCACTTCTAGCCTCTTTGTACAAGCAATGCCGCAGCATGGGATTGTTGGGGTTGTGTCATCTGCATATCATCCGGAGAGCCAGGGTGTGTTAGAGCGATGGCACTCAGCTTTGAAATCTGTGCTTCGTTGTTGTTGCTTTGAGAGTGGGAGGGATTGGGATCTTGGCCTGCCATGTGTGTTGTTTGCTGTGTGGGAGGTACCTGGGGAGAGTTTGGGATTCAGCCCTAATGAGCTCGTCTTTGGACACCGTGTCAGAGGGCCTCTCCATATGGTTGAAGAAGTATGGGAGGGCACAGAAAAACCTTCTTCTATGCTCAAGTGTGTCCTCAACAGTCGAGAACGGATGTTGCGCAGTCTGGAGTTGGCTGGCCGTAATTTGACTAGCTCTCAGGCCCTCAGGAAGGACAGGTACGACCTCAAGGTTGAACTCAGGGAGTTTCACGTGGGTCAGGAGGTGTTGATTCTACTGCCCCTTGTAGGTCACCCCTTATCCGCGAAGTACGCTGGTCCTTATAGGGTGGTGGAGGAGCTATCGGACCTGGATTACTTGGTAGCCACTCCAGACAGACGGAAGCGCAATCAGTTATGTCATGATAATCCCGTGAAGGAGTATGGGAGGCACCCCCCTGAGCCTCTCACTGTGCCTGTGATGACGTTTAGCAGTCAAGGTGGAGAAGGAGAACGGGACAGTCAAGCTCAGGTGGAGGATAACTGGAAGGATAAGAAGTTCAAATGGGCGCCTGAGTGTGAGAAGGTGTTTAGGGAACTAAAACACCTGTTGTGCACTCACCTGATCCTCAGGGCCCCTGACTTTAGCCTACCTTTCCAACTAGCAACGGAGGCTAGTGGTGTGGGGGCTGGTGCCGTCCTTGTGGAAAAGGACGATGATGGGCTGGAGCATCCTGTTAGTTTCTGCTCGGAGAAGTACAATTCGGCCCAGGGGAGCTGCTCTGTTGTCGAGGAGGAGCTGCTGGCGGTTGTGCTTGCGCTGGGGCATTTCAAGGTCTATGTTCCAGCCTATGGTCCAGTCGTTGTAGTTTACCCAGATCATCACCCTCTCAAGTTCTTGGACCAGTTTCACAATCGGAATATGAGGCTGACCAGGTGGTCACTAAGGTTATTGGTATATAACCTGGACATACGCCATATTGCCGGTTGTGACAACGTGGTTGCAGATGGTCGTTCAAGGGTATATGATCCTGGGTAGATTGACACACGGGTAGCCTCCTGCTTTAGTTTGAATAGTATTTTGCGCTTGGTGCTTGTTGGCTCGCGGTTGTAGCCCAGCGTATTGGGTCGTAAAGCAGGAGTTGAGCGTTTGGTATAGAAGAAAAAACTAGGCTTGCCCCTATAGTGCAGCCGAAATAAACAAATTAAAAACATAAAAATCAAATAAAAACTCTTTCTTTGATAGTTGAATTTTTTTAGTATGTTATAGCAGTAATTCTGAGTTGCACTCCTCTCAGAATGCTGGGCTAGAGAAGCTCGCTCTTGAGGAGCATAACTACATATAATTTAACCTATGGTGTTGGGGAGGGTTATAATTTTGAAAAATGTTTTGTTGAAGAACTGTGCCAGATATTTTACTGCCGCTGGATGATGGGAAGTGGAGATATAGCATGGGTTCTAACCATCAGATTTTTTGTAAGCCTTGGGGCCTCTGAGAAAAATCTTGGGGGGGTGTGACGTTAACCACTCCGTTAGAACCGCATGGCTTGTCCTACAGTGACTCGCTAGGATCGCCAGGGCAGTGGATGGGGCTACAGTTTATGTATTAGAGTGTGCTTTATTTATAGACCGATCTCTTTACTGAATGTCATGGGAAAAGTGTTTGAAAAAAATTATAACAATAGACTAGTAACCTTGATTGATCACTAAATAAACCCTCGGCAACACGGGCTTAGGAGAGGCAGAGGAACACATACAGCCTTAGCCATAACTACAGACATTATTTCCAGGGCAAAAGCAAGAAACGAACAAGTCACTGTAGTTAATTATGAGAGATGTGTCAAAAGCTTTTGACAAAGTGTGGCATAAAGGACTACAGTATAAAATTCTAAATTTAAACCTACCACCATTACTTGAGAACCTTTTATGTAACTACTTTACGAACAGGTTTGCTAGAATTGTTATAAAAAACTATACAGGACCGGAATTTCCCCTACTGAGTGGTGTACCCCAGGGAGGCTTCCTTTCGCCAACACTATACGCAATATATACCTCAGACTTACCTGAACCAATCCCAAAGAGCGAACATGTGATCTTTGCTGATGATATAACCCAGATAGTAATGACACCGGGCAAATCAAAGAATATGGCAATTAGGAACATAAAAAGAGAAATAGAATCTATTAATAAATTTGAATACAAATGGAAGATAAAAACCAACACACAAAAATTTAAAATAGTCCACTTAGGAAAACAAATATATCCACCACTGGAAATAGATAACAACAGATTCGAATATGCATTGGATGGTGTGGTGTTAGGATTGAAAATATCCAAAACCGGCTATTCACCCTTTATAACTGAAAAGATAAATAGAACTAAAATGATACTATCTGACCTATCACAATTTCGCAACTCATCGCCAAAAACTAAAGAAAAACTATACATATCACTAGTAAGATCAGTCCTCACATATCCTCCAGTACCACTTGTTGCCTTAAGAAAACAAAACATGAAAAGACTACAGATTATTCAAAATATAGCATTAAGATATATACATGATCTCAGATATCCAGATCTGGTAACAAACCAAGAACTGCATATTTTATCAAATTTACCAGCAATTACTACGCTTCTATATGAAACAAGCATCACGAATATGGGACAAACCAACTAATATGGACATAGGTACCCAAATACAACTAATAACACCAAATCCTGATCTTGACAGACAGTCTCCCTATAATTTCAGGAGTAGTAGGGGGATAGTTAACCTACCAGCTTTTGAACCAATATATACATACTAAGATGTTGCTGTGGGGGGCAGCCACCAAGGTGGCTGCCCCAACCAGCACTAACTTACCCAGCATTTGAATCAATAAAGACATACTAAGAAGTGCTGTGTGGGGCAGCCACCAAGGTGGCTGCCCCAACCAGTGCTAACCTACCAGCTTTTGAATAAATATAGACATAATAAGATGTGTTGTGTGGAGCAGCCACCAAGGTGGCTGCCCCAACCAACGCTAACCTACCAGCTTTTTAATCAATACACTTATACTAGGATGTGCTGTGTGGGGCAGCCACCAAGGTGACTGCTCCAAACACAGCATAACATTAACTTTTTTTTGATATGGGAAGGGGGTGGGGGGGGGGGAGGGAGTGAAGCGGACAGTGCGCGGCGGCCCCACCGTTTGACTAGGCCTCTCCCAAGCTATCGGGGGTAGATGAGTGGTCTGAAGATAACCCAAACAAATGTGGTGTCCGACTGGCCATCAGACTTCCTGGGTTAGGCTGAGCCACCCGTAGGCAAGTGCCAGTGCCGCAGTGGATGGGCATGACCGAGGACGCGGGACTTCTTCCCACGACGGTCAGAACACCACCTCCTTCCTGCTCATTATAGCACCCTCCATCTACTCATAAGTATTTAACTAGGTATAAATTTTAAATAATAAAAGTTTTAATGAACTCGAATTTTAAAGTATTTAATTAATATAATAACTGGGTGCTACAATAAAAGTCTTGCAGCGGGTATTTACAGCAAAAACATAGGGGGCTAAAGATTATAATAATTCAACAAAGAAGCATATCGGTTGAGCCCGATAACTGTAAAAATTCTCCTACTATACTTCTATTTATTCACTTTTCTTCTACACCAGCATCTCCCATGTAAACGTCCCCCCCCCCCCCCCAACATTCCACCAACGAAACTTCAAATCCAATACCCCCCTAGTAACCCCTCCAATCAATGGTTAAAATATGTATTCAATCTTTACTTCAGCCATCTTATCTTATCTTATACCTTTCATTACTTGAAAATGCTATATGTATAGCGAAACGTCGTAACCATTGTTCACCATGTACCATCCTGTATCCACTTCATCATGAACTTCGCCAATCTACTGTACCTCCTTACTGCCCCTCAACGCAAAATTGTCAGATCCCTGGAAAACCTGAACAATAAAATCTCTAATGCTGAAATTGCTATATCTTTTAACCTTGTGTGCCTCAAATAAATAAATACATATATATATATATATATATATATATATATATATATATATATATATTGTTACGAATTCTCTTCAGAACTCATACAAAGGTCTAAATAGGCCTCGGACACAGCAGCGCGAATCTGACTACTTCAGAAGACAGGTAGGGTTAATATCTGTTACGTCCTGGGATATATAAACACTGGGCTCTTTCTATTGGACTAGGTATGCGGCAACAAGCAACAACGGAAAACGCTAGATCCAACCCTTATCTATAAACCCAGGCAAACAAACCACCCTAAACCGTCAAGAGTCCTGCCTGGACAACGAGGTATCCTATGACTCGGTTACAGGGTGCACGCACTATAGACTGCTGAAAAGTCAAGCAGGCTATATAAAAGATCACACAATTAAGTTGACTTAAAGCTTCAAGGAAAAGATAGATAACGGAATTAAATTGCAGGAACAATTTAATAACAAACTAGAAGAAAGTACATTTAACGTTACGTTAATTAATACAACTAATCACCCCTGCGTGAAAGAAGGTGAAAGCAAACAGTCCTCAAAACATCGTACAGGTAGACAAGATGCGGGATTCTAAACTTGCATGCGGCTACTGTAGGATCTGATGCTTAGCAAAGAAAGTATGTTACGGATTTAGAGAACTCTTAACTCATAAGCAGGAATAAATACTAGTGATAGGACCTACAGTGTATAATGGCATAGGTATAATTAAATAAAGGCAGCAACTCGCAACATAACCACATACAGGTGTGCTTCTCACTCTTAGTCAGACAAGCCTGCTCGGACAGAGTCACTGAGCCACACCCTGGCTCACAATGCTCACAAAAACGGTAAACTGTGTCACAATAACAAGCATACAGAGATAATAAATCCCTAGCTGTTTAATCTGCCAGGTGGCAGAGGTCTAGCCGGAAGGATATAGGCTTCGGATACCGGGCTGAGCCACCTGATCTAGCCTAGGGACGTTCCCAGGTCTGTGCGCCAAATTACTCTAATTTGAAAAGGGTGGTCTCTTGAGAGACTCAGATCGCAAGTATCTGACTCTCTCCTGGCGACCCTAAAACAAAAGCAAGACGTGCTAGCGCAGTGCTGAGTGGACTAGGCAAGGGCCCTCACACAACACAACACTAGACACACAGGGACACAAACAAGAAAATGCCCCCAGACTCCCACAGGTATCCTAGTAAAGTCGTGCTGGTCCAGAGGACTCACACCAGCAGAGTTTACTTAAAGGATCGCAAAAAGCCTCCCCTCCGGTCTAGCCCCTGCTAACCTGACACAAGAACACACTAGCAAGCATGAAATCACCAAATATGAGACAACAAAAAAGCTTCCTAGGTCTCATTAACAATCACGTCTCTGCATAAGGCCCAAAATCCTATCTAGTTATCTGAGAGCTCGTCGTTAATACAATAATAGATATAAGGTCTATCAAGGGGATGGGATAATTAAATAGATTGGTGAAGTAGTGGAAGGAAGGTATACAAAGTAAGAGAGAAAGTTTCTAAGTGGGGTTGAGAGGGATAGGAATCAAGGGGGTCCGATGGGTACGACAGTGAGGGGCGCTCTGAGTCTTGAATCTATCTGGGACCCCGCCCTAGGCATGCAGATACATCCAGGCTTGGCAACACTGAACACAGTTGCCGGGTCAAAATCCTCTACCCCGTGCGTGAGTCGAAACTAAGCCTAACGTTGCAATCAAATGCAGGTGGCAACGCTTCAGGCTCGTCCCAAGCTGGCAGCGAAAGCAACGTCCCAAGCCGGTCTCTCTCTCCGCTCGTCTCCTCCCGCCCTCACTAAACTTACATCTTATATATTATAATGAAACAATCACACAATCGAGAATAAAATATACTAAGATGCGTTGGTTAAGAATAAGGGCAGCTACAAGCTGTGAAACAACATAAGAATATCCCAGACATTAGTTACGTTGTCGTAGGATATATACTAAGGAAAACCCCACCGGCCGGCTGCCACCAGCCGGTTTCTAAACGGCTGGACAGCCGACGCGCGCGCATGCCCGCACGTGGCTACTATGAAGAAGCGTCACATATCCCAATTCAGGTAAATCTATACTGCTATCACATGGAAGGAAATCATATTGATACAGTGTCAATGGATTCATATCATATTATTCATATAATCATATAATTCACTTCTGTCACTGTACAATAGGCTACTGTAAAGTAAATTACAAGGCACTCCTCAAGACGAAATGAGTTAGGCTAAGCAGACTTCTCAAAAATATCAGAAGTGAACTTTATTAACTATCAAAGAAACACATTGATAAATAACTCCTATAAAGTATCAAAACTCCACATTTAAGCAGGCAATAATAAATACAGTGAATTTGATTGAGTATTAACCCTTAATTAGCGGCGAGCAACATAAGTCGAGTTAAATAAAGCTGGACTATGTGGCGGCGCTCGACATAGGTCGAGTGGCAATTTCAGCACGTAATGTGGCTGAGAGAGAGAGACAAGTGGTGGCAGGAGACTAGCGAGCGTATGACTGCTCCAGACCACCGCGGCGAACCTACTGACACAAATCTCAGCTCCCTCCTCCCTCTCTCACTCGCTACATACTCAATTATGTACCGAAACTACCGAATTACCTGCTTTTGCACATCGCGTTGCACGGTTATTGCAAGAAAACTATCCATCATACAAGGATCGTTATGGTGTCATTCGAAAGCTCTGTTTATGCCCTTTCAGGGATAGGTACTTGTTTTACGTTCTGGGTCTTATTTAGGCATGAAAATGATCACGTAAACAGCCCTATTTTGGCTAAAAACACCCGCGGCGGTACATATAAATAAACCGCATAGGCCGCTCGTAAGGGGGTAAAGAAACCATTTAACTCAAATGACTCATCAAATAGCGGGTGCTTAATTAAGTCAACCAAATATAAATGTCCCACTGGGATAATCAAAACAATATGCGAAATATAAATGTCCCACTGGGATATCGTCAAAACAATATGGGATATCTGTATGACAATATCAGCCCAGGTGGTTCTTAATGTTCAAATATAATATGTTACCGAAAATCATTAATCAAGCATTCTTTAACACCTTACGAGCGGCCTATGCGGTTTATTTATATGTACCGCCCAGCGGGGTGTTTTTAGCCAAAATAGGGCTGCTTACGTGATCATTTTCATGCCTAAATAAGACCCAGAACGTAAAACAAGTACCTATCCCTGAAAGGGCATAAACAGAGCTTTCGAATGACACCATAACGATCCTTTTATGATGGCTAGTTTTCTTGCAATAACCGTGCAACGCGAGTGCAAAAAGCATGTCATTCGGTACTTTCCCCATATAATTCAGTATGTAGCGAGTGAGAGAGGGAGGAGGGAGCTGAGATTCGTGTCAGTAGGTTCGCCGCGGTGGTCTGGAGCAGTCATATGCTCGCTAGTCTCCTGCCACCACTTGTCTCTCTCTCAGCAACATTACGTGCTGAAATTGCCACTCGACCTATGTCGAGCGCCGCCACATAACCCAGCTTTATTTAACTCGACTTATGTGGTGAGCCGCTAATTAAGGGTTAAGTAAGCTATTTCACTGGAATGTTAAATCTGTAAGGGGGGGAGGCCATTAACCACACAAATACCCCATATGAACATCCTAACTAATGCACACATATGAAATATATAACCCAGTTCATCAGAGATACAATATATAATTATATCTTTGATCAAAAGGTCAAACAACACACATAAATATAAATCAATAAAAGAGATCACTGCAAAAATGTATCTATTAAGAATAGTAAGGCTCCGTATCAACACACAGATACTCACACACACAATCGTGTCTGTAGTTCAAGAAGCCAGGAGCAGCCCTCCTCTGCTATCAGCTGTCACAACTCGTCTCTGTCTGAGGGACCGCGAACACACGCACACACACCTGCACCAACAGCAGTCGCCCTCTCTCTGCCACACCTAGCCCTCGTCTCCCCTTGTGGGTGCCGGCGAGGGGAGTTGTATACGGGCGGGGCCTTATGCTCACTGAGGGGCACTCCTCACATTCAAAATGTCCCCCGATGACAAAACACACTTATTGGTCTCATTTATACATTAGAGGGTGAATATTCCAATCACAAGACCCTCACTCGATAGCTAGATATTGCTTACATAAATCTATTTCTCAAGGCATTCTCGGATAATGCGAGGTATTCATATAAGCACAGAAAAAATCACTTCTCAAGTCTTGCAAACCCTCGACTTTATTATATAGTTCTAAAATCATATAATCTCATTTTGCCCATCAAAAAATTTCTTAAATACATCATGACACTTGTAAAATTACACTGATAGTAATCCTGGACACATTAATAGTCTATGGGCTAAGAAGATGATGCAATATTATGCAAGTACTCGTCACTCCGAGAACCATTAGTTGGGTCCTCTATAGGGAGACAATCCTCACTCCTTGTCTTTTACAGTAGTAGTGTCCCTATATAAATAATTAACTGTTTTTCAACATTTAAAAGCACATAGATGATATACTGCTCACACAAGTGATGTCCTGACGTCCTGGCGCTGGCCAAGGGCCGGTATACCTTACAATATATATGAAATAAAAAATAAAAAATATTAAAAATATATAAATAAAAGGGGTAGGCCCTATGTGTCAGA
This sequence comes from Paralithodes platypus, assembly GCA_032716605.1. NCBI lineage: Eukaryota > Metazoa > Arthropoda > Malacostraca > Decapoda > Lithodidae > Paralithodes > Paralithodes platypus. The sequence continues at coordinate 38,999,289 of CM064512.1, forward strand.
GTACATAGATTGATATATAGATAGTATGATGATACTATTCTTCCTTTTATTTTAGTTATCAGCAGATGACATTATTCAGATTAGGAAGGAATTTTTGAAGTCATAGAGTTAATTGAAAAATAATTTACTCCTTTGACTTCCAGACGGACTTCCAAAGCTGAATACATTGTCTAGTGCTTCCAAAATTAGGACAAAAAAGTAACCTCATATACTGAGAAGGTTATTATTATTATTATTATTATTATTTATATTATTATTAATATTGACCTCATATACTGAAAAGGTTAAGTTATTCAGTTGCAACATCGGTAATATACAGGAAGAAATACACAAGATATCATAAATAATTGTTCACTACCTGGGGCTAAACAACATCTATATATAAAACATACGTACATACACTGTGTAAGCAAGATTAGCCCATTAAGTACCAGGGACGTCCTTTTCTCAATATTCCGGCCACTATAAGACGATTTTATTCAGCTTAGGAAGGACCTCTAGCCATAATAAGAAACTTCAAACTATCTCGGCCGACGCCTTTTAACTACCACCGATCCTTCCTAAGCTGTATAAATAGTCTAAATATCTCGGCCAACCCTTTCAACAACCACAGATCCTTCCTAAGCTGAATCATATAGTCTAAATATAGCTAGAATACAATATAATCGCTGGTACTCAAAGGGTTAACACCACTGTACTTCTAAACATAATTTTGTGACTTTATGGTCCAGGTTCTAAGATAAACCCCATTACTGTCAGTGGTAATTAACCCCTTCTGTACCGGTGACGTCTTTTTAACTTTACAGGGGTTACTATTCGACGATATTATTTAGTTTAAAAAGGGCCAACATCAATTAACTGGCTGCGGACTATCTCACTTAGCCCTTTTTTTCTACCACAGATCCTTCTTAAACTGCACAACATATGTCTAAATATAGCTAGAATAAAACTACAATGACGTCGCCTGTACTGAATTAAGGGGTTAATATAGATGTGTCGTATTTCTAGCCAATCAATACGATACGCTAATTGTTGTAATAGCAAGGAGACGTACTGGAATATTATTACAGTACTTCTCATTGTAATTAGAACAACTAGCATATATTCAATGGATTTTTGTATTATTATTTTTTTATTTTAAGTAGTTAAGGGATAAGGTCACGAGGAACGAAACCTGTTTACCCTGACATACCTATTTTACTGTTAGCCGATCAGAACAGAGGCAAGGGGAGTGTGAGGAGATTGCCCAAAACATCTCCACCCGCCGAGAATCGAACTCGGTCCTCCCGGTTAGAAACCGAGTGCTCTACCAATGTCGCTACAGGCCATCCCTATATTCATTGGCTAGGAATGGCATAAAACTATAGTATTTACCACCAACAATGATTGGGGTTTGTCAAGGAATACAGGCCTAAATGTTATGTGTTGATCCAGATATTTACAATGAAAGTTAAGGTGAGGCTGATGGACTGTTGAGGTAAAGGGCGTTGGGTAGTTTTTCTGGTCCATTTGATCTCCCTCGGTCTTAAGCCCCATTGTGTTGTTGTAGATTATGAAAGGACCTTTCAGTTTGGTGGCGCAGGTTAGGTTGTAGGGCGGGAGTTAGTTGGGTAATCACTTGTTTCGCTCTTACCACGCATTGCCCAGTTGTCAATTGTAAGGACCAGTTCGTGTCATTTAGGTGTCGATTATTTCCTGGCGAGGGATAGCGAGCCTGAAATTTCAAGAAATTTCAAAAAATTTCCCAGCCCAAGGCCGGTTCGGCCTTGGGCTGGGAAATTTTTATACCAAAAAATGTACAAATTTATCTAGGTTTAGGTCTAGGTTTTTTTTCTAAAACTTGATTGGATGGTTTTCTTTAGCAAGAAGAACTACGAGTTTATATCTGTAGGAATACATTAAGTGTGATTGGATAGAAAATATTAAATATTATAAATAAAAAAATAGGGTACACTTTGGTCCGTCTCCCTGTAAGACTGAGGAATTACACTAGCACCTTTTCCATCACAGATATTCATTTGCATATTCTACTAATACTAGCCACTGTTCTGAAATGTTTTACCGTTTTGTGTTATTAGATTTCTTAGTTCCGCAAATAATATATCTACATTCCAGTCTAGTTGCTGAACCAGAACAAAAACAAGTCCTAAAAATGTTGCAGCAGAACAAAAAGTTGCGGAGGCAGGAAGGAGGTGTTGCCGAAGGGAACTGCCCACAATCCTGTAAATCCAACTCAAGGGGAGTCGCACGGAGAGTAATATACCGTTATTGTTATTACATAATTCCGATAAATTT